>JBBIGC010000041.1:22080231-22092910 GCA_037576955.1 Lepidarchus adonis | reverse complement strand
TGATTGTTTCCTGAACCTGGAAGTCGCTTTGGACAAAAGCATCAGCCAAATGAATAAATGTAAATGTAAATGTAAATAATATGCTATAGAAGAAATTTTTTTGATTTTACCTTCAAAACGTAAGAAGCAGGTCAAGTTTCTGTCCTGACAAATGCTGGATTAGTGCACACATCATGCTCCTTCACCACCTTTCGTTGCCCCTGATGGCCAAGCTCACAGCGCTGCTATGGAAAACCCTGTGGGGGCTTGCTGGTATACCCGGGGTTGATTCCTACTAATTAGAGCGGACACGCTGCAGATCTGGCAGGATTTGGCTCTAAACGGCTCTAAAGTTTCAGGACATCTCTTGCTGCAGGATCACAAAGCTCATTTGACTTTCAAAAACACATCCAAACGCTGTTACTATCATTATTAATCTTCTTATTAAATCCTGAACGCCTCACTTTTGTGTTTCAATCAACTCTGCAAATCCCGCCCGAGGCTTAGCAAGTGCATCTCTCTCTCTCTGAGCAAAGTGAGGGAGGGGGCGAGAGAAAGAAAGAGCCAATGTGAATACGAGAGAGAAAGAAAGAGTGCGGGAGAGAGTCATTCGCCCCCGTTCGCTAAGACACAGTATAACTGTTCTTCCACACAGACCACAGCTCTCAGCTGAAATCTACCAGTGAGGTTCCTGTTCACAGATGTTCAGACCAACTGAAGGAGGGAAGTCAGTGTGGAAGGGAAACTGGTCAGTGGAGGGACTTCCACCAGTGCATCAATACTAGCAGCTTTAAAATACATTAAAAATAAACAACCGTTAAATTAATATTCAAAACTAATGATGAAAATCATTCAAAAAGTATATATACATATATTTTTTATATATAATTTAGGGTAAATCATTTTCTAGCAAGGAAAGAAACCTCACTAGAAACCTTTTCCACTTCTTAATTTTTTGAAGGTTTTTTCCCCCCATTAAACCAACAAGGACAAGTGCCATAATGTCATTTTTTTAATGGTTATTTTTTCCTCTTTTTATAGTAATCAACAGTCAGTATTTAACTTTAATGCATTATTCTGATTTTATTTTTACATTACGCAAGCATGTACAAACTGAACAGCAAGTGACAACACTATTTATACTTTTATAAAAGTATTATAATTATGTAATTTTTTTTCTCATAATGTATTTATTTACTCCACTGTCTCTACCCTAATCCTGAGATTTTACCAAACAATCTATAGAAAATCTATTAGGTGTGCTAGTGTGCACTTATAAAATTAAATGATTATGTTTGTGAAAAATACTCATTCGAAACAAACTCTCACTAGCTACTTGTTTTCAGGAGCCTCAGCAGTGAATAATGCAGCACAACTTTTACACACTGATCTGAAGCTATACAACAAACAAAGACTCTGATGGACCCTTGTGTGTGTGTGCTTGTGTGTGTGACTCCTGACCCAGAGGGGCAGCGTTCCGCCCCGTTTCTGATCGTCCTGGGACAACTTCTGCTGTATTCACGGTCTAACAGCGCTCATTTTACCAACAACAAACCCAGCCCCGCCCCCTCATCAGTCACGCCGCACTCTGCCGGCGGGGGGCCAATAAGCACGTCCCGTCCAAAAGGGGCGCCAACAAAAGGGGCACAATGTGCGGCGCGGCGGGACGAGCCCTCCCCAAACCCCCTCACCCTCGCTCGGCCCGCGCCTCACGCAAACCCCACCGTGTCCGTTTCGCTGCTGCTTTGTCATGCTAATGGAATTGAGTCTACGCATACAAAAAGACTTAATTTGTGATTATCGTTCAGCCCAACAATTTTCCAGTTGTGTGTGTGTGTGTGTGTGTGTATGCAGCATGCACTTGTGGGCCTGCTATTTATTATAATTTTTTTTTTTTACTCAACCTGATCTTCTTACACTTTATTTTCTGTCTCCGCCCCTCTTCTATCAAAGAGGCACAATTAGACTTTTAATTTTTCATGAGTGAAGGGCGCATACACTGTTCAATACCGAGCTGGCCGTTTTGTAAGAGGTAACCGACCGTTTGTAAGAGGCAGTATGAAATACATACTGGTGTTGGACTTTATTGTTGTAAAGACACTGAAAGCAATGATCAGTCATTTTGTTTTATGGAAATGTTTAGCCAGAGTTAACATTTACAATTTACAATAATACTTTTAGTGTCATTGTAGAAGAAGAAAACAACAAAGCAGTCAAAGCAAGAAACTGTTGTGTGCAAAAGTTTGTGCGCCCTTGTCAAATTACATATTTGTTTGATTTTGTAAGTGTGTTTAAGCATGTGTGTATGACAGTTCTGCTCTTTTTAATACATGCATACTGTTAATTTGCCCAATTTAGCACACAGGGGGAAAGATATAATCTACAACATGGTCTGTGAAAAAAAAAAAATATGGTTTGTCCAAAAAGTTAATTTGGTAGAAAAATGTCATTCAAGTTCTCTGTATAGGACATCCACTTTATTTTCACTTTACACCAACATCATATGACTGTATGGCAGGTTTGTAAGATATTCTCCTAACTACACTCAAATAGCATGTGTGTATTAACATTAATACCAGAATACTTCATGAGTATAATACAATTCAATGTAAACTGTTATGTTGTGAAACGTTTGGACCCACCATTACGTCCTGGGTTAACTTTACAGAGGCAAGCTCCAATATCCTTTCATATAACAGTGCATCATGTATTTAAAAACACAATATTAAATTCTATCAGCAATGCCCAGCACTAGGCAGGAAGTAGTTTGGAACAGAAGAGTGGCAATTGTGTCCAGATGTGCAAAGAAAAAGGCCTCACTGTAAAATATTGTATGCGGGCTTGCATAAGGCAGCTTCCTACGATAAATATATCTTCAGGGTTATTGTAAGCACAGTGAGTCCAAGCTGTTATTGTGAGCTAGAGTTGGGAGCAGCCACATTAGGAAATGGCACAAATGCCCAGAGTTCATTATCCAGAGCAAAGTATAATCCATAGGCTTTGGGACGGTTTTCATGTACGGCTCCTTTCCTTGTATACTGCGAGATTAAGAGCACAATTATCCAGACTTAGGCCCAAAAAACATCCACAAACACATCCCCTGACCTTATTCAATCTCGCCTGCCTTCAGCACTGTCGCTAATACTCAACTAAGGGGCACTAGTCTTCCCTTCTAAAGACTTATCTACGCCATTATATTCCAGCTCAGTAATCTCAGAGACTGCACTTTAACATGCTGATTACTGGAGTCAGTCACCCAGCATGGAGCGGTCAAACTTCATATAATACATCACACATCACAACACGTATTCCTCTTCTCTAGTCCGATCTGCATGATACAAATGTGTGGGATCCTGAGCTGAGAAGTCCCTACAGTAAAAATCAATAGACTAAGAGGTGAGCTTACCGAAGCGAGAGCTTTCCCCAGCGCATCTCCAGTCTGAGAACTCCCAGTGGTGTTCCCTCTGTTGGAAGCAGCTACAGAAACACCAGATACACAAAACTCAATAGAATTCCACACATCTTCTTACAACCCAAGAGTTTAGGGCTGTGTAAATTGTTGCAATTTACTGCTATTTTAGTTTTAGTTTTTAATACACTGGAAAAAAACAGAACATATTCAAATCAAATCAAATACAACATTTTATGGATTCTCTCCAATATGTTAAATTCAGTTAGAGAAGGGTAAATCATTTTCTAGCAAGGAAAGAAACCTCACTAGAAAACTTTTCCACTTCTTAATTTTTTTAAAAGATATTTTTTGAAGGTTTTTTTCCCCCCATAAAACCAACAAGGACAAGTGCCATAATGTCTTTTTTTATGGTTATTTTTTCCTCTTTTTATAGTAATCAACAGTTAAGTATTTAACTTTAATGCATTATTCTGATTTTATTTTTACATTACGTAAGCATGTGCAAACTGAACAGCAAGTGACAACACTATTTATACTTTTATAAAAGTATTATAATTATGTAATTTTTTTTCTCATAATGTATTTATTTACTTTTGGGGGAAATGCCCATAAGGACAACTCCTCAGAAACACCAGATACACAAATTCTCAATAGAATTCCACACATCTTCTTACAACTCAAGAGTTTAGGGCTGTGTAAATTGTTGCAATTTACTGCTAATTTTAGTTTTAGTTTTTAATACACTGGAAAAAAACAGAACATATTCAAATCAAATACAACATTTTATGGATTCTCTCCAATATGTTAAATTCAGCTAGAGAAGTGGTGTCTGTACAGGGTATGAAGTAATAAAGTGCGCATATTAAGTTGTGGCCTAGTTGTTGGGATCTGAAGGTTGCAGGTTCAAGTCCCAGACCAGGTACTACTGAGGTAGCGTTGAGCAAGGTAGCATCTCGCTACACTGCTCCCTGGGTGCTGTTGATAGCTCCCCACTGCTTCACATGTGGATTGGTTAAATCCAGAGTGCACATTTTGTTGTGATGCACTTTGTGGGTTTGAGTTTGTTCACTTTTTTCACTTTTATAAATCCAGTGTATGCATCCATAAATCTGATGTATATTTTTACATGGTATTTTTTCTAGAAAGACTTTTCTGGCTACATATCTGTTAATCTTTTGCTCTATCTTTGCTATAATTTGATATTGAATGATTTGGCCACTACAACTCAAAGTTCCTTGTGGTTGCAGGGAAAGTTTGGCTGAAGAAAGCAGGACCAAAATAACTGCCAAGCAAAAGAAACTATTCCAAGTCCCTGGTGGATCGTGGACGGTTGTGCTCCACTTCTCTTTGGGTTTTGTTATTACTGTTTATGCATGTGTGTGTTTTCCAGGCGCGGTGTGTCGTACCCATGACTCCCTCTGTGGTGTTGACGGGAGGGGTGTGTGAGGCGGCGACGAAAGGCGAGTTGCCGGCTGCGCTGCGGTGGAAGCTGGACATGGGTGGCAGGCTGGGGTTGATGTCAGTAGGGGACACGGAGTGTGGCGGGTAGTTCTGTAGAACACACATAATCCACAACATGTCACAACATTACGATAGTAGTAATCTTTCAGAAAAAAAACATACAATTATGATTTTTTTATTGATTGTTTATGAATGTAACAGTGTGACAGTGTTGACCAACTCATCATACAGCACTATAATCATCAGGGACACTTTAAAAATTTTACATTAGGAAACTGGCTAGTGATGGCTTTGTCCATTTTGTACTTATAGCTTATGTTTCTGGAAAACCAGCCAAGCTGTCGATATTGTAAAATATGCTTTTGGAAACTTTTCCAGCAGTTGCCAGAACTTAGGCACTGTCCCAGCCTTAGCTAATGTAGATAAAATAAAGGTAGTCCCGACTTACCAAGGTGTGCACCAATGCCGGGTACTAGCGAGGGTGAGACAACTCAGATGTGTACATCCCAGCAGATTTCCATTGTACCGTACCCAATATGCTGCTACGTTTGCATTCCCCATTATCAAAAAATCGAACAATCTGAACTTCGGGACCATCTGTTTGCCTTTATTGTCCAGCATTGGGAAAATCTGCATTGTTTCAGCAGCAAGGGGGCAGTACAAGCAAGTAGATAGGATAATGAGAAAGTTAAGGAATAACGGGATATGGGATAATGTATTGCTTTGCGTTGGCATCTTCTTTGCCTCATCGGGAGTTATTTTCTCACAATAGTAAAAGAAAAAATACATTATCCCACTTATTATATGGATTTGCATCAAAACAAGAAAATAAAACCTAATTTATATAAGTATTTATATGAATCAATTTTATTGCAGTTTCATGGCGCTATGGCTGGTTTTGACTTTAACTCAAAGTCCGTCATGGACTCAAGTGCTTCCCTTGCTTCCAGATCTATAGGTGTGAGTAAAGGCCTGGATTGCGAGGCTGAGACTCAAATATCTTTTGTCATCTTAAGACAACTCAGGCCTTATAAAAAGCATGCTACTATTAAGTGCAGGTACGAAGTGCGTTTTCTCACCAGGCGGTCGTGCGAGTGCAGGCTGCTGTAGTTCCCAGATTGTGGCATGTGAGATGAAGATCCTCCCAGCATCGCCCCGTAACCGGGCTGGCTGATTCCATTGGACGAGTTCCACGGGTCAGAGGAATTGTGGGTCCCATCTGATGTGAAGAAACAAATAAATGACAGACTTAAACTACTACTATCATTTATTTATATATTTAGTTATTAATCCTAGCACAAAAAACAAACAATCTCTAAGTGGTCCTGCTCACTCTGCTCACCTAAAGAACTAACCATTAAAAAGTTCTTCATGGAACTAAAAGTGGTTCTTCTTAATTATTAAGATTGCACTATGAATTATTAATAGGCACCTTTATTTTTAAGAGTGACCAATGAATTATTCAGTATCTGCTATAAAACTAATACGTGAGTTATGTAGTTATGAGAGTGAGGATTTTACAGTGTGGGTTCACATGCAGAACGGTAAAGGTCGCATATCATGAATCTTTTCATAGATTCATTATTATTATCATATATAGATTCAAATATTTACAAGGTCAATTAGATGGAAAAACAAACTTGTCTTGCAACTAAACCACTAAAAACATCAGAAAAACTAAATATAACATTATTAATAAACATAAAATATTACAAAAGTAATGGTTGAATGATTTATACATTAAATACAAATTATTACAAATAAAAGTATTATAAATAATTCCTCTACTGATATCCCAGGAGATTTTTAGACAGTTAAACAATAATGGCATCTGAGCAGGTATTAGAAAACAAAACATGTGGTCAAATCAATCAACCAATCAACCAACCAACCAACCAACTGATCATTCAATCAATCAATCGTTCAATCCACTGATCGTTCATCATTCAATCAATCAATCAAACCTTTTAGTCTATAGCACTTGTTGTATCAGCTATTTCAGTTGTGTGTGTGGGTTTACAGCAGCCTCCTGCCAATGTGTGTGCATGTGACGGAGCCAGACCCAAAGCTCAGCTGAGAAAACACACACACTGCCCTGCTTTACTCTCTCTGCCTTAGCTCACTTTACAGAAAATCACCCCACAGACTAAAATATTACAGCTTCCCAGGCAGCTGCACAGACAAAGCGTAAAGCACTTCATGGTTATTAGAAAGAATATGAAATGAAATAAAGTAAATAATAAATGGCACTTTGTTAATTCTACAATAAAGGCCTCTAACCCAAACTCCTAGACAGATAGATCAATTGATATAGATCGACAGATAAACAGGCAGATAGACAGACATACAGACAGACAGAGAGATAGACAGATAGATTCATATATATATATATATATATATATATATATATACACAGACAGAGACAGACAGATATAGGCAGACATGTAGATAGATAGACAGACAGACAGACAGACAGACACATAGATACCGATGTAAGTCTGCTGTTAATGGTTTTGTCAGCTTGCTACTCTCATGTAATTTGACCGGCAGTCAAACCTTGTAGTTAAGAGAAGATACACTCTCACTTTAAACAAATACATCTTAATCCTAAAGAATCTTTCATCCTTCACTTTTACTTTCTATACTAAAGTACATTTCAAAGCTGAAACTCTCTGCTGATGGACACTCACCGAAGAAAGTGCTTGCAAACATACTGCTGGGGGGTTTGGACGAAGGATAGGAAGGAGAATCTCTGTTGAAGTCATCTGAGTTTGGGGATGGTGCATACACCTGCAAACAGAGAACAGAGGAGCCACTGTGTCAGCAGTGCGAATAAACAAGCATCTCTGCTGAAACACTCAGAACGTAGATCATTATAATTATAGGTTTTAATCTTCACTCTGATTCAGCCGCTCCTTGTAAAAAAGACACCAAAACAAAAGAACAACTTACACACGACGCCACATATTATAACTACACACATTATATCATGTAACAGATTGCTCATTTGTATTTAGAGAAGAGGATTATCTTTGAGGTTTAAGTGTGTGTGTGTGTGTGCAGGTGTAAATTAATGTGTGGGTGTACGCGTGCTGAAGTTTAATTGGGGAATAATGGCACTGATAGGCAAACACACAATACGAATGACACACAAAAAAGCCTGGTTGTGTTTATGGATGGAAGTGTTTATGCATTTAAATGTCCAACCTTTATTTGAATTGTCAACATTTCTGTAGGTTTATGTACTAAAGGCCATTTACTTCTACAATGGACATTTTCCAGCCTCTTTTGAGCAAAAAAGGCCGTATTTCTTACTTTAAACTTACAATTTTCTATCTTATCTAATTTTACACAAGTTTGTGAAGCTGTGCGTGTGTGCGTATATGTCATCACAGTCTAACCCTGTATGTGTTATTATTTATACATGCAATTATTAATGAATGAACCAATAGAAATGGTCAGAAATAATAATTATAAGAAAACAAATAAAAATAATAATTTGAATAGGAGTCCATTACATTTAAGAATATTTTCTACTATAAAATTACTGTTTGGGCAATAGAAGTTATTTCAACGACAGTGACCACATGTGTTTTCATGCATGTGCTTCATGCATGTGTGTGTAAGAGAGCGAGTGTATTTTAGGAACTGTGGGGTCAGTGCAGTAGTTGCAGCTGCAGCAGTGCCCGTCCCAGAAGAGGAGGATCAAAGCCTGGAGCCCAATAATGCGGCTCTCTGACTTCATCTACTCCAGATGGGGCCAAACCATCACTCCACACCACAGAGGGAGGGAGGGAGGGAGGGAAAGAGAGAGAGAGCGTGCGAGAAGAAGGACTAGGGAAAGGGACAGAAGGGTTCGAAACAGGAAAGAAGAGTGAAAAGACAAGGAAAGGCAAAGTGCAGCCACTGTCCAAACACAGATTCTCTCTCATTACCCATCATTATGTGGGACACCTTAACTAAGACCAGCCACAGCATCAGCGTTCTCTCTGTTCACTTGCTGCACGAGGGGCTGATTGCATCTCCACGTTAGTAAGAAAACCAATCAGTGTAACAGGAACCAGATGGACAAGATGACTCTACAGCCCAGCTGAATGTGTTTCATGTTCAGAGAGAAACCTGGCCTTCAGCTCCGTATCGGGAAGGACGCCTGAACAGGTGAACATCACCAGCGGACCAAAAACGACAAGTTAGAGCAATCAGAAATGGAGAGTGGGTGGTGACATCCATAGAGGCCTTTTTTGATGGCAAAAACGAGCAGTTGTACATTGATAACGATAAAAAATTACATGTTTACTCAACTGGACATCAAATCTTTTCCACATGGTAGGACATATTAAACAGAATTTATCATATACCATTAGAAAAGACCTAACAACCACACCCACTCTCCAGGGAAAACACTTAGGAGGTCAAGAGACCCTCCCTGATAACACATATCACTCAGAAATACATCACAGTATGGAAGCAGTGCTAAAGTCTATTGACTGCCCCAACCAAATACATTTTGGCCCATTTTTGGTGCCCTTTGTGAAACATTATCTACTGTGTTTAAGCTATTCTTTGCCACAGGGCTGAGATAATTACATAATAAAAATGATGACATTACATAACATGAAAAAAATCCCCAAAATCATACAGAAATGATAACTGTGCATATTAGAAGTGCTGTCCAAGGTTTTTCAGAACTGTGGGAAAGGAAACGAGTTCTCTACATAGACTTTAAAACCAAAAGTGCCTATAATGCACTATAATACTCATGATCCATGTGGGTATGCTGTCTGTACTATGAACTCCAGGTGTAGAAGGCATATCACACAGTCAGAACTTTGGATAATGAGAGTAAACCTCATAAGGAACCATAAGAGTTCAATTAGACAATTCACTGAACTGTCACCTGACTCAGTCACGCACAAACACCTCCAACCCCACACATCTAAAGCCCTAAGACCGCTTATCCAGCAGGATGTGACTAGATACCTTGCTGAGGTGGCGGTAATAGAGCCATGTGATTGGCTGTTAGTGTCAGCAGGCCCGTGTGGGTTTCACGTGCCCCCACACATGTGGCTGAGCTGGTGGAAGTCCCCTGGTGATGTAAGGTTGGGGTGGCTTTGGGGGCTTTGACTCGCCCTCAGGGCTCAATGGGCAGCATATGGCTGAGGATAATGCTAATTGCCCTCTTTAGCCGGCGCTAACCAGCCGAGCCGTTAATAAACCACACCAAAACACCGGGCGCCCGCACTGGCACCACCAGGAAAGGGGGCGGGAGGGGAGTGCATGTTCCCTTTGACCAGGACATTAATTAAAGGCCTGTCAATCTCGATGTACACTCTGATCTACACATGAGGCTTTCCTCTGTTTTTTAAACACACGATCATTTCAGCCCAGAATACAGAATCAGTTCAACACATCCCAGCAATTATTTTGAGGAATTTTGTAAATAATGCTAATAGTAGGTGAGTACTGTGTTCTGGCATATCTGCACTGTTTCTTTCATCATGTCATTTTGAAAGAATGCCAGGCCGGTGTAGAAAGCCATTGGGCCATTGGAGTCGGGGGGTGGGGGGTGGAGGAGAGGGGGCTTTGCAAGCTCACCTTCATCACTCTTCTCAACCGTCACACCTTGCTTTGATCTCCAACCGACACCCATCACAACAACACATGGAAAAACCATTAAATTGTCAACATATGGATAAAGCCAATGACGGCAGGTTAAAAGAGAGGAGAGGCGGGAGTAAAAGAAAAAAAACCCATAAAAAATAAATGATTGTGAAAGGAAAAAAACAGGCCGATGCAGAAGGGGGTGGTGGGAGCCCAGTGTGGAGTAGCTCACAGCCGCGGGGCTGCGAGTGACAACACGGTATCCTGTCTGTGCACGTCACTTGTTTGGAATCAAACTGAAGCCTGAGGGCTTTCCTTTTCAACTCCCATCTCACACACTTCAGCAAAGCGAAAAGGCACACTGCACACACACAACGAGCCCCCTATCATAGAGCCTGACACAACACGCACAACACTTAAAGCCACGTTCTCCTACAATGACCAAACTTTCAATCGGTGGAACTTCAAAAGGGCCTGTGCCCAACAGGTGCAGATGTGAGACTCTTAAAGGAACAGCTTTACCAAGACACATGATGGAAGGATCCTTTGTAAACTTGGACGTTATTTGTATTAAAGCGCCAATATTGTGGGAAAAACATGTCATTTCTTAATTAAATTTGATGTAGTATGTAAACATATTCCATATCTGGTACATATGTTGATACTAAGCTGTAAAACAGCCTGTTTTAAAAACCAGTGCATTTGTGATGTCACAAAAAAACAAATTAATTGCAATCCTGCCTCCTCAAAACCTGCCTCCACCCCCAGATCGCCTACTGCCCCATTTATACCAACATGCTACAACAGCATACATTCAGAATGAGTGCAGATATGCCAGAACAGTACTCGTCTACCATTAGCATTATTAAAATCTGTGATTTTGTGATGTTACAAAAAACAATGCATTTACATTTCCACCTGTTACGCCAATACAGCTGTTCAGAAGATTGACAACAAAGTTGTGAGGCTTTTTTCAGCCTGGACTGCTTTTTACATATGGCACAGTACAGAGCAAACCGTATTTACATATATCTGCCTTAAAGTGGGAGGGGATTTAGCCTGACTAAGTTCAAGGTCTTGTTCTGCAGAAAAGCACAGACTTGACATCTTCAGAAGAAGGTGGTCAAATTTGGATCTAGTTTTCATCAAGAGACAGCAGACTGTGATTAAAGTACTGTTTGTAGTGGACGCCAACTGGCTGAGTGCTCAATGATTCTGGTAACAGACATTCTAAAGAAAATACACAAAACTGGAGCCAGTTTTTATTGTTTTACACAATAAAAATGAAAGAAAGTTAAAGAAGGACTTCATCCATCCTTCAAATCCAAATAAGTGACTGAAGTGCTTCACACATCATAAATGAGCCAAATCAAAGCTGAGCTACATGTGCTTATCATTAACAGATTAAGATTCAAACGATTCACTGCGCTCCTCTCTTTGGAGCTGCAATTTTCTCAAATTTAACACATTAAAACATATATGTACATTATTTAAACATATAAAACAGGGCATTTCATAACCGGGGCATTTTATTGGGAACTTACAGACTGTTTTGGATTATAAAGTTAAACTCTGACCCATGCTGCCCACATGCTCCTCATCTTCTCTCTTTATTCCAGCTTTGCAATATGAGCCTGGAAATACTTAATATAAAAAGATCAAAGTGAGCTTTGTGGTGCAGGAACAAAGCGGATGGTCGTAATGGGCTCCGAGCTCGCAGCGCTCTGGACTCTGTCAGAGGGCCTGAAGGTGACTCGCTCAGCGCTCGCAGCATGACCAGGAAAAAGTACATTCATTTAAAAATGACCTTAAACTGTCATCTGAACAATGCGTTAGTCTGCCGGCTAAACGATGCGCAAGAAACATGATACATAATACATGAATTCAAGATGAATTAATTAATCAGAGATGAGGGAAAGAGTTCATTCTTAAATACAGCCAACAGATGGAGAGTTCTCCTGAGAGAGAGAGAGAGAGAGAGAGAGAGAGAGAGAGAGAGAGAGAGAGAGAGAGAGAGCAAAAAAAAGAGAGAGGGGATGAGTGAGAGAAGTAGAGAGGGACAGCAAACAAGAGAGAGAGAGAGAAAGAGATAGTAAGAGAGGGAGAAACAGCAAAAGAGAAAGGGAGAGTAAGAGAGAGAGGAAAAGAGAGAGAGAAATTAAGAGACGTGAGAGAGAGAGAGAGAGAGAGAGAGAGAGAGAGAGAGAGAGAGAGAAAAAGAAAGAA
>JBBIGC010000041.1:22027757-22038670 GCA_037576955.1 Lepidarchus adonis | reverse complement strand
TTCCCTCTATAGCCCCCATCTCCACCCCCACCCACAAAAGGTCCCCATTTTCTCCCCCCCCCCCATCCCCCCCCCCTCCCTTTCGCTCGTGGAAGTAGCCGCTGGCTTCTCTGATGATAGCTAGAAGACAGTCTTTTGTGATGGAAAACTGTACTGATGGCGTGACTTCCACCCAGAAGGGGGAAGGGGGGTCAACTTCTGAGAACAGTCACCACAAGAAAGAGGTGTAGAGAGAGAGAGAGGAAGAAAGAGAGACAGAGAGAGAGAGAGCTGGGTGATCTTTAAAATTTTATACTGTGATATTTTCCAAATATATTGCAGCTTCTTGTGATTTTTATGCCAGATTTAACTAAATTAATATCCCCATTGTTTTCTTTTATTTAAATTTTATTGTTAAGATTTCTGACTGAAGATAGAAAATATTTGACCTTCTATCACCACCTTTACCATACTTTTATTTTGTGACTGTGTCTGTATGTTTGTATGTCTTCCTCCAGAACAGATGAAATGAAATCTGCTAATACAGGTCTTACAGGACCTAACAGAGCTCCTCTTTGTTCGTTTCGCCCTGTTTCTTCTTCAAAATACAACAAATGGAAGGAACCTCCTACAGGAATGTATATTTTAACCATATTTTAAATAACAATATTAACAGCTTTTATTTATTTAAGACATGATCTTTCAAAACAACTTGTAGCACCCAATAAAAGTCACACATGGACATAATTAAGGCGTCAATAAGAATTAATCATTTTTATTTATATGTAATAGAAACAGAAGCACATTATAAGCCAGTGCTGCGGTTTGAGTGCTATCACACTAATTAGTGAAGGAGAAACTGGGGAGCTCAGGAGGTCACCTTTCCCCCAAAACAATACAATATTATATTATATATATGTATATTTAATATTGTATTGTTTTGGGGGAAAAGTGACTTCCTGAGCTCCCCAGTTGGGTGGATAGATATGCCGCCTTTTAGCAGCTAAAAGTATTTCAGACTCTTCCATGAAGGTCTTGTGGAATGGTGCACCACCACTCCTGAGTCTGCTAAATCTTCCTGCAGGTTATGCAGCCAAATGGGGATTTTGATTTGTGTTTCTGACCAGTATACAAGCAGTTCTCTCTGAGAGTTTTCTTGGTCTTTTAGATCTTATCTTGACCTCCAGAGTTCCTCTGAACTGCCATCACTTAATTACATTTCTCATTGTGAAAACTGCAAGCTGACGATGCTTTGCTATCTTCTTGTAGCCTTTTCCTGCATTGTGGGCATCAATAACTTTCATTTTCAGAGTCTTACACAGCTGCTTATATATATACATACACACACACACACACACACACACAATGATTTTTCATGATAATTCATTTTCTTCCATTTTTCAGTCCGTCACTGAAGAACAATACCACGGTATTTCCACATCACATTGGACATCACATTCAAAGTTCCTTGCAAAAGTATTCAAACCCCTTAAAGGTCTTATATATTGCCAATATGGGAATTCTGGTTCAATATCATTATACAATATTTTTCTTTTACATATATGGCAAAAATATAGTATCCTGATAATTTCACATTTCTTTCCAATACGCAATATGTCAAAATATGTATGTCTGTTAGGAAGAAACAGAATAATTTTTAAAAAATCTATCAAAGAATGATTTTAGTTCAGTGTTTCTTACAGCACACTACTACAATAAATTCACTTAAGCTCGACTAATGCATCCCTAGCTGAAAGTTAAGTTTCCGTTGCCAATAAACAGCTAATACTGATATCAGTATTGATGGGAGAGATAAGTATCAGCACATGAGTACAGGAGCTGTATCTAACCTTAACATCTGTACAAAAAAAAGCTAAATCAGGAGACACTGCCTCATCCACAAAGGCCTTAAGTGTGGACGAATAAAAAAACTCCCACATTTTCTCTCAGGACGCATAGTGAGAATCACCTTGGCTACTCACCCATTACGTTGGAGCTCATGAAAGGTGTCGGGGACAATCCTTCATGGGACACTAATCGACTGTCACTCAAGTGATCACCATAATGAGGGCTGTCTGCGAAACCCTGGGGGAAAGAGATCACAGCATTAAGCACATTATTAGCCAGCTCTGCTAATTGAGTGCTATGACACTCCTCTAATTACTGAAGCACAAATGGAGGAGCTCAATTGGTCAACTGTCCCCTCAAACGATCGATTTTTATTAAGAAATACCTTTTTCTGTTTCATCTTTGTAAATTAAAAGGGAGCAAACATGATGCCACCACATGGTTATGAAGTCATAATCACAGGCCAAGGAGCATAAGTTTTTTTAAAACAAAAAATTACAAATATGATCATTACAATTTTTATTCTTTGTTATTGATTAAATGATCAGAATGACCTAACATACTGATAATGCACTCAAATTCTACCTAAACTCTCACTAAAGTTCCCATCTAAAAGATTTCTTTTTTTTAATGTAAAGTGCTCTATATAGCAAAAATACAATCTTTGACATGAAAGTTTCGATAAAAAATAAAAACATGGTTAGGAGAACACAAAATTAAACAAGTGGCGAACATAAAAAAGATGGAAACAGGGCTGATGAAGCTCTTTGGCACTATACATTAGGGCTGCACAATATATTGTCCGTATATCTTTATCCCAATATCTGCGTCTGCAAATCTGATACTGAAATCTGTGAATATGTGAATGAGCCTTTAACCAATCACAAAGCTTTTTTGAACTTCTTTGTGACTGTGTGAAGTTAAACTGTTGTATGTTATATTATCTATGTAAATGTGTTGTTTTTAAAATGTAGTAACCATTTATGGACTGTATTAGGAGGGGTGAACATACAATGTGAGGCTTCAAAAATACATACTTTTAGTTTTTGTAATTAGAGAAACATTAAATAGATTCTTTAACATACTGAAAAATATCACAAACGCAACATTTAGCTTTATAATCCCAATGCTGTGATACACCGCTACTGTATGTATATATATATATGGTATTTTACAGCGCATGTATTGCTGATAGTACTGTGTAGCGCAGTACGACACAGTAACTACAAACCCCAGAATGCTCTGCGCGTCGATCAGGACAGCATCTCCTCTGTTGACAGTTGTCATAGCGACCTTATGCTAATACTGGCGCTGTGCTTCTCACTTTAAAAATGGCAAAAAGAAAAACAGAAAACAGGAGCTTTCTGAACAGGTGAGAGGCAGAATATCTGAAACATTGATAAACTAACATCCAAAAAGAGATGCCAGGTATCTGGCTTGGACACAGAGTAGATCAGTGTGTAGCAAACTGAGCTATAATTAACGTTTTTTTCTTGCTCCTCCAAGACTTGAGCTTGAATGGTGGCATGCTCATTGAAGGATATTATTATTAGTTTATTGATTTATGCTTGCTATTTTATTTTAAATGTATTGTTAGACCATGGAATGTTGATGAAATATAAATCAGAAAGCTGCAAATAAAAAAAGAGGCATACAATTTTAATTTACATTTTATTTAAGAAATTAATGCAATTGATATATTTTTTTTATTTGAAATTCGATTTTGCCTGTGTGCAATATTAAGTTATATATTATATAGTATTAAGCTTTGCTTGTTCCATATTCAATATTTAAGCAAAACTTGTTTTGGTTTATATAAAAAGTTTCATTGTTATATCTGCGTAAAGATTTTTTCAATAAATATAAATGTTGGCCCACGAGTATTACATATTAAGTATAATAATACTTATTGCTAAGTATTACTTATTGTTTTCAGGAAATTACACATGAAGGGTGGTTAGACAAACATCAAATTTTGACTTATGACGCAAGCTAAGGAACAGAATTTCATCGTAAGTGGAGGACCGCTCGTAATAAAAGATGGTAGCCAAAAATCTATATGGGATCCACAAAATTCCACTTCCTAGCTCCAGTGGGGAAACTTGGATGATCAGCTACATTAAGTCTAGGGAGTAAAAACTGCTTCTCCATTAAACTTCAACCCAAAACCTACTACTATTCCTAGCCCTGGGCCTGATCCAACATCTAACCCCGAGTTAAGAAAGAAACAAGCTTCGTCAAGCAGCTTGTTGACAATCGAAACAAAAAAGCTACAGAGACCAACAAGAAGAGTGTGAGCAGGTTCTTAAATCAAACTGGGATCCCTAAGCTGACACCTGACTGTGGCTGTGCTTACCAGCCTCCCACAACTACTGTACAGCACCATAAAGAAAATACGCTGAGTGAACAGGGCTGAGTTTACAGCGAGGATCAACGTCATTCACAGCTCGAAACTTCCAGGTGCTACCTCGGGGTGAAATAAGCTGTTGCTAGGCAACGTTAGTTTAATGTACTAACCCTCTTCTTGTCTGTTTTGTTTAATCTTTACAGTAAACATACAATTATCAGCCATAACATTAAGACCACATGACTAATATTGTGTAGATTTGTGTAGCTTGGAGATGCTCTAGCCATTACATCAAGAACCTCAGATCCTTATGCTCCGGCTTTCAGCACATCATCTTTAAGAACTGACTGTTCACTTGTCAATATAACCACATTGACATTTTAATAAAGTAACCGGACAGTCAATGTTATTTACCTTAACTATCAGTGGTGTTAACGTTATAGCTGATTAGCGTATATGCAACACTGGATGGCATATGCAACACACACACGCACACCCACAGTCTTTTTGCTAAAATGCAAATTGTTTACATATCAGCAGTGAGTATATTTCTGCAGCAAAACACATGTTATCGTTAGAATAAATACAAACAAACAAAAAAGCAAAAAAGTTTTGTGTGTGCAAAGTAGTTGACATGTTTTAGGAGCTGTTAGTACAGTGCAGATTTGGTGATTCCCCCTCAATGCCTCCAGCCAATCACATAGACGTGTGAAACTCAACTACAAATAATTATTTGCTTCCACAAGAAGAGAAAAAGAAGGAAATGGGAACCCAACACATTGACAAACATGTACTGTTCACTGTATTAATTTTATTTGTATTGATTCCAAAATGGTGTCTTAAATTTAAAAAAACAAAAACACTTACTGCTTCTAATTTACTCTTACATATGTATTTCTCACATGCAAGACTTTTGCACAATACTGTATGTGTGTGTATGTGTATTTGTGTGTGTGTTTGTGTGTGTGTGTGTGTGTGTGTGTGTGTGTGTGTGTGTGTGTATGTGTGTGTGTATTTGTATTAAAGCAAAATCGTTTTTTTGCACATTTTTAAATGTTTAAGTCATCTTTACATACTGCAAACCTGCAAGCAGTTTATCCAACCAAGGTGTCTGGCAGCCAAAAAAAACCCTCCCATTTCTTTCTTCTGAGGCTAAACACTGCCCTTTCATGACCGTTATCAGCTTCAGGGGCTTAGGTCTAAATATCGGTCACAGTATGGTCCTTTAAAACTCAGGGTTGCCTGCCATAAAAGAGACTCTGTAGCTGTTCTAATCCCGAGGCCTGTAAAAATCCGCCTGCCGCTGCAGTCAGATGTGTCCCCCAAACTACATTAACTCCCTCCGGAGGCCCAGAGCAGCTGCTGCTTCTCATTTCTAAAGGCTTTACCTCTCTCAACTCGCATCTTCCACATTCAACACTGAGGAAAAAAGAGCAAGGAATACAAAAAACAAAAACACAATCTTATTAATCATATTTTCTTGCAAACGGACGGTGATGGAGTAACTTCAAAGGCTGCTGAATGTTGCTCTGCACAGAGTCAATCTGAAAAGGTTCCTCTTTTGTGTTCCTGCCAGGCCACCGTCCATGTTAATCACGCCATGAACTGCCTCACTAATAACATGAACCACAGAGAGATGGCAGCGGGGATTCTGGCAGGCGAAAAACAGGCTTTCAAACTGTTCCTTCCTACTCTACAAATCAGCGTGAGGTGCTTTAACTGACACTTCATAAAGCATTTTGCGTGAACACACACACAAACACACACACACACACACACTCAGTAACACTTCTCACATATATTGAACTGCACATGCAATGGGCTTAAGATTATTACCCATAAATGGTGCTAAAACTCTCCCCCAATAATGCTGAAGCTGTAGCTGAGTAACACCTCCTCCTTACAGCAAACAAAATGAGTGAGCAATGATGACAAAACCAGAACTACTCAATAAAACCAATAAGGACGTCCATACTAGCAGTGGGATATGCAACATGACACTTGCAGTTTTCACACAGATGCCCTGTTGACGAACTAATGTTCAACCTCAACAAAAAATATAATTAAATTAAATTTAAACAAATTATAAAACCAATTGTTTAATTAAAAGAAGTCTCCTGACAGAACAGAGAGGTGGTGTTGATATTTTATCTAGTATAAGCCACCAAAATTCAATTTAGATACTCAAAGTAGGTCATGCTAACAACACAGCTAACAATGGGGGAGGTAACAACTGACTGGTGGGAAAGAACTGTACCAAGCTACACAGGTGAACAGTAGATACAGAACTTTAGTTCGTCACACTGTACTGTAATTTCTTTCTTTCGCCGTTTGCAACCAATAGGAGAAAACGCACACAAACCACATTTTTCCCCAAAAAATCATTTCTTTGGTACTGTGGAAACTCCCTACTGACTTTGGACTACAAAAATCTGTTTGGAGTAGGAATTTCAGAATAAAGACCGTGCTTAGGCAAAAGAAGCCATGAAATAATGTCATTTAGGGTTTTGATATATACATTTCTTTAGTGAGGTTTCTTATTGTGGGCCTGATTTTCCAGTGGTGCACTTACAATAATAAACGGCAGTTCATTATTGTACAATATCGTTGCCCCTGCATCATGATTCGTATTGTATCGTGAGGCTGTTGGCCCTACGCAGCCCTGTAGGACAATGTGTAATGTAAACTTAAGTGCTCCTTTAAAACATCCTGATCTACTTTCTCACATGAACTGTATCTACTAGGCCACGCCCACCACCCTGACCTAACACTAATGCACCTGATCCAGCCAATCAGAAACATTTTGCTAATTAGCTTCTGTGGGCATGGCAGATTGTAGACGGAACTAGACTCTAGTTTTCATAGCCGATGACTACTGCTGCCAATCTGGACCTCAGTAATCAGTGCAAACTTTTGGATTATGGTTTGTTTATTGTGCATTTTTTCTCACAAAAGCCATCCAAACTTCCTAAACACTTAAGGCCTACATAATTACTCAATAAACTTAATGACTTAACAGCATTTTCTATTTATCCGCTCTTTAATGTAAAAAAAAATGGTTTTATTGCTATGCATTTATGGCAACAAAAGTTTTCTTTTGATTAGTTTTCAATCAATGGAAGCATCTGGTTTATTATTGTCAATTGTCGTCCAGTTTTATTGTTAAAATATTCACTGATTACCTGATAAATGACCAGATTATTCTGTTAGTGAGTGTGACGGCCAATCATGTTTGGACATTGGGCCCTGACTAAGGCCTAAAAAGACCAAGGGCACAAATTAAATGCTTCTCCATCTTCACCCATCATCTATATTCCTGCTTCCTCGCGATGTGTGACCTGGTGCTGACAGCTGCCAGAGAGTTGGAAAAGGACAGACGGAGCAGAGGGGAAGGTATGGAGGGATGGGGTGAAGAGAGGAAGGGAGAGACGAGGCAGGATGGGGGGAGTGTATGCTCCTTTGGGACCATTAGATCATCAATCACGCCTGGTTCATCATCTCTAAACACAACACTTTCCTATGTGTTCCTTATGCTGCCACTGGCAGCTCAAATGCTCCAGCTAAATGACTGTCAAATTACTGCTTAAAGGGAAATACTATTAATTCTTCAAAATTTCAATTGATCTGTAGTCTGTGAAGGTGAAGTGCACTAACTTTTTTTCCCTTCGCTGCATAGAAGATCAATGTTTCCTTTCTTGTTGGATGCACTGAGGTAGACTCATTCAGAACACACACAGACACAGACACACACACACACGGAAACACACATGTTACTCAGAATGGTAATTCTAAATGGTAGGTGAACAGGTAACTTGCAAGCCACCTGCTTGGGGAAAGGTGATAGGGCTGTGATTGACGAGGGCAAGGCATTGTGGGATAGTGGTCTCGGACTGGCCTGTCAGATGGGATGCCCTCGGCAACGGCTGCACGGGATACAGGACCTGGCTGTGAGCCAAGGTCAGCAAGCAGGGGTTGTTCATAGCCCGCTAATAACCAACACACACACACAAACAGTGAGACAGAGAGAGAGACAGAGAGAGAGCAAGAGCAAGAGAGAGCGAGATAAGACAAGGTTGGGAGGAAGATAAAAAAGCAAGATGCAGAAAGCAAGAAAAAAGAACAGAGGAAGATGCAAAAAGTGAAAGAGAGAGAAGTTAACAGAAGGAAGAGAGAAAAAGAAAAAATACAAAGTGTGTGTGTGTGTGTGTGTGTGTGTGAGTGAGTGAGTGAGTGAGAGATAGAGAGAGAGAGAGAGATAGAGAGATGCAATGAGTAGAAAAAGTGTTGAGAAAAGGGGGTTAAAAGGGGGAGAGAAGAGAGAAAAAAGAGGAAAAGAAAAGAGAGAAAAGAAATGAGTACAGAGAGCGAGAAGAAAATTGTTGAGAGAGAGAGGTTGAAGAAGGTACAGCGAGCAAGAGAGAGACAAAAAAGTTTTAAAAGTAGAGGGAGAGAACAAAGGAAAAGAAACAATAGAGAGAGAAAGAAAGAGACAGAGATACATAGCATGAGAGAGGGAGAGAGGGAGAAGTAGATATAGAAGAATATACAGACCGCGAGAAAGAAGAAAAAGGGTTAAAAGAAGGGCCGAGAAGAACGGAAAAGAGAAAATACATAGAGAGAGATAGTGAGGGACAGAAAAAAAGAAAGGCTTGAGAGACAGAGAAAAAGGAAAAGAAAATACATAGCGAGAAGAGAAATTAGGTAGAACAAAAACTGTTAAGAGAGGAAATGAGTGTAGAGAGAGTGGAAGATAGAGAGAGGCAAAAAAGGGTTAAAGGGGGAGGAAAAGAGAAAATACACAGAAAGAAAGAAAAAGAAAGTTTTGAAAGAGGTAGAAGAGAGGAAAAGAGAAAATACTCAGTGAGAAAGATAGTGAGAGAGAAAGAAAAAAGAAAGGTTTGAGATGTAGAAGAGAATAAAAAAGAGAAGAACGTGTTGAAAGAAATGTTGAAAGAGAAATAGAAGAAAAGAAAGCTGAGAGAGTGTATAAGTGTGTGAGAGAGAGAAGCGAGAGACTGACTATAGGAGATTAATCATTTCATAATTGTTAAATAACAAATAAATAAATAAAAAAGCAACTCTGACAAATTGTCATCTTCATTGAAGCGTGTACAAAAGAAATAAAATAAACTGATGAGTTGGTTTAGTCTGATACAGTAAACATACGCATTTATCTGAGGGGAGATAAGAGATGCTGCTGCTAAAACTCCATGCAAGTGCGGTGACACATGAAGATGCCGATAAGATTGAAAACGAGCACTGCAGACTGGAGGAGGGAGGGGGCACTGCCCACTATCAAGCATGTGTACTCGGTGGCATTCTATGAACAAAAGAATGAGGATAACACCTTCTACAAAGGAAGAACACATTTGTTCCTCCACTGAAGAACCCACCGTGTGTCTACACTTATGTGGAGGTGTCCTAACCATGTAGATGGTACATCCCATCTGTTGCTGCAGAATTGATCATCCACCAACAGAACGGGACCATCATAGACAACCACTGACCCCCTGTCAGCACAACAGTGAAATGCAGGTAACAGGGTCTGTGGTTGAGTGTACTGGGTTGTCTGGGTCTTTACTTCGATGTCGGCTAGACTGAGAATGGTCAACCGACCAAAACAATCTGGAATGGCCACCAAATGAGGACTAGAGAACGTCTTAAACCAGTGGAGGAGCACAGTTTGGTGATTTCCCTGATCAAGTTCAGCTGGTTTAACTCACCTGTTCATTGCCAGGTTTAGTGAGAGCGATTGATGAGGAAAACTACACCGTCACTATAATACTAGCCACCATCGTTCCCAGCCTTTAGCTGAGCTGACCCTGTCACCACTTGGATCACTTTTGGTAGGTATCAACTACTGCATACAGTGAACCCCTCACATGTTTTGGAGAAGTTCTAACCCAGTAAACTATTCATCACAGTTTGGTCCAAAGATCCTTGTCCATTTTTCCTGCTTGCAACATACTGTCTTCAACAATGGAATGTTCAAATAGATGCTTGATATCCCACTCTCTGACAAGACCCCCTGTAGCGAGATAATCAGTTATTATTTCAACTGTCTGTGGTTTTAATTATGGATCCACCGATCCAGTACAGATATTGGTTCGATATTGGCTCAAATAGTTGGATCGGGGATTGTAACAATGGTCTATATTTGAAAATAGCATGCAGGAAGCTGGAACACCAACATACTCTACCGCTACTTGAAATATCTGCAAAGCCAGAGTTCGGAGGAACGGTTGTAGCATCACCAGACAAAAGAGCTAATTTAATCAACCACCTCCAGAGGCATCATAGCAAAGAATACGATGAGGTGAGCCAAACAAAAAGAGTGAATTTTGTCCACGTTACCACTTTTGAGCTTAACCTTGCACTGGTTGGACAAGAGTTGTTTGCCTTGTAGTGTGGTGCTACAGGCGAAAAACTTCCCCAGATCACACACTAACCTGTCTATTTCAACTACACTTAAGGAAATGTTTGATCGGTGGTACATTCAATTGGCTAAAGTTCATGTTTTTTTGCGAGACAATGGCAACAAAATGAAAAAAAAGCCACTGACAACACAGGAGTGTGCAGCTTAGCATTCACTGCTCGTACAATACAGCTTGTAGTCAATGAGTGGTTGCTGTCACAGGGTAGTGTGAGTGATGCTATTGCAAGTCCAAGCAATGGTTCTCTCTCGTCTGGACTACTGCAACTCACTGCTGACTGGTCTACCTGCAACTACAATCAAGCC
>JBBIGC010000041.1:21994523-22007954 GCA_037576955.1 Lepidarchus adonis | reverse complement strand
GGTTTTTGTTTAATAACTCAAAATGTATTTATATTTCACTTCTGTAATTGTTTTCAGTAGAAAAAGCTCACAAAGAGATTTCCCATGATATATATAACTCAATTTTGACCAAAATGTCACTTTCGCCCTTTTGGCTCTCAGCCCTCGATATGTGGACTGTATGGACTGGGGAAATAAAATGACATTTTGATAATTAAATGTTGATATACTACAATAAATGAATAAAATGGGACAATTTTGATGATATGGCAAACCATACTAAGCTTTGTATATGTTATATTGGTGTGAAATGCAGAGAATGAGGGAGAGAGAGACCGTGTCACTCTGCACTGCTGCTCCGTCACCTCATTTTACCCAGCACTCACACACCACATGACCCTTCAAAATTCTAGTCAATAAAGAGTCCTAAAGCGAATAATGCAATGTCTTTGAAATAAAAATGGCAGGGGTTTAAAAGTTTCTTTACCTATACCAAACCCCCCTCCCTCACTGCTCCCACCCCCATCTATTCCCATCCGTGGAGGGGCCTTTAAGGGGTCCTGCCAGAGCAGTTCTGCCGTATTTGTCTGGCCATGCCCAGTTCAGACGCATTAATCCAAACTCTCATTCCCTGCGATTTCCACACTTCCTTCCTGTGCTGCTCCCATGCCATATGTTCACAATCGCTTACGGGGGAAAAGGTGCTCCTTCCTCCAACCTTGAGCTCCATCAGAGGAACGGAGGCACACAAGCCAAATGGATGAGAAATTTATCTTCCTCATAAAAAAAGGCTGTGGGCTCTACGGAATAAATTCAACTTATTTTACCACACTCATATAGGGGTGGGCTATATGGCAGGACATCTCAATATTTGACATTTTCATTATGCAGGATGTGCATCGTGATGCTTAGGATTTCTGAGGTTTGCAAACAAGATGAACAAGTACATATTTAAAGCATTAGAGAACCTTAATCCTAAAATAGCTAAATATAGACATATGTACATACATACATACATATAAAGCACTATGCAAATGTCTATGTAAGAGCAGTTTAGAGACATTTTTTTTTAGAGTTTTTTTTATTTTTAGATCACTAATATAAGAATCAATAATGCTGAAAGAGTCTCTCACAGCTCCCAGCACATATCAGCTACTTTTTACACATTTAGATTTTTTTTTACTGCTTTTTTGTTTGTTTGCATTTATTCTAATGATTACTTGTGTTTTTGCTGCAGAAAATTGATGCTGAGATAAATTTGAACAAACAATTTGCACAACTGAATAAGACTTTTACATAGTGCCGTGGACACAGCAGGTAAGCACTGAACATGTCACCAATTTTCTAAGTAAATGTATTTCTTAAAGTGCTATTGACGTGAAATTCTCACAAAAAATCTAACTATAGATGTTATGTGTAATAAAATGGAATGACAAAGAAAAATTTATGTAGAAAGGAAGGTGAAAAAAGGCTGAAAATTCATGACACCAGCTGAAATCTATCTATTAGAAAGCAATTCTGCTATATCAGATGGTTCAGTTCCAAAAGAAGGCTATAAAAAGGTGTATATTTCCTAAGGTGTCACACAAAAAACATCTCATGATGGGTAAAGCCAAAGAGCTCTCTCATAACCTTCTTCACCTTACTGTTGCAAAACAAAAGGACAGTATTGATTACAGAAGAATTTACAAACTACTGAAGGCGCCAGTGAGCACTGTTGGGGCTAGAATCCAGAAGTGGAAAGAACATAATTTCACCATAACCTAGCCAGGACTAGGTTCTCCTGACAAGATATTAGACAGAGGAGTGAAAAGAATTGTCATAAGAGTTGTCCAAGAGCCAAGGACCACTTGTGGAGAGTTTCAGAAAGATCTGGAACTAGCAAGTACAAATGTTTCAAAGAAAACAACAAGTAATGTACTCAACTGCCATGGCCTGTGTATGTATGGAGAGCTATGATTTGATTTCTTTGCATGTCAGAAAATTGTTCAATACTTATTTTACCCACTTTATACACACACACATTTTTAAATGTTGTAGAGTTACCTAAGAGCCTAAATTGGAAAGTTGTGCAGTTCTGACCCAAAAAATACAAATACAAACACAAAAACAAAGTTTATGTTGATGTAATAATGACATGACATGCAATATGCAACAGATTACACAGCATCTACATAGTGAATATCATTATTTTCACACAGGATCAGTAACTTCTCTTTTCCTGCTTCGTGCAGTTCTGTGTTGCAAAAAAACAGATGATGCACATGGTGTACTCAGAAAAGCCCCTCATAACATTATTCATCACAATGAACGACAACATATCGCATCATCTGCCGCTAACTGAAACATGTAATTAAATTCTGCACGGTCAAAAGTGCAGCCATCTCACAGAAATGTAATCACAAATCAAAACCCTGGCGTTTTAAACCACAAAAGCACACACCAGCAGGGCTGAATAATCAATGCATCCTGTTACTTCATCAGACAAACATGCAAATAACGAAGAGACGCATCTTCTTATGCATGCGACGTGTGCTGAACATTGTGCGCATCCAGTGCGGCGAGCACAAAAGGATTACGCTATCACACCCCTGGGTGCTTGCAATCAAGGAGGCGTTTATTGCATCAGGAGGATTTATTTTTATTGAGCTGCTCATTAGTAGGGTTTAATCAGAGCCGGGTCTTATGACTGCTCCAACGCTGGTATCGCATCGCTCATCAGCCGGCACAAACACAAGCTCAAACAAAAACACGCTCGCTCTTAAAGCTCTCCATCTCTGGCTCCCTGACACAAAGGCAAGGCAGCGCATATCAATGGATATAATACACACGCACACATAGACAATATATATGTATATATTGTCTATATTATATATATATATATATATATATACACACACACACACACATACATACATACATACACACATACATACACACAGTCTTATGCGAAAGTTTGGTCACCTCTTGATAAATAAGAGATTTTGGTGATTTTGTACTTGAAAAGAAACACTCTAGGACATGGAAAAAAAATACACAATATTTTTAGCAAAAACTGATGCATATTTACTTTTTATGCCATAAATTGAACAAAAATCAAAAATAAAACACTGCAAAAGTTTGGGCACCCTGCATAATCAGTACTTAGTAACATCTTTTTTTTTTTTAGAGCTAAAAGTCTTTCAATTCTTGTACTTGAGATTTTCTCATTTTCCTACTTGTAAAAGGCTCTAGTTCTGTAATATTCTTTGGTCGTCTTCCATGCACAGCTTTTTTAAGATCTACCCACAAATGTTCCATTATGCTTAAATCAGGCGACTGTGATGGCCATTCCAAAACCTTCAGCTAGCGTCTCTTGTGTCCATGGTGGATTTAGAGGTGTGTTTAGGGTCATTGTCCTGTTGTAGAAGCTCATCCAGCTTCAGCTTTTTAAGAAATTTACAGGTTACATGTTTTTTAATGGTTGGCAAGGTGTTCTTTTCATGAAATGCCTTTTTACTCCAAACATGCCTTTGCTGATTGTGGCCAAAGAGTTTTATTTTAACTTCATCGATCCACAGCACTTGTTTCCAAAACGCATCAGGCTTCTGTAGACGTTCTGTTGCATACTATTTGAAAAACTTTGAAATTGGCACCAGCTGACATTTACTAATGACATCTGTTGCCATGCATCAGATCTAATGAGCTGATTAAAGTCTGTAAAAAGAATCTGAGACTTCAGCTTATCTTAGAGTTTTAAAACATAAATTAGCTTTTTCTGCGGCTTCTAGAATGAGGCGGCCTAAAATGTGAGGCGGCCCATCATTGGGGAAATACGGTAATTAAAATATTTAATAATTTTAAATAAATTTTGCTGTCAGGCATAATATTATTGAGTCACATAAGCAACAATATGTCAGCAAATTGATATTTTAATATACACACACATGTGCTCATACAAGCAAGTGAAAGCTGGCATTGATCCAAACTCTAAAAAGTAGTGGATCATCCCAAAATCATTCAATCCAAATATAAAAGTCAGTGAAGACACGTTTTAGTCTTTGCATTTTTTCAGTTTTGCACTGAAGGTTTATGGAGCCAACACGTCATGGAGGTTAAGTGTAAACTTCATGCCTTAATCATTAGTGTGCCTCACAGATGTTTACAGACAGATGTACAGATGTTTTCTGATTTTCTATATCAAGATTTCTACATTAAACGTACAGAAAAATAAAGAGGTTTAAATTGACACGACTCATTGCATAGAACTTTTCTTTACAGTGCTGGTGGATGGAATCAGGTGTCTACAACACAAATATAGCCATTTTATTTACAATTCAAAACACAGGTGAACGAACATGGGTCTTCTGTTTTTTACACAATACTGATCATGACAACATAGGGGAAAATCTAAAAAATTACTGCACTTTTAGATGTCTGGTTCCTATCATCAACACAAAAAAAATGAAATTTAATGTAGAAATGTATTGAAAATGTAGAAAGAAAGATTTCACTTCAAACACATATGAATATCTTCATTTACAAAGGGGCAAAAAAGTATTTGGCAGCCACCAATTCTGCAAGTTTTCCCATTTAAAAAGATGATACAGGTCTGTACATCATAGGTTCATCATAGGTTCACTTCAACTGTGAGTGAAAGAATTTTTAAAAAAGTCCAAGAAACCACATTGTAAGATTTTTAAAGAAATTTTTTGTATAATGGTGCAGAAAATAAGTTTTTAGCTCCTACAAACAAGCAAGAATTCTGGCCCTCACAGACCTGTAACAACTTCTTTAAGAAGCTTTTCTATCCACCACTCATTACCTGTATTAATGGCACCTGTTTGAACTCATTATCTGTATAAAAGACACCTGTCCACACCTTCAAACAGTCAGACTCCACCCTCCACCATTGCCAAGACCAGAGAGCTGTCTAACGACACCAGGGACAAGACTGTAAACCTGCACAAGACTGGGATGAACCAATCAACAATAGGCAGAAGCTTGGTGAGAATTGATCAACTTTTGGAGCAATTATTAGAAAATTGAATAAATACAAGATCACTGACAACCTCCCTCAACCTGGGGCTCCATGCAAGATCTCACCTCATAGGGTGCAAATGATCTTGAGAACAGTGAGGAAACAGCCCAGAACTATATGGGGGGAACTGATCAATGACCTGAAGACAACTAGGACCACAGTAAAAAAATGTTAATATAAGTAACATTCTATGTTGTCATGGATTAAAATCCTACTTAAGAAAGCAAATGTCCAGGCCCATCTAAAGTTTGCCAGAGACCATCTACATATGGAAGAATGCTGAGTTGCATCCCAAGAACGCCATTCCCACTGTGAAGCATGGGGGTGGAAACATGCTTTGGGGCTGCTTTTCTGCAAAGGGAACAGGACGACTGATTCATATTAAGGAAAAGGTAAATGGGGCCATGTATCATGAGATTTTGGCCAAAGACTTCCTTCCCTCCAAGCATTGAAGATGAAACGTGGCTGGATCTTACAGCACGACAATGATCCAAACACATCACCCGGGCAAAGGAGTGGCTACGTAAAAAGCATTTCAAGGTTCTGGAGTGGCCAAGCCAGTCTCCTTACCTCAATCCAATTGAGAATCTGTGAAGAGAGTTGAAAGTCCATGTTGCCCAGCAACAGCCCCAAAACATCACGGCTCCTGAGAAGATCTGCATGGAAGAATGAGCCAAAATACCAGCTACAGTGTGTGCAAACCTGGTGAAGATCTAAAGGAATTGTTTGACCAACCAAGGTTACATTACAAAGTTATTGGCCAAATATTTATTTTCTGCACTATTATACAAATAAATTCTTTAAAAATCATTTGTTTTACATTCTGTCTCTCACAGGTGAAGTGAACCTATGATGAACATTACAGATCTCTCATCTTTATTTAGTGGGACAACTTGTAGAATCAGTGGCTGCCAAATACTTTTGCCCCATTGTACATCTTACCCAATCAAAGAGTATCTACTGAAATTGAGCTGTTCCATAATTATTAAAGAAAAAACGTTGGATCAGTATCGGCCAATACAAATTTTCAATGTCATGCTACCTCCCGCTGTTACTACTGTTTAGCTGAGACAGACTTCCCTTCCATTTGTTAGACAAACAACCCCTTCTGCAGCATACGTTTAATTACTATGGTATAGATTTAACACAGTTCCAAAGAGAAAAGCCACAGAATCAAACCTCGCTGTTTACCTAAGCCAACTTTCCACTTGCTTTTACAATAAGTGGGTTGCATGTGTGTTCTTGTGCAGGGAAACGAAATGAATGCCATGGTAATGGACTGTATGCTATGGATGTGTGTGCAAAATGCTAGAGTGAAAAAAACACTAGAATATACCTTTAATTTGTGCGTGTATGCTGTCACATGTCTAACAGTGGGGGCATATTCTCTGTGACAATAATAAAACACTGCAGTGCATGAAAGCCCCCTAGTCTTGCCATGAGGGCTGTAATGAGCCAACTCAGAGTGTTGCTCGGACGTCATCCTCCTCTGCCTCCCACCGGAGTGCATGCTGGATGAGCCGAGGGTCCGGATGGGGTTGGCAGGGCAGGGGGGGGTGCACTGGAGCCAAAAGCCTGACAGACAGCACTGCCAAAATGAACAAAAAAGGCTCATCCTTTCACACAGGACCAACCATGGCTGAGCATCCTTCTTCTTGTCACGGCAGAGTCGAGGGAACTAAGTGAGGAATAGAGAAACACTTAGTAGGGAGAGTAAAAACACCAACAGAAAACGAAAGAGACAGGCCAGCATTAATGATGCAATAAACTGACTGATAGCCAATCAGAGCTTATGACCACTACCCTCAGAGATCCCATCTGTCACAGGCACAAGAGGAGCCAAGATGACACAGGCTGAATAATACACACTAGCTTTATATCGATTAACTCTCTCTGGCCCTGAGCATGGATAAACATACCGAGGGCTTTGTTGCAAACTAAAGAAAAAGGCTCCAAGTACATTTCTTTCATATTCTTATGAGAAAGACAAAGACCAATGTATACCGTCATTATCGCTAAAAGTCTGAGATTAGCACAGATGAAGCACAGAAATGGTTTCTGATTATCTAACTAGTTTTGAAAATATGTGGACAAAATGTTAAAAAATGACGCGAAAATAAATAGAAAATGTAATGAAATTGGTCAGGGTACAACCACTGTTACTGGGTGGACAACATCAGGGGTCTTTACGGGATATACTGTATAATGAATTCATATTTAATAATTTAAGCCAAAATCCATGCTAGCATTATCAAAAATATTGCTACATCAATAGTAAGTTTTGTTCAAAATGACTCGCAGTGACAATACTGTTCATATCAAACATTTTCATGCTTGTGCATTAAGTAACACTTTGTTCAGTTCAAGTGTTGTTTCCTATGTTAATATGGTAGCGCTAAAACAGAACGCTGTCTCTTAAAGTAAAACTTTGAATTTAAATTTCAACGTTGTTTTCTCTTAAGCTGGTCCGTCTTTCCTGGATGTGTAGCCTCACTTGAATTCTTAATGGGACAGTACATCAGCAGGATTTCTTTATTACTGAAAAACTACAGTTAAATGAAAATTCTTGATTCCAATGATTTTTTAAAACATTTTTTGTTATAAAATGCCACAAATATGCCCTTTCCTGTTGGAATGTCAATGTTCTGTACTTTAAACCAAAATTATTGGTTTATAAAAAATATTTTATTCAACATTTCACAAAATTTGAATATTTGCAGTTGGTCCTCAGATAAGGTGCAAGGTAAGGTGCTATAAAAATAAGAATGTATCAGTATGGTCCCCACCTCTAAAGGACAGCACCTTTAACTTCCTCATCGTGTAAGGGTTGCAAAAAATGTCAGAACTGAAAGATATTTTAAAAACACATAATATTTAGGTTTCCAAAGGTTTGCTAAGAGACAAAAAATAAGTAAATAAATACAAATGCAATGGCACTACATTAAATTTCCATATAATGGAAATCATTGTCAAACATGATCAATATAGATGATCATCAAAACATTTATTGGATGTATAAAGACATCACAGAAACATGAAACTGGTCTTTAAGACATTTTGGAACTCTCATAATGCAATTTATCATAATAATAAAAATATCACCATATTGTGCTTCCTATTTAAGATTAAAAAAAATAATAAATACAACAATATACAGATAAAGTAAATGCATGAACTCATAATTCAATGCATGGTTTGCATTCGTTTGTAAATATTTCAGCAATAAAGCCTGAAAGAAAGGAAAAATAAAAGCCCTCACATTGTTACAGTAATTACCATGGTAACAAACAAGTGCAGGACTGGCGAATTCAAAGTCCAAAGCTTTACAAAAGCTTTAGCCGCAGCCAATAGTCTTTAATTTATTACTTTAAATCCTTCAAAAGACAAATTAAAACCAGGAACAAATCAGTGGTACACACTAATCCTCAAGTCTTTTTCAAGAGAAGAGATTGAACTTCAATTTGATTGGTATTTTGTGCTATTGCAGAGCAGAGTGGGGGAGCATGGTGGGGGGAGGGGGTAAAAAAAATGTTTCAGATCCTGAACCTAAAAATACCAGAGCAAGTTAAGTGCAAATGCAGTGGCGAATAAATCTATACATAGGAGAGGCTGAGTTGGCCACTGCTGAGGATTAGAGCCCTCACTACAATGGCTTCCCCTCATCAGCATTTTCTGTATCTAAAATGGAAATCCTGATAAAAGTATCAGGCCTTGGGTCACGCTCTGTTCCGCACTCAGGCTGTCGCACAATCCCAGCAGCGGTGCCTGGGGCTTACCGAGTGCTTGTGCGTGTGGGAGAAAAGTGCCCACCACTGCCATGTTCTTTAACCACGACAAACTGCTCTCATTGCCCGAGTGCAAGTCTGCACGACATGCCATCTTATTCTGGCCCTCTTCAACACCTGCGGGGCCGGGCCCGAAAAAACAGCGCTATCAGAACGGCCTTATCATCCCACAGAGAGGAAGTTTTCCAGCGAGGACATACAAGCAGGAGGATTGGCAGAGAGAGAGTGCGCTTAATAAACACCGGAGATGAGAGAAAGCCTTGGACTGCATGTGAACCTCCCACGGCCTCTATGGTCCAAACACACACAAATAAAACATGGCTTTCACACGACCACAAGATCAGTGACACTCTGACCTGTCGGCTAAGGCTTAGCAGCTGTCTAGTTGACCACAACACGCAGAACCACAACTTACAGGTGCACATGAGTGTGTACATGCAAAAGGTCAAGATTACTCATTAAAAACCTTTGGGGTCAAACGGGGGAAAAAACCACATATAAATAAAAAAATAAATTGCAGCTGAATCAGGATTGGCCAATTTTATTATCATATAATGGGGGAAAAAAACACTTTTTGCCAACAATGCTAGAGACTTTAAGCATTGACAGCTTTACAGATGGCTAAAGCTATCAAAAATAAATTAGTATGCAATTCTACTACAATGACACAATGTGAAAATGAAATTAGGCATGGGCGATATGGAAAAAAAATTGTATCACGATTTTTCCAGATACACAATATGTCAGAATTTTTTTTTTCACCATCTGTTATGACAAAAACTAGCAGCAAATATACTTTTATATGAAATTATATAGTACAGATGATCTTATTCAGGGTTTCCTCACACCACAGTACAATAAGTTCACTTAAGAAAGATTAAGACAAAGACAATGCTCTCTGAAATAATACAATAAAAGTTCGACAGTGCTTTTTAATAGTGACCATATTACAGTCTGTTCAGAAAGTCATATTGTGGCCACAATTTATCAAAATAATGATATCATCATATTGCCCAGATCTATGATAAATCTTAAAGATTGGACAAAAGCCAAAAAATTCAAATCAAATTTGCGCCACACACTTTTCCAGCTGCCACAGTAATTCAGACCTTTGTCTTTATATAAAGATTCCTGTATTTTCAACCTGATGTGTGGATCAACAATCTTTTTGCTTGATTGCATACCCATGGGTAATGGTGTGAAAAAAGCAGAACCATATATTTGGAAAATCTAAGAATTAAGAATATAATAAAAAAGAATTAACCAATCAAAAAGCTTTTTGTACTCAATGTCAACTATTTTGGAACTTAATTATAAATTAAATAATTTAAAAAATAATATTTTTTATTATCATCCAAAAGCTAAACAACATATGCTGCAACTGCTGAAATGTATTTGCACTGTAAAACTTTCATTTTTAAATGTGTGAAAGATAAAGTGGAGCAGACTAATCTGCTGTGGCCAAAAACGAGGCCTTCTCCATCTCCCCAGCTCTTCTACAGCCTGGGTCTCCACACCCGCAGGGACACAGAGATCAAAAAGGGACATTATTCCTCCTTCAGTGGCCTTCACTCCACTTATTCCCAGATGAAGACTGCAAAGTAGTGCTTCGTTTCTAGGTGATGTATTAGCTAAACCTCTATACCATAACTGGTATCACTAAACACTCCTTCACAGACATTTGGTTGGTGAAGCATGGGGTCCGTCTGGTGGACCATGAGTGTCCGGTTTAAGGATGATTTTAGAGCTGGGCAATAAGAAAATATTTATAATATATATATATTGTTATATATTGTGGCTACAAAATGATTTTCTGAGCATATTGTAATATTGTCAGTATTTAAAGACACTAGAATACATGTTTCATTTCATATAGAGCTTTATTAGTCTCGCTTGCCTGAACTTATTATGTTATAATAAAATATAATAAAAATTATAATACAAATTATTTGTACTCATACTTTTTTTTTACCAACTACAGGAACATTTTCTTTTTTTCAATCTTAACAGATGATAGAAAAACATGTCTTATGATATATCGCTTTTCTGGAAAATTTCTTGAAGAATCATGATATAATTTTGCAATATCGCCCATCCCTAAATGATTTTGCTGTAATGTTAAGAGAAGCAGAAGAAAACAATCCAGTACGAAAGCCAGAGTAGTAACATGTAACAATGGCCTCCTTAAAAAATTAGGAAGTAAAATACATTAATAAGTATATAACAATGTCTACAATAGGAATCCAGATGTTAATCTAAATGCTGCAATGACTGACAGCTATCAGTGATGGACAAGGACATCAACCATAGGCCCTAATATAGTCTAATATTTGAAGGCCTTCCTCCTGCAGATAAAGCTGACTGTGGTCCACCAGCTCTCTTGAGGGACTGAATTCACTCCCTGCATGCCAGGACCCTGGCATCTGTTCACTGGTTGTCCTTCCTTAAACCACTTATTGTGGGTATTTACTTCAGCATACCTGGAATTAGAGGTGGGTGATGTGTCAAAAATATATAATAACATATGATACTTTGAGAAACTTTCATTATTCATGATGTCCCAATACATATCTTTTCATCATCTTAGTCTTAAGACAAAACCAATGAAAAAGAGCCAACAGTGCAACATTTGGAAAAAAATAATTATAAGTAGAAATTTTTATAGTGTTCTCTTAAGCGAGACTCATGATGCTCTATTCAAAATGAAACCTGACATCACTGCTGACAATATGATTATATATATATTTTTATATATATCCTTTATAGTCCCACAAGTGGGAAATTTACTCTCTGCATTTAACGTGGGGCAGTTGCCGTTAACAGAGGTGCCCCGGGAGCAGTGAGGGGGACGGTACCTTGCTCAAGGGTTCCTCAGTGCTGCCCGGGGTGGGACTTGAACATGCGACCTTCAGATCTCAGGGGCAAAGTCCTAACCATTAGGCCACCACTGCCCAATATATGCTCAAAAAATCATATCGAGGCCACAATTTATCATGATAATGGTAAATATTGTAATATCGTTGTATAATATAATATATTCTATTGTAATATATTGTCATATATTGTTCTCTACCTGGAACACTACACAAAATCTGGAGATTTTGAAGATGTGCTGACCCAATCTTTTAACCATCACAGTATAATCCTGGTCATAATAACTTTTATATCTGCCCGTTTTCTTGCTTCAAAAACATCAACTTTAAGAACTGACAGTTCACTTGCTGCCTAATATATCCAACCGCTTCACAGGTGACACTGTAATAAGATGATCAATGTTTTCCATTTCACATCTCAGTGCTTTAACGTTGTAGCTGTCTGGTGTATATAAAATAGACGCAGCAGAAACACTACACAAATAATTCTACATTAAAATATGACTCTGAACTCATTTTAATCAGTTCTTACATTCTGGTAATTAGGACTTAAGTATGCGGCTAAAACATTGAACGGCCATTTTTATACATTATAATGTTACAATGAACAAGGAAATTATTTTTTCACAAATGAAGTTCCAGGCCTGTTTTTTTTTTGTTCTACCAAGAATGCAAGCATATGCACTTTTTTCTGGCTTCAGGGTTGAATGCTAAGCAGAGTGTACCAGACAGTTGTGGTTCCCCAGTCTCAAACACAGCATAGGGATGTTTGGATGCTCCTGACTTTTCTGACTCATCAAGGGGCTGATCAGAAATTTAGTGAGATCAGGTTACATTCCCACTCTTAAAAGTAGTTTTAACAACCTTGTTGATAACAAACATTCTTTCAGCCTTCAGAACGAGATTTCATAAATAGACACAATATCAACACAATAATAAATCCATCATTTTGAACAACACAGCTAAACAAAACAGAGCCATTGCTTTTAAAAGAGTCAATTCATGCTGTATTTCTATTGGTTGGTTAGTAACCAGAAAAAAGAACAGGTAAAACTGTCAATTTGATCTCAGAATTTGTCAGAATATCATTCTACATTACATTTGGTCACAAAGCTGGGACACTAGTCATCTTAAAACCTCTCACAGAGCAACCACATGACCCCTGTTTTGGAGGCACAACTTTTGATCCCTTTTTTCATTGATGTTGATTATCTTTGGTCTTGGACAGCTCAAGTGTATACCTGCCATTAGAACTGAACAGAAATTAAACATCAAATAACTGAAATGTCTGTTAAATCTTAACATCTGTCCAAGGTCAGTCAATATTCTGAAAGCAATTATCGCTGATACCTGTATGATTCTAATATCACTGTGCCTTCCTAAACAATTAAACAATTACTTGGGAAAGTCTTCTGAACTGGGGGTGGGCAATATGTTAAAATTATCACATCACAATATGATATATGTCTCTTTCACCAAAGCAACATCAATATCCTGCAGATTCACCCTGTACAACATCTGCAAGATCAGACCTTATCTTCCAGAATACTCCACTCAGCTCCTGGTCCAAGCAATGGTTCTCTCTCGTTCTCACTGCTGACCGGTCTACCTGCAACCACAATCAAGCCACTGCAGCAGCTCGGCTGATCTTCAACCAGCCAAAACACGCTCATGTGATGCCTCTGCTTTGTTCTCTTAGTCCCTGATTCTCGTCTACAGGATCATCAACGGATCTGCTCCCTGCTACATGACAACACTCATCCAGACCTACACA
>JBBIGC010000041.1:21976372-21986626 GCA_037576955.1 Lepidarchus adonis | reverse complement strand
GCCGGAATAGAGGCGGGAGAAAAACCAAAATAGAAAACCCACCTCTACCGGGGGAATAGCGCCGGAACAGAGGCGGGGAAAGGAAACCAAAACGTGGGAAACCAGCCGCTACCGCGGAGGTAAAGGCGGGACTCCCAAAAGAACAAAGAAATCAAAAAAGGAATAAATACAAAGACACCGCTTTAGCGGCGAAAGGGTGCTTGGCGACTGTGAGCAGCGCGGACAGGGGGGGTAACCCGCGCTGCACGCGCTTAAAGCACGTGAGCCACACTGAACAGCACTGAGCTGAACACAAACACACACACACCCACGGCTCAGGCTTGAACGCCCTTCACCTTGCACACACACAGACAGGAGCAGAGACAAGTTGTGGACCCGGCGGAACGCCTTTCTCCACTACCGATTTACCGGCGGTTCGGAAAGATCTGTCATAAACTTCTGACAGAACACATTGGACCCGCGCCGAGCTCCGCTCGTGAAGCCTCTTTAAGCTCTGCCGTAAGCTGGAGCTTGTCAGCCGCGGGTCCACAGGTGACCGTGATCACCACTGATGGCGCCACACCTCTGACCCCTCCTGGCCAGCGGTGGTAATTGCAGCGCCCGTGCTCCCTGCTCTGAGGGCACGTCTGTGACGTGGCACCGTTGGGTGCTGACGCCCCGTGTCGCCCTTAGTGCCTGAAGTGGCCTGGCGAGGCGCTGCGGGCACACGGCGGTGTGCGACCCTTACACTTTCTTTTAGGGATGTCTCAACCGTGATTTTTTTTAACCCATAGTCTGATCTGAATGAGTATCTGTTGATTCAATATTTGTATTTTCCTAGATAAGTATCACAGCACCCTCTTCAAGTGCATTGAAGTTATTAATTTAAAGAATATTAAAAACGGATATGCTTGAAAATTGACTAGTGAAATCTCACATTGTCTCGCAAAAATTATGTTTCTTTTTTATTTCATAGCATGTGTGCCCAGCATGTCCTGAACTGCCTGCTTTAAACACTCTGCTGTATGAGATCCATGAAACTGATGCACTTGAATACCGACCTCTTTCAAATAAATGAGGGGTTAATCCAGTGAGAGGTGGTATCAACATGAGAATCAACACAGGGCGGAACTCCAAATGTCTTGAGCTACTAATCGCTGTAGCTCGAAAAAACAGTGAAATCCTGTATTCTCTACCACACTGATTGGCGCGTCATCCAAAGTGATGAAATTGTTTTGATCTCTTGTATCAAAATAAATGAATTTTTAAAATGAATAATTAATAAATAAATACATTTTACTACTCAACCACTTCTACCCCTATATTAGGCCTAGTTCTGGTTGTCTCTCATATTTTAAGATAAAAACTCTGATAACCGAAGCTCCTGATCAATGAAACTGCTAAGGTGTCAGCCATAGAAACGGGTGATGCAGAGTTCCATCCACAGTGGTGCCACAGTCATCCGTGACCAAGTTCAAAAAAGCACAGCTGGCCTTGATCTCTCAGGGTAGGGCAGCAAGGCCTTCTCTGTTGCCAGAATTGAATTGAATTCAATTGAATCACAATACTTGAGTGTTTTCTCACCATTGGTTTTGAGCCGCATATATATTTTAATGAAAAAATGTTTTTTTTTCACAATTTCCTACACTACAGTACAAGAAATTCACTTAAGCAAGACAAATGTTGTTCTTTGAAATAATAATAATAATAATAATAATAATAATAATAATAATACGTTTGATTGTGCTTTGTAAGTACTGACCAGATCACAATCTGCTCAGAAAATTTGCCCAGCTCTACATAGTGTTAAGCGTATCATACTTGGGTCACCAGGAGCATAACTATCTCATGAGAAGAAAAAAAAGTCTGATCAATAAATTAGTTATTAACAGCACATTATAACCAGTTTGTCAAAACAAGTAAACTGACATATTATCATCATTTTGGTTGGGCCCTAGTTTCCACCCATTGAGCAGACAGCACATGTAAACAGTCATTTAGAGAGTGAAAATGGAAAGCTGTCAAGTCATTTTACTTTAAGTGGGGTAAATGTGTACAACACAAACAAAACCATTTTACTATCCAAAAATGTGTTTTCTGGGTGTTTATAAGTAATGTTGATAAAACATATTACAAGAGTTCTAATTATGAGGACATGACAAAAAAAACAGTTATTTGTTCCATTGCTGTACATTATCTTACTCATAATCAGCCACACACATCAACAAACAGCACCTGTTTTTTCCTGAGGGCATTCCCTAGCCAACAATTAACAGCAATACACTGTAGTAGGGCTGCACAATATATCACCTGTACATTGTTATCGCAATATTGGTCTCTGCAATATCGCAGAGGGCTGCCATAATGCAAATTAGCCTCTAAACAATCACTTCTTGACAAGGCGAAAACAAACAAACAGAAAAAACAAACATACCCGGCTACGTGTGGACAGGGCTGGACAAGTAAAAATAAATCTATGGCTTTATTCCACTATTGTTTGGAAAACATCTTGGTAGGTCTCTAACAGCCACTTATAGTAAAGCCGGGGGCATTCATCTTTGCATGGCAGCGCTTGCCAGCGTTGTACACAGTAGCCAGGATGCGTGGAATAACCGTAGTGAAGGAGACAAAAGAGAACTTTGTTGTTACGCAGGTGAGACATGACACACTGACCTACGGATGAGCCAGAGGTCAGCGAGATCACACAGCTCTCACACACGTCTTACTCTTTACGAGGTGAAAGTAAGCCATCAATGTAAAAGACGGGGAAAAAAAGGGGGGAAGAAAATTACTAACAGCTCCAGGCATCGCATGTGTTTTCATGGCTGGGGTGCAGGACAACACAGACAAAATATCATATTGTGATTCTATTGCCAGGTGTCCTGTGATATATTAGTGTGTCTGCAGGCCTGTTGAAGCTTGATTGGTACAATGTTTTTATCACTAAATCCAATTACAGGCCAAATTAGACCCTTGTTTAATGAAAGATGCAGTCTGTGAGTGTTCTAGAAGTACTGGTGTTCGCCACTATAGGCTCAGAAAAGCATATTATGGTGCATTTTACCACAATAAAAAGAGAAGATTGTATTAGATCATCATATATTTTATCCAGTGTCATATTGACCACCTGTAGTGAAGATATACTAACAGGATTGTAAGTATTCATAAAAGTCATTACTCAATTTGATACAGTACTCTGGTGTTTCGTTATTTATTTTTACAAAATAAAAGGTGCCTGAAGATTACGCCTCATGTTACTTTCCAGCAACAACAACGTTACCTTTCGTTTATTAGAGGAAGAGAAAAAATCTGGTCAATTCTGTCTGATCTAGTCAGATTTCTGCTTTCTTATCAGTGCTGAAACAGTAATCCAAACCTGTCCTTCAGAGTCCAGCTGGTCAATATTTATCTTTATAAAGAGAAATAGTGATCGCAATATGATTTTGTGCACATATTGTGATATCGTCTGTACTTCTGTCTATCAAAGACAGTATTGTTAGTCTCACTAAGCGAACATGCAATGTGGTGTGAGAAACATGGAATAAAAGTCATTTAAACTCAATATACTTTGATATATTTCTTTTAAATATGCCACTGCTGGCTCTTTTTAATTTGTTCTATCTTAACAGATGATGAAAAATACATTGTAGAACTATAATATTTTTTCCCATATCATACACTTGTACTCAAACAAACCTGCTTGCCACAAGCTAATATGTAGGCCATGGTTTAACCCACAACTAACAAGCGAATACAATATAGTCAAGCTAACTATTCAGTTAGGAATAGTCTCAAAAATGCAATATGTTTTTGTTACACCATTATACACCAATATACAAAAACACAGCTCACAAGAACCCCACCCATACGCAAACAACTCTGTATTATATAATGAGTGCAACAGAATCCTGCATAATTATTTACATTTATTGGACCAGGTGTCGGTCTCACAAAAAAGATTTTATGGCTTACCCAGCTAACTTTAAGTCTGTTTTACCACAGGTTAATCACATTTTATCAACTTATGCTGCATGTCCAGTCTATTACAATCAGGACCAGAACCCTCTGGTATACATATAAAAATAGTTCGCAATTATAACATCAGTTCGCTCTAATATGGTGGCAGTGCCAAAACTTTCTTTTTTCCATTACAAAGAGTTTTGCGAGCACATTGACACAAGTTAACATGAGTGCACGTTAGGTTTGGTGAAGCTGAAACCGACTGATGGATTGGTGTAATGATGAATGATGGACTAATTGAACTGTACTATAACATTTTACATTTACATTTGGCTGATGCTTTTGTCCAAAGCGACTTCCAGGTACAGAAACAATACTATACAAATACAAAGTGAAAAACTGTGCAAAACCTGGCAAATACTAAAGTAACCTGTGTCACCTAGAATAAAGAAAAATAAAGTGATGTGCAGATGCCATCAAGATGTTTAGAGTGGAAAATTGTATAAGCACACACATTCGTATATATACACAAATACAGATAGACAAGCCAAATAAATAATGTCCAGTTATGGCCACTAACGTGATGATGAGTATAGTTTATAACTAATGTAGCTTATGTAGAACAACCAGACTGAAAAACAGACAGACAGACAGACAGACAGACAGACAGACAGACAGACAAGTACACAGAGAGTACAATCACATACAGAGGTGATATATATACACACACAAAGGAGCAGATGGAATGTAATAAAACACTACGTTGAGTCTCCAAACACACACACACACACACACACACACACACACACACACACACACACATACATATATATACACACACACACACAGAAGATATGCACCTACTCTTCCTCTGATCAGTTTTCCAGGCCTGACATTTTTGTTTAAGACTATCTAACCAATCATCTGACCATAATCTAACCAATCAGCTAACAAGAGCCAATCAGAGGCAGTCTCTGTGGAAAGCAGGTCACTATCACTTGCTGCTGGTCTGCTGTTTGAGGTATCACCAGCCTAATTAAACACAATGTGCTAATATGTATAAGGAGTGAAAAGAAAAATGGACAAGAAAACAAATGACAACAGAAAGTTCTGTGAATGATGGAGGTTTGGAAGTAACAGAGGTGAATGAAGCTGGCTACAGTATGATGAAAAAAATGTGATGAGTTGTGCTGTGTGTAAACATTTGTTCATTTGTTATTGAAAAAAATATAAAACCTGATAAAATGACATTTATAGCAAAAACAGGAAATATTATTTTGCCCAGATTATCTACAAAGCTACTAAATCAAACATATACATGTAAAAAAAATATTTAACAATATATTATTTTGGCCAGAAAAAATGTCTTGTGGATTTTTTTCCATCTATCAGCCACCTAAGTGCGTGGGACAAATTTAATTACAGACCCTGACTCCATCCAAAATGCCAACCATCTTGTGTTATATCACTGTGGCGAATTCCAATATTGTGAAAACGGTTTACAAATGAAATTTGCCAGACTGCAACCAAAGCATATATCCCAAAAGACAGTACAAAGCTGGAGCAGTCAAGGTCAATCACAAAATGTTTGGTTCTTTATCTGACCAGAAGTAAGCTCTGCTAATAGTGTCCTACTTTGCTTGCTACCATTTGGGTCATGTGATAATCAGGAAAACCCTGCCATATTGAATTAAGTGTGCATGCAGCAATAGGACAACACTGCATCAGTTTAGCTTCTTTAACGAAACCAGCAGCAGGTTCCCCCAGCAAGGAACAAATATCAATAAAAATCTTATTACACAGCATTGTGGGTGGAGCAGCAAACAAACAAGATTAACCACAACCAACAAGCCCTTGCACAAAGAAATCTCGAAAAAATACAGACACCAAAGACACAAAAACATGCCTGATTCATCTGACCACTTCAAAAGGATGCAATGTAAACGGGTTTACATCACAAACTGCACGCAGCACGTTCACAGAAGCTCCCTGCAGACACGTCTGCCTCGCCATTGGCTAACGTGGGTTCTTCAGATAGCAAGCACAGCCTAGCTTTGTTGTTTTACATAAAAGTGCACTGAGGAGACAAAATGCGCGGTTGTCTCCTTTCCCGAGACACACATCAGACAATTGATGCACTTTCTAATAATCTGCTGGAGTGGTTTCTCAGACGGAAAAAAACATACAGTGTAAAGACTTCAAACTCTTCAGCAAACTCTCTAAAACTACACCTGCAAGTGGTAGTGAAGACAATGGAGCCTCATGGGGAAAAGGAATACGTGTAGCCCATCAATTACATGTCTTATAAATACTTGAAATGAACAATTATATTGTCTCTGGCTGAATAAGACTAACTAATATTAATAATAGTAATAATAACAAAAATAAATGTTACATTTATATATTGTCTCAAACCCAAGAAGCCAAATTAGCCAATCAGCTGTCTCGTTCCCTAGTTGTTGATAGTTAGTAACAGGTGAGAAACTCAGTCTAAGCTCAAATAAACAAACATTACTCTCCACTGCCCCCTAAAGGTGTAAAAGGACTTAACTCCCTCCAGCAAAAGTTAAGTGATTAGTTACAATTAACGCATTTTTATGCTAAAAGTATCAAATATATTATTTTATATATAATATAAAATGCTATTTTACTTACATTAATTTCTCCTGACCTAAGATGCAAGATGGCAAAAATACATCTTCACAATAGTTCAAGAAATGATATACTGCATTCATGTTCATTTATTTATTTGAAATAAACAAAACTGCTCTAATTTGAGTAAAATATAATTATGCGCATTAATAACCCTTTAAGTCTTTATGTAGCCCCAATAAAATTACATTTTGTTGGTTTTCTAAGCAAAAGTAAGTATAACTGTCTAATAAATTACACTGGCAGAAAAATGCCATATTAAAGATGTTCTTCGTCTGTTTTTTAATTAAATTGAGAGCAACTTAATGTCATTTGATGTGTTCAAAATTCTACATACAACTGTACTGTGATGCAATTTATCAGTTATTATAAATATTGACGCTTCCATCCCCTACCTCGCCTAAAATGACACACCCAATTCACATTTTATGTTGTGATGTCAACATTTAACTGTAATAAATAAATAAATGAACCAAAGAACCATTAAAAATATAAAAAAGAAGCCAATTACACATGAAAATAAGAAAGTGGTCACATTTCAGCTTGAAATAACTTGCAGTAAATGTATTGTAGAACTCTGCTGGTGGGACCTTGAGATGCCCAGAGAAAAACAAAAAATATATAATTTATATAACAGCCAGTGCAGATTGGCATACAGCATGTTCATTCAAGGTACGTATTAACCAACAAATTGTAATAAGCAAACTTGAGATAGAGAGATACATTTCCAGCCCAGATTCTATGGAAATCCCAGCTGAATATATGAAATACGTTCTCCAGTCCGAGAAAGTGAACTGCACAGTCTCCTCATTAACCTCAACTCACCAAAATCTAAAACACCTTCGGAAGCATCTGGAAGCTACTAGGTTTACCAACAGCAATCAAACCGAACTGAAAAGCACCTCATTGCAGAGACGTGGAAAAAAAAAAAGATTCTCAAAGGAAGTACCTGACGCACTGAACTGGCTGCTTCCTAGAGTGGTCGGCCTGTTTTTCCCACTGTTTACCGGTGGTGAAAACATCTAGAGGAACAGGGAGAAGAACAATCTCATTAACAGCCATTGCAACATGTTAACAACTGCTCTAGTGTTTGACACAGGCTATTGGATAAATAGGGAATATAAGAAATATGTATAGACAGGTTTTTGGTGCAAAAAAGGGAATAAATCTGGATTATGTTTCATTTTCCAGGTGTTGAGAATGAGGTTTATGCAAACACACAAGAAATGTTAGTGCTATGGATGATTAATTAGCTATTAGCCATTATCCAATCATTTCAATACATGGTTTCTATTGATCTGTGTACATACACTTGCACAGACTCATTCATTATACGGCACTGATGTTTCTTATGTGTGACAGACAGACAGACAGACAGAGATGTAAAACAATCTATGACACACAACCTAACAGCTGAGATAGTGTAAGATGTAACTCATCGCATAGTCACCTCTAAAAAAACAGTTTATAAGGTCACCTCACCAGCTCGGTCTGATCAACCCCTGCATTATTAGATCAGAAGCAGAAAAAACACACTGCAGGAAACTTGGAGATGCTTTCTAAATAAAGGACATGACACTACGCTGCCGTGTTGGGTCATTCCTATTCTAAACGTTGGGTGATAAAAAGAGAAATCCCGGTGAGAAATCAGATAAGGAAGTGATAAAACAGCCCAAGTGTCTTACCGCACTAAAATCCAGTAAGTCACTCAACTCCTTATCAGTTCCAATAGCGGCGATCCGCTGCTGGGGGTTCATCCTTTCGGCCTTTTTCTAAACCTACATAACACACACACACACACACATACAGTAACCACACTCATTTGGTCGTCCTCACCTTCAACCTTCACAAAACAATATCTTAGGGCTCAACTTTTTCCCCTTATTGCACCTTTAATGCAGCGGGTGCTGTCAGCGGGACCTGCTTCTCTTTCCCTCTGATGCTGAAAATCATGAATGAGCTGCATTAATGTAATGTTAGAGCCCAGGCACTGCATGCAGTGGAGGACCAAGGGCACAAAAAAGCTGCTTTTGAATCAACGTGACATTTCAGCAATAATAAAAGTCACATTTTGGTTCAGAAAGACACACGAGAATCCCAGAAATCAGACAGTGGGCTGTACCGCATGTGCCTGTAGTGTTATACACACACGGGCATGCACCACCACTGACGTGAAAACTACAAAAGATAGATTTAAACGCGAAAACATTGCCTAGAATGGAATTTAGGAGCAAAGTGGAACCAAATTAAGACAATATATCTATAAAAACAGGTCTCGTGCGTTAACTAGCCATAGTAAAAGCCAGTGCAGTGCAGGGGCTTAGTTTTCAAACACATTGGTTCTGCGTTTAAACCATCACTAAGCGAGACTCGCCGAGTTTACGTGTACAAAAACGATCATAAGAAAAGAATAAACACCCAAAATGAACATCCTCAGTCCGCATGGAGAAAAAGTACAGAAAGCCAGCGCTACGGGGCTCTTTCAGTGTAACCCTTCAGCTCACGGGCTCCAGTCTTTTCTCGTATCCCAACTTCTGAAGGGAAAAAAACCCATCAACAATCTGCAATATTTTTTACCTCTTTCTCCTTTAAAATCCGACTAGGGCGATCGGGCGTGGCACTGGCGGCGTGTCTCTCCTCAAAGCGCCTCTGAAAGACGACCAAATCGACACGGGTGCGGGTATATTTTTTATTTTTCTCCTCCTTGTTTGCAAAACATCCACTTAATATGTAACTTGCGAGTTTCCCTTAGGCGGACATTTTTGCTTGGCGATGGCCGAAGCACGACGACGATGACGTTCGTTAGGAATGTATCCTTCCGCCGACCGGGCAGCGCTGCACTAAGGTGAGGTCGAGTTCATAAGAGACAAAGTTGGGGGAGAGAAAAAGAAAATATTAAATAACTTTGCTAAGGATTATGGCTTTTCACATCACAATTTGCAAAGGTTTTCTCTTGTAAAAATAAACAAATAAATAATATGATAAGTGTATTTTTAATGGGAATATGCATAAAACGTGCGTATTGGGACGTGTGTTTAATCTCAGATCTTCTCATACCGCACTCCTCACCTGCTAAATGTAATAAATGATAACAACAATAATAATATTCAAGCAAACGTCTTTTTATCTTTCTTTGAGATCTGGTAACTTAATTTAACAAATTGGAAAGTAACCTGGTTATTACAGTAAACATCGAATTATTCTCGTATGAAGATTTTAATCGACACTTTTTGGAGGGGAAGCAACAAAAGGCGAACTTGAGTACTCCGGGTGGGTGTAGACTCCCAGAAATCACCGGGACTATTTTTTCCTCCGCAGAGCCATGAATGAAAGAAGATCCGCCGCTCCGCGCGCTCAGCTCACGCGCTGCGCTCTCCTGCACACTTTCGGAAAAATGTACCGATGTTACCAGGCTTCAGAAGTGAATTTACTTTATTTTAAATTATCGGCTGCTTTTAATAACGTGTTTTGATTGAAGTTGCTCATTAAAGTTAACTCCTGTTCGGATGTCCTAACCTATTTATTATATAAATGTGTCATAAAACTCACAAAGTGTTCAGATTTTGGATGGAGAGTTCACGAATTTATTTATTTATTATTTAGACATTTATTGTGGGTGACTGGGGGGGGGGGGGGGGGGGGGGGGGGGGGGGGGGGGGGGGG
>JBBIGC010000041.1:21943952-21968165 GCA_037576955.1 Lepidarchus adonis | reverse complement strand
TCTGGGACCAGTTGAAGCAGAGACTGAATGATCGTACCCCACCCCCACGTGACCTGGCAGAACTGCATGTAGCACTTTTTGTTCTGAGGCAATGCGTTCCACTCTTCCACATCATGAGGCTAGTGAGGAGCATGAGACTTCGCTGTCAAGCTGTCATTGCGGCAAATGGTGGAAACACCCGCTACTGACATTTTTATTTGGGGCTATCCCTGTTATTGTCTAAATTTTTGGGGTGAAAATATTTAACTGGAAATGGCGTTTCTTCTCACACGTTATTAGTATTAATATCAAAGGAAACTTTTACTTATTTCATTAAAATTTAGAGCAAATAGGAAAAGCACTCATGTAAATAACAATATCCCTAAATTATCGTGAGTAGTGTATATATAGCACTTGTTGATCTTGTCTTTGCCAAATCTAAAGAAAGTTTTGTTTTTTCCTTTCATCTCTTGCTTCCCCAAGATAACAAAATGAAACGAACTGTTCTGCCTGACTCAAACAACAGCGCTTCCAAAAGAACCAAAATTGACATGGGTATGTATGAGTGTTAAAAACATAATTGTTCTATTTTCCTATGCCTTCTTCAACACACTTGGATGTTGGCTGCCAATTCTGGCTAGGAGTGTCTCACTCTGGCCAGTATTGTGCTTTTAGTGATGGGGCAGATGAAGGGCCATGCTTTTCCCCAACCATCTGGAGAAAGTGAAGCTAAATTTGTCTTTTGGATTCCTGACCACGCATGGCTACCTGGATCTCCCTAAGATAGGACAAGTGTTCAGGAGCCCCTGAAGAACTTTATAAGAACTTTTACATAATGTAAAGGTTTTACACTAAATTAAATGTTTTAAATTATGTCTTTCCACAACCTTTATGTGCAGTTTTTCTTAAATTATAGAAATGTTTTTCACACTCACCCACCTTTATTAATATGATTTTTCAATTAACTGAAAGTAGTCAAAAATAGTTCTTCAATGGCAATGTACTAGTCTTTCTGGCACAAATAAGTGTTTTTCAATCTTTAAGAGCTTTACACTGTAGACTGTATCACTTCCAACTTTATTTAATTAGTGAATTTTGCTTGATGCAGAGAATGAGACGCCCTTCAGTAGGAAATGTCCCAAGTGTCACATTCACTTCAACTTTATGGACCCTTTAAGGACTCACATGCGAGTAAGTTTAAATTTATTTAATTGTTTATTTAATAGAGAAAAATGGATGAGGATAAAAAAACAAAGTATTTTGATGTTATATTGTATATATTTACTGTATTATCATATATTGTCCTGGTGACATAGTGGTTAGGACCTGTAAACAGTAGGTTGCAGGTTCAAGTCCCAGGCAACACTGAGGTACCCTTGAGCAAGGTACTGTCCCAGCTACACTGCTCCCCCAGCACTTCTCATAGCTGCCCACAGAGGTCACATATTGTTGTGGTTCAATTTGTGTGATATTTGACAATGACAATTAGTCATTCTCGCTATAATACAACTAATTTGTAATGTTTACCCCTTAGATGGTCTTTTAATTCTATTTTACCTTACACTGTATTACCAATCTCTTGATGAGATGTGCACTGCAAGTGTATGAGGTAGGAATTGCAGGCCTAGATTCTAATTTGCTTCCTCTTTCCCATTTTAGGCATGCTGCCCACATTTATTAGACACCACCTTTCCATCAACCTCAAAGCCAGATAGAGCTGCAGCTCCAGCACGAGTGTACGACATGGAGCGAGGGAAACTTATCATGCTAGTGTCTGACTTCTACTACGGGAAATGTGAGGGCGATCAGTCTGTCACTCGGGAGCAGAAGTCCAATACTACTTTCAAGTGCAATAGCTGTTTGAAAACCCTGAAGAACAACATTAGGTACTACTTTTTTGTCTGGCGTTCTGAGATTTCATAATTTACAAATCGATTAATCACATTTTGTTTTTAATCACGATATCATTGGCTCAAGGTTCACAGCACACAGTCATGTTTTTTTTTTTTTTGAGGTTTTAGGACTCATTTATATTTTAATTTGGACAAAAGAATGCACTTTTAAACCTTTCTTGTCCATATTCAATTTGGGGTTTTTTTTTCAGCTCCTGTTGTAAGGCTTAGTAATAATCATCATCAGCGTAGTGTCATTCATAGACCACCCATCAGCCATAATATTAATACCACTGACAGGTAAAGTGGATCTATCTTGTTATTACAGTGGCACATGTCAAGGGGGTGTAATATATTAAGAAAGTGAACAGTCAGTCCCCATCTCCACTGCAGCAGGTATTGCTAGTACCTATCAAAAGTGATCCAAGAATGTACAACTGGTGGGGGAGTGAAGGCTAACTTGGTTTGAGCCCAAAGAGGAGCTCCTGTTGTACAACATGTTAATTGTGGGTCTGATAGAAAGGGGTCAGAACACACTGTGCATCACAGTGAGAGCTGTTTCAAGCTGCATGAGGGGGACCTACACAATATTAGGCAGGTGGTCTTAATGTTATGGCTGATTTAGTGTGTTTTTAAAAAACAAAATTTGAAAACTACTTTTTAAAAAATATATACTTTCGAGACTCTCAGCCCATCAGTAACACTGCGCTTTGGATTGTGAAAAAAGTATATGCACACCTGGCCCAGCCTGAAACTAGATCTAGGCAGAAACCTTGTGAATGGTATTAGAAGCAGAAGTGAAGACCCTACCCTTTACACATGCTTGGCACCAAAAACCATGAGTGACAGAGAGATGCTGTAAAAGTAGGAAACGAAAGCTAAAGAGTGACTGAGAGGAAAAGGGGGGAATTCAGTCATTCTCTGAGCATCACACCCAACCAAACACCCCCAGCCCTGTAGATGGATGACATTATCAGCCCCTCTGCTCCCCCCTGGGTCCTGGGATGAATAATGGTTGGTAGTTTGGCTGGTGTAAGAACTGTTGGTGTGATTAAATAACTTCACTCTGCCACGGCGTGAGAAAAGCCTCGCTAAGCTCCTTTTAATGGGGAGACGCGTTTGCAGTGCTCCCCGTGTTCTGGCAGCTGGGGTCACAGTTCAGCCGCATAAAAATCCCTATTAGGGGAGCTGAGGTAGCAGAACAGAGCGGCTGAAAAATAGGCTGTTGCGCATCAGGGCAGGATGGCAGGCAGAGGGAGAGGACTGGAGGCAGCCTGAGGAGCATCACACCATTAAGTGAAACAAAAAAGCCCCATATAATTGCCAGTATTATAATGGCTATTATGCATGCTTAAAAAGTGAGGCGTGAGGAGAATGATTGCTAATTTATCTTTGGAAAACCTCTGGGAGCCCGAATGCTGCTTTGATGCGCATACAGGCCACGCGCTGTTTAAAAGTGTTTTTAATGCAGTGGGTTTGTAATTTGGTTCGTTATATTTAACAGTGTATGGCCTTTATTCCCAATCGGCGGTGAAGGTTACCTGCCTCCTGCTCTGTTTGTGCTGCTTTTGTCCTGCTAGACAAGTTTGATTTATAGCGGATTAAGTTGAAATTTTTTAATGTGTTTTAACAATCCACAGTCATACTCCGCAACGTGACCCGTCTGGAAAAATGGGGCACGCTGGTTTGAACATCTGAAATTCTGTAATTCACCAATCTCAGAGGATGCCATGTGTCTATTTTGAGCAAAGCTTTGTGGTGGAAAAGAAAGCTTGTGTTCTGAAAGAGCAGGCGCTTTGTAGTGGTTTACCTATGTGAATGGAGCTCATCTGCATGACATTCACTTCCGTTCAGATCAAAGCCTTTTCTGTGTGGTTTAACACGCTGTCGTCAACGGCATCCCCTGATGCGCTCCCCACAGTTCTCCCCACACGCCACACGTCTGCGCATGCCGGTATTTACCTCACAGATTGGCATTAATGTCACAGGTTGCAGGTGTCCCTGATGGTGTAGCTCTTAAGGGGTCTCTCCATCTGCTCTCTTTTTCTGTCTTGCTGTCTTGCACTTTTTAATTTCTTTTAGTGTTTAGATGGCAGGCTGCTTTCCCAACAGAGGTGTAGACTTTCTGTTGGGTAAATTTCACTATTGACTATTAATTACACAATTAAAATACTTTTTTTATGTTTCTTGCCTTTTAATGTCTGTATTTAAATGTTAAAAGATTTACTTACCAGACAGTTCGTCACCGTGCACTGGATTAACTCCTCGCTTAATGTAAAATGTTTGGTATCGAAGTGCATAAGTGTTAAACAGGCAGTTGAGGACATGCTGAGCTCTTGGGGATATTGGCAAGAAATGGGTCCACATCATTTTTCACTATAATGGGAGAGTTTCATTGTCAAGTGTATACATTGGATTTTAATACTTTAATGAACTTTAATGTAGTTAAAGATGGCGCTGTCTCAGACCTCTGTATCGGCAAAAAAACATGATCCCTAGTATTTGGTGTGTCAGAACAGTTGGCCAACCAACACCTTGAATTTCATTACTTCTGGTTATACTTTTAAACTGCTTACAGGTAACCTCTGTGTTTTCCTTTTTTTTCTATTGTTTTGTTTTACTCTGTTATTATGAGAACTGTAGTAGGAATAAGACAAGAGTATGAATATAATGACCTATTGTTTGGAGCAAAACTTACAGATGACTAGAGACAATAAAAATAAGATCAAAATCTATAATGTACAGATGCACAAGTACTAAATGAACAAAGAAGCACAAATCACTATATACTGTTCCAGATGTACATAGGTTATGGAAATGAGACTAAGGTGCTGGTTCTTGGTGCAGTCGATTCAAATAGCATATAAATGGTAGAAATATTATCTACAGAGGTAGATGCTAGAACTGACATAAGAGATGTAGGGTAAATAATACAGTATTGTCAGCCATGTGGAAGTTGCTGGATCTTGTTCTGCCTCTTGACACTACATGAACAATGAAGCAGTACAATAGTTTCACAAGGCTGACAGCTTCACTGATCTGCTGTTGCTCAAACTTGGAAGAGCAAAAGAAACAAAAGTGTGACATACCACTGAGCATGTCTTGGCCTTATTCTCTCTCTCTCTCTCTCTCTCTCTCTCTCTCTCTCTCTCTCTCTTTCTCTTTCTCTCTCTCTCAGATTCATGAATCACATGAAGCATCATCTGGAGTTGGAGAAGCAGAACAGTGAGAGCTGGGAGAGCCACACCACATGCCAACACTGTTATAGGCAGTACTCCACTCCATTCCAGCTGCAGTGCCACATAGAGAGTGCCCACAGCCCCTATGAATCCACCAGTACGGCAAAACATTTCATATAAACAACCAATAGCAGTCACGAGCTGGGCAATATGTTGATATTTATTATTATCATGATAAATTGAAACCACGGTATGATTATTTGGGCATATTGTAATATGGGCAGTACTTAAACACTGTCAAACTTATTGTTAGTCTTTCTTACGTGAACGTATTGTACTTTGACATGAGAAACTGCATAATAATTTGTACTCTGATTTAAATATTATTTTTGACCTATTGCATTGCAGAAAAATGCATTTAAGTTTTGTAAAAGGATATTTATGCCTTATCAACAACTCATAGTTACTGCTGCACTATTATTTTAATAATAAAGCTGAAAAATATGGTTATTTGGAGCAATACAACAGAAAATCCTTCTTAGACAAATGTTCTTTATGGTTCACTAACTGATTGGTAACCATGAAAAACCTTTTTTATTGTATTTAACAATTCACACCATGCACTTAGTTTTAAAGCAAATTTTCAAGATGTGTTTAATTGAGACCATACTGCCAGATGGCTGGCGGTAATGTAATATGGCTTTACACCTATGTGTATATTCAACTCTTTTCTTTGTCATTTCAGCTAACTGTAAGATTTGTGAATTGGCGTTTGAGACAGAGCAAGTCCTTCTGGAGCACATGAAGGACAATCACAAACCAGGAGAGATGCCATATGGCTGTCAGGTAAGTCCATTACCATTATATTGTGTGTCTGTCTTCTGTTGTTGAAGCAGCGTGTCATTGCATTATTACTCTCAATCAAATTGTGATTTTCTGCAATTCTCTAATAATAATAATAATAAATTTTATTTGTGGGCGCCTTTCTAAAACCCAAGGTCACCTTACAGAGCAGAGACAATAAAAAAGACAATATTAAAAATAATTAAAAAATAATTAAATCACATAAATAGAATTAAGCAGCGATTGACATGTGTACCAAAGTGAGTAGGCCTGTCTGAAAAGATGGGTTTTGAGAATTGGGTTTTGAGAATTCTCTATTCTACTGCACAATTTAGTAGGGGTGGGTATTGGCAAAAATCTCATGATATGATACATGGGTCAAAATGCAATTATATTTGGATACATTACGATACCATACACATTGGGATACATTGCAATATTCTTCATGAATATGTATAAACAGGTGAAATGCATCACATTGTTACTTTTTATCATTAATTTGATGACTATTGATGATTTGATAATAGTACTGGCAAACAAATTGAAACATCACACCAACACGCTGATAAACCGCGCTCCAGCAGGCCATGTGCATTCCACATCGATAAAAATCGATATAGTATATTGTGAAAATCGATATTATGATCCATTGCCATATCGATTTTATTTGCACAGCCCTACAATTTGGCTACCACTGAAAGAGTTAATGGGATACTTTCTGAGTTTACCAGAATGACCTTTATTGACTGTCTAATCTTCTGTATAGAATCCTTAAGCCATTAGGAGATATCTGGGATTTGGTGGATTTCCAGAGAACTAATAAGAGTCTAATTTCTAAGATGTCTAATGTTTAAATACTTTAAGCATCTTTAAGCATTATCATGTACAGCCTCTTTCATTACATCCCCACTCTGATCTCACAGGTCTGCAACTACAGGTCCTCGTTCTTCTCTGATGTGGAGACCCATTTCCGTACTGTCCACGAAAACACTAAAGATCTCCTCTGTCCCTTCTGCCTTAAAGTCCTGCGCAGTGGCCACATGTATATGCAACACTACATGAAACACCAGGTGGGTCTTTATAAAGATTAGTAGTTGAAGACTGCACTTCATTTAGATCTAGATAACTTACCTTTCTGTCTTTGGGCAATTTAGCCTTAATGCTGTTGGAATGTAGGTAAAGAGTGGCGTTGCCCAAAAATGGTAATTTTGCGAATTAATGCTTCATTATTGATTTTGATATTATGATTTTAGTGTCATTCCTTTAGGAACATTTTTATTTAGCCTATGCAAATTTATTGTACACATTTTATTGAGTTGTAGGAGATTATATCTTCATTAACTTGTAGGTGCTAAAGTTTTAGAATTGTTGAATATGGAGGTCAGGTTGAGCTGCAAGAAAGTTCAGATCTTGAACATTGGTGAAATCCCTCATCTGTCTTTTTGTCTGTGGATTTGGTGGCTTGAGGCTACACTGATCTGAAGTCAGCAAAATGTGGAAGTCACTTGTGAGCTGCCCTGTTGGCTCTTGCTTCGAGCTTGGATTGATTTGGTTGTCTGCCGAGCACCTTGGTGCAATACATAATGGTATGACAGTGGAGGCTGACTCCCTTCACCTGCCTTAAGGGGCTTTACCTGGCAACAGGAAACCAGACCAACCAGGAGCCACTACAGCCCAGAAAAAGCCATCACAAATCTGGCTAGTAACAAAAAAACAATAACAAGTAAATGTGGTAATCTGGGTCAGAGACCCAGGTTAAACTAAGTTGCATCTGTACACTTAAGACAAAGGATATTGTCTCTGAGAACAATATGAATTCTGCTCAGCCATGGGAACTGTAATTATTCTTTTTTATTATATTTTAAATGTTTCATGCAGATTTTCAAGTGTATTTATATTTCTTTCAACAGAAAAAAGGAATTCAACGCTGCGGAAAGTGCCGATTAAATTTTCTCACCTACAAGGAGAAAGTGGAACACAAAACTCTCTATCATCGAACTTTTAAGAAACCAAGAACCCTAGAAGGACTTCCTCCAGGAACTAAGGTCTGATGCTCATTTTAACTACTAGAACTAAATAATTTCTGTCAGAAAAGTGCTGAAAGAATTAGACTGTATTTACTTAATTGGCTGTAATTCGAAGGTCTTTCTACCAAACAGTCAGTGATTTTAATGGTATAAACAATGTATTATAAACTGTTTTTTTAATTTTCACTGGATATTTTATCATACTTTGCATGTCATGCAAACTTTATTTGAGATTTTAATATTTTAACAAAGGAATTTGTTAAGAATTAATTAACATAATTAAGCAAACCCTTATAAATATTTTATGTGACTAGACCTTGTACGGTTAAAAAGAAAATTCTATTGGCTAATTCTCAATGATCTTTGATTCTTCAATGTAACTGTGTAATTAAATTTCTTTTTTCAGGTGACAATCCGAGCCTCACTCACAGGGGGGTCTCCTATGTCTCCTGGTGCTACAAGCAAGTCATTTGTGAACCTTGTGCCCACAAGCCCTGAAAAAACCAGACCAGTTACTCACAAATCAAATTTGTACATGGGGAGGGCAAAGACAAACCAAGCCAATAGAAACCGAACGTCGCCTCACAACAATGAACTCAGAGGATTGAAGTGAGTACTTGGGCGTTAGATTTGCTGAATTAACCCATTAATCTCTGGGCAGATTCCGTTTTCTGTTCATTATAAGAATATAATGTGCATATTCGTTTCATAGTATGACTAAGTAATGACCTATGAGTTTTACAGGTTAGCTTTGTATTCATTTATGTATTTAAAATGCAATTTTTGTTCACAGACTTTCACCTGGAGTTCACAAATGCACCGAGTGTCAAGGTGAAGTTACTGACCCATATCTCCATTATCCTCTATCGCTGAAATGTTCTACATGCAAGTATCGCACCAGCTGTCAGAAATCTTTCGGACAACATATGTTGAGGTAATGACAGGCCATGTGTGAGGATTTTTGAAAATTAAATTAAGAAATGAACTAAAATAATGAATTTCTGCCTTCACATCAAGGTTTCACAGCAGCTCCTCAAAACAGCGATTAGGCAAGGTGAAGAGGTCTCTGCGTGGTGTCAGGTTAGATTGTTTGTTTATTTGTTTAGTTGTTTTTTTTTCTTTAATTATACTCACCTTATATCTTCTAATAATAGCCCGTCTCATATTGATGCTCCTTGCTTATTGACGGGCCGTCCCAATATTTTTTTAATAAATGCCGGGGCTACTATTGGAAGATATGCGTAATATGTGCTTAGTTATGCTTGAAATTGCTGAGAGGGCTTCAGGGCCATTCAATTCCATTATACTACTTTTTCAGATTTATGCTGAATTAAATAACAGATCTGACCAATCTAATGAATCTCTACTGTAATTACAATTGCCTGATGTTTTTGCATGTTTTCTTACTTACAGGAGCCTGACCCTTGTTTGCTTGAACTGTGAATTCCTGGCAGATGCCACTAATGCTGACCGCATGTGTGAGCACTTGCTCAACAGACCTAACCACACTTGCCAGATCATATTAGAGACAGGTATTCAAGGTCTCTTGTCCATTATTATACTAGTTTTCCCTCAGAATTAGAATGAGATGTAAATCTCTCCTCTTTTTGGCTTACAGATGGGGAGTCAGCAGTGGAGAGGTAAGTGTTTTAATGCTTATGTTGTAGTTCTGCCTTCATTGTTCAGTTTGTGCCAAATATAAATGTACTGCCATTATCACAGCTGAAGGAGCTGAGCAACTACAGGCTCAAGGGCTTTTATGCCGGTCAGCATGTGTTTGGTTTCCGTGTATCTTTGGTTTCATATATTGGTGTTCTTTGCCCAGATTCCATTTAAACCCATGAAAATCATTATGCCAATAATTTCCATTTAACTTGAGTGTGTTTTTCTTCCTGACACTGTATAATTCAGCAAGCTTGGCTTAGATGTTTTCATTGGCCCAAAGTGCATAAAGGCGACTGACTAGGGGATAAACACAGCTTTGTATATCCTACATTTCTTTGTTCTCTCACTAGTGTAAGGGTGGTTCAATAAAAAAGTCATTTCTATTACAAGTGGAGTAATCACATTTTTATGTGATAGCATTTTGCACAATACCTACTATTTTTACTTCCATAATGTAAAGTGGGCCAAAATTACGCCTTCATATTTATTTTTTCAAATAAGCATTTTTACAACACCTCTGGGAGAACATTACAAGCAAGTATAAGCATGATATATGAAGTATGAGAGTTTTAGGGAGCAGTTAAGTTAACATCATGAACTAGGGCTGGGCGATACATGGAGTACACTATCTCGACTTGTTCCACATGCGATGTAGTAAATGACTATATCGTGACCATCAAGTATAAATCCTAACGTTATTGTTAAACAGCATGTACTTTGCTTTTGAGTTTCACTTTTCTGCCCCATCAAAGTAAACAGCTCTCCTAACTTTCCTAGCGCATGCGCGTTCGTATCTCTTTCGTGTTTTGCATATCTGCTCGCTTCTCCACCCACACAGAAAGCTCTCCTAGCGCATGTGCGTTTTGTACTTGACTAACAGCAGAGAGAAGTGAGATCATTGTTTGCTGCGGAGATCAGTGAAATCCCACAAAATTTCAGAGACTTTAATTGGAAATAAAGGCAGACAAATTGGTTCAGAAGAAAAACAGCACTGGTTCTGTTATTTGGCAGTGGTTTGAATATCACATGGATGACATTGAGCAAAACACTTACACAAAACACAAAAAACACAAAGTCCATCGCCACAAACGGTAGCAGTACCACAAACTTGTTTCATCACCTGAAATTCCATCCACTACAAAAACGAAGAATGCCTCAAATTTCGTACGTCCACATCTCCACCTACACCAAATAAATCACTCTGCCTGCTTCGTTTGCTAAATCAGTCCCATACGAGAAAAAAAGAGATCACCACGCTTTAAAAAAACATATTGCCACAGATATGGTCCCAATTAGTATCATGGAAAAGGCCAGATTCAACCTATTTCCATCCGAAAGGGTATTTAGTGCCAGTGGTAATGTAGTTACATGCCACCGGGCATTACTCAAGCCAGAAGCTGTTGACAGGCTTGTGATTATGGCACAAAACCTCTAAAGAACGTGTTACTGATTGCTTGTCACAACTATAAAGTTGCAATTTACTAATTTAAATAAAGAGTTTGTTATATTACACTGGTTTAAAATAGTATTGCCATGTTAAAAGCTGTTTTAAAATAGAGTTCTACGTTAAACTTAGTTTAAAATAAAGTTTGCTATATTACACTTTGGTTTAAAATAAAAGCATTTACTATATTAAATTTGGGCTAAATTCATAATATTGCTGTCATTTTATGCAATATAGGGCTGAATTGATCACTTATACAGTGAATTAGTTGAATTTTCAAGGTATAGAGATATATATTGTGTATCACGATATAGCTTAAAAATAAAAAGTGTTATTTTTATGCCATATTTCCCAGCCCTATGATGAACCATGTGTGCATGCCATGAGCACTTATGAATGGAAATTGCATTTTAGTGTAGAGGACCAAGGGAAGTGCAGTTTTCAGCTTCTGATCTTTAGTTAATGTGTGTGTTTGTGATTCTGTGACTCCTTGTTGCTTTGTATTGCTAAGACATTAGTATTACTTTAGAGGGTTGCTTGTACCATTGCTTGATTCTCACTGGAGCTACATGATGTATTGGGAGACAGTGACACCAGATGTTTAGTGCTTTTGTTGAACATAGAAGGCAGAATGGCAAAGACAAGAAGATAAAAATAGATTAGGTACCTCACCTCCTCTGATTTAGATAAATTGCCCTTTCTGATGAAATATGTGTGTAATTTTAAGCTCCCCGACCCTTAAACGCTTGTGAAAATATAACTCATTCTGGACAAATTGTTCCTAATTTCATTAGTCTAATTTGGGTGCATGTTAAGTGGTTTGTTGAAGATGCTGTGTAAATTAGAATGGAAGTTGTGGCCTTAATTAAAGCAGAGAAATACATTATAATTAATGTGCACTAGAGACAGAGAGGTCCTTAAGAGTCACTATAAAGTATTACGTTAGGGAGGTGTAAGAAAACGTACTGCTTACTCCTGTAGCCCACTTGGTTTGAAGTTTCCCAAGAGCCCGTGTCCACAATGCACCTGAGAGCTATTGTTCTATGATTTTAAAAATAAACTTTCAACTTTTTCTCCAAGTTTCCTTAATTTTATCTCGTAAAATGACTTTATTCACAAACCAGGGATACTGGATTTGTGCTGCCTCTTTTACCTCATTAGTTCATGTCCCTGATCATATCGAGCACATTTTACTTCTAAGATAAACCTTTTGTTTCTTGTAATCTTTGACATTTTCCAAGTCACTGTGCACTTAGCAGGTCATGGAAAATACAATTTTTTTTGTAGAAGTTTCACAACTTTATCCCACCGTTCTCACCCAACATTGAGAGAAAATACTCAGCTACACTCCCTGATACTTGGAAGTAGGTCAGGGTACAGAAGAATAATGTGCTGATTTCCAGTTCATGTTCACTTTAACTTTTAATGTGTTTAACTATTTACTGTATTTTAATGTGCTGTAAATGTGTCTGTCTAAGTTAACTCATTAATAAGATGTTGATGTGATACATTTTTTAATATTATATAAAGTAAAAATAGAAATATGACCTTGAAACCAGGTCTAATTCAATTTAAAATGATAGCGTTCACAGGAAGACCTGTGGATAAATCAACAAGCAGCAAACTAACAAAAAGCTGAAGTATGAAGGAGAGTAAAAGGCTACAATGTCATAGTAGTTGGAGCCATATATCTACATATGTACAGTGGGGCAAAAAAGTATTTAGTCAGCGACCAATTGTGCAAGATTTCCCACTTAAAAAGATGAGAGGCCTGTAATTTTCATCATATCTTTACCTCAACTATGAGAGACAAAATGAGAATAAAAATCCAGAAAAGAGTCTGATTTTCAAAGAATTTATTTGCAAATTATGGTGGAAAATAATTATTTGGTCAATAACCAAAGGTCATCTCAATACTTGACATACCCTCATTTGGCAATGACAGATGTCAAACGTTTTCTGTAAGTCTTCACAAGGTTTTCACACACTGTTGCTACACTATTTTTGCCCATTCCTCCATGCAGATCTCTAGAGCAGTGATGTTTTGGGGCTTTGAACTGCCTCCAAAGATTTTCTATGGGGTTGAGATCTGGAGACTCCAGGAAGCCACTCCTTCATTACCCGGGCAGTGTGTTTGGGATCATTGTCATGCTGAAAGACCCAGCCACGTTTCATCTTCAATGCCCTTGCTGATGGAAGGAGGTTTTCACTCAAAATCTCACGATACATGGCCCCATTCATTCTTTCATTTACACGGATCAGTCGTCCTGGTCCCTTTGCAGAAAAACAGCCCCAAAGCTTGATGTTTCCACCCCCATGCTTCACAGTAGGTTCTTTGGATGCAACTCAGCATCCTTCATCCTCCAAACACGACAAGTAGAGTTTTTACCAAAAAGTTATATTTTGGTTTCATCTGATCACATGACATTCTCCCAATCCTCTTCTGGATCATCCAAATGCTCTCGAGCAAACTTCAGATGGGCCTGGACATGTACTGGTTTAAGCAGGAGGACACGTCTGGCACTGCAGGATTTGAGTCCCTGACGGTGTAGTGTGTTACTGATGGAGTCCTTGTTACTTTGGTCCCAGCTCTATGCAGGTCGTTCACTAGGTCCCCCTGAGTGGGTGAGATCTTGAATGGAGCCCCAGATCAAGGGCAATTATCAGTGGTCTTGTATGTCTTCCATTTTCTAATAATTACTCCCACAGTTGATTTCTTCACACCAAGCTGCTTATGTATTGCAGATTCATTCTTCCCAGCCTAGTGCAGGTCAACAATCTGATTTTCTGGATTTTTTTTCTCATTTTGTGTCTCAGTTGAGGTAAAGCTATGATAAATTACAGGTCTCTCTCTCATCTTTTTAAGTGGGAGTACTTGCACAATTAGTCGCTGACTAAATACTTTTTTTGCCCCACTGTATATATGATATTTAGATGCATTGGGCAGGATGTGCAAACACTATTGCTTTTGCTGTATGTCAGTGATAAAGTGGAAATTTGTTCACAATGGAGGTTTATTCACAACATAAATATATTTTTTTTTGTGTTGATGTTCATGTGAATATATATATATATGACATATTATTAATTTATTCAAATAAATACATTCTGATATTTTCCAGTCTTGTAGTTGTGCAAAAATGCTGCTTTTAAATAAATATATTTGTGAACAGAACAGAAATGCGAAAGTGCCATCAAAACACAACTAATTGGGATTATTATAATTATAAGAAACTGTAGAGTGCTTCTGAAAGCAATGCACTTACAGACAGGTATTTTTAAAATAAGTATTGAAGAAGGGATTTTCATGCATTGCTTTGACAAGTTTTTGTTCTATTTTTTAATTTAGGTGTGACTCCAATAAGGTGAGTAAATATTTACATTTTCTCCTTTATCTCTTCTTCCTAAAGTGTTTGCACACATTTTTTTAGGGTCATAAAATTTTGTCTTTAAAAATGTCAAATTACAGAAGAATCAAGAAAAACCAGGAAGTAAAGAGAAATTTTGGGCTATTTCTATTGGCCTATTCATCGTGATATGTTCACACAATAACGTAAGAAGGTAAAAGAAGGGTAGGCTTTTTCATTTATTGTGTAAAAGTCTTTTCAATATCTTTTTAGGCTGAGACCCAAGGTCCAATTGAAGATGACCGTTGTTCTCGCAGGTAAGACCTTTTCTTTTCAGAACCTTAATATTTATGCATGTGGTATGACTTCCATTATATTCGATACTCAACTTTTTTTTTTTCTCCACAATTCAGTTTGGTTGGAGTGAAGGCTGTCTCTTCACAAATATTGCCCCTAAAATCAGATGTGAATGAGCTGGAACCTCTCATTGCTGAAGTTTGGAGTGAAGAACCGGAGTTTCAGACAGAAGAGAAGGAAACGGACGATAGCGTTGATGATCCAGTAGAAAATGGTGAGAATCTGGCTCAAACAGGCAACCAGGAAGATGAGGATAAGGTGGAAACGGAGACCGTGGAGTCTCCAGCCAAGGATGATTCTGTAGAGGAAGCGGAAGCAGCAGTAGATGATGTCCTACCTGCTTTGGCCACTGGATCTTCTGCTGCTTCACCTGAATCTGAAGCAGATGGTGGCACTGTGACTATTGAAGACTTTCTGAATAAAACTGACAAACCGGAGTGTGTGAGCGTTCACTCACCGCTGGAACCTCTCACTCCATCCAAGGTTTTAGAATGTGGAGCTGTGGAGGATGTGCAAGAAGCAAAAAAGGACTGTACAGTTAACCATGAAACAGACGTGGAGGAGGAGCCCTCTGGGCCCGATAATCTGGAACCTTCTGTCTCGGAGTAGAGAAGCACAAGGATGCTCCAGAGAGCTTCCATTTTCACTTTTTACCCCTTACCCTCCCCCCTTTATAATTTTAATCTAACTACGAGGCTTATTGAGCAAGCTGACTGTTAATACTTCACATAAGGCTTCAAAATCTGGAGCCTTCATCCAGTTTTTTTTTTAAATATATATGAACACATGTTGTGAAATTAAGACGGCTGACTGTGTTACTGTACTTTTACTTCAATACAAAGTATTGCCTTCCATTAAGAACCATTCTCCATTTCAGAAATGAACTTAAAGACTTGGAAATCACGTAAAACATGTAATACACACCTGTTTGCTTCCCCTGTTACCTTCATCCTGATTTTGTTCACGTAGGGAAACTGGCCAAAAGAACCAGAGAATTGTCAGTCATACTTTTATTTTGTGTTTTAGATGAGGCCGGCTGAGTGTATAGTATTCTACTACAATGTATAACTGTACTTGAGTGATAACAGAAAATCATTTCACAAAAAAGGAAAATTGCTTTATCTTTCTTTTCATTGTAAGATATTCTTTTATATGCTTGTTTTCAATAGGAATCCTTTAAACTTGAGATACTTTCAATCTATCTTGTTATAACCATTCTCTCACTCTCCAGTGGACAGAAGCTGAAAGGGTTTTAGAGATAAGGCTTCATATAAATGCCCTTATTACTAAATAAACCTTCATTTTAAAAGAGTTTACTGTCTTTTTTTGTATGCTTTAAATTAATAAACAGCAGGTATGCTCCTGTATCTTCAGGTGTGCTTCAGAGATGCATATTGGATCCATAATAGATCCAGGTGTTTCCTTGTCATTTGTCAACACATGATGGGTGAAATTAAAGGATTTTCTCTGACTGAACTTGTCATTTGACAATTGATTTTGTCAATATATTTAAATACATTAACATTTCCCCCTCTTTAATACAATACCTTATTGTTAAAGTGGATCTAATTGCAAGAAAAAACAACTATCTGTTCACCTTTAGCATAAAAAAAGTTTTTTCATTTTCTACCACTCTGACATCAGCTTAAAATTTCTGAGTTTTGTTCATTTGCTTGAGTTCAAGATGTTTGTGTTTCAATTGAGTTTTTTAAAAGCTTTTTGATACAGTCCTCTGTAGATTTGCTAAGGTGTTTAGGGTTCAGTGTTTTGTTAAATTTGGCCTCATGTTCTCTTCAAGCACACTCCAATATGCAGCAGAATTCAGCCCAAACAGTAACATTTCCACCACCATGCTTCATAGGTATGGGGCTCTTGTTCTGAAATACACGTGTACTGTACACATAAAAGATTCTACATTATTACATTAGTGTTTGCCTGTGAACGTCCTTTGGTCACATCCCACACTGATGATAGCTTCATTGTTAATGGTGCCATGTGGATCTGGATGATGAATGCTGCTCAACTCCAGGTACATTTAAAGGACATGAAAGGCACCCAAGTGTCACATCAGACCATTCTAACCCATTTACATCAGCGTGGTTCATGTTAGATGATCTGTAAGGGAACCTGACCACACCACCAGACATAGGCGTCATTGTCCTGCATGGGCCAGGGAGTATTTACACAGGACGAGGGACCAGTGGGCCTCAGTGATGTTCTCTGATGAAAGATGATTCACACTGAGCAGGAATGATGGCCGCCAACGATGTTGGAGACGTCAAGGACAGAGCTATACGTCAGCCACTGTTGTGGTAGTGTTGCAATGTGGGCAGGTGTGTCGAGTCAATACAGAACTGCCCTACACTTTGTGAATGATACAGTGATGAGCCCATAAAACCTGAATAACATCATTAATCCAGTCATTGTGCCTCTGCATGAACAACACAGGTCAAATTTCATCTTCATGGACGACAATGCTCCAGCTCATGGAGGTGCATCATTAGAGAACCTGTGCTGGAGACTGAGGAACCTCGAATGGAGTGGCTGCACTTTCTCCAGACATGAATACTATAGAAAACCTATGAGATCATCTGAATAGTTGTGTAAATGCTCGTAACTCAGAGCCTCAATGACCTGAGGGCCGCTCTTCATGAAGAGTGTGATGCCATGACTCGGCAGCAACAATACGACGTCTTTCTCAAGCTGTAATTTATGTTAAAGTGTATATGACATTTTATTGAGACATTCACCATTTTTGTTAGCTTTTGTTTCAGTAAATTGTTTAAGATGAGGACATTACCATTGCATGCTTCTACTTAAATGTCTATTTTTATGATATAATATCTCTGTAGTGTGAACTTCTTACGTTTTCCATAACTTTTACCTGAAAGCCAAATATCTCAAACTTTTTGTGAGTATTGTGTATATATAACTACAGTTACATATTCTTCTTGACCTAAAGTGCTTGTTATAAATCACAAAGACCAGGACGTTGCCCATAAATGCACAATGATTTTAGAATCACATCTGCATCAGCAGATACGTATCTTCTTAAATAATTTGGCATTGGGCCAGTTTATTGCCATTTATTGCACCCCACAAGAGCTGAATGACTAGACTTCGCTGGAAGGCCGTACTTTTACACTTATAGAAGCGCATATAAGTTACATACGTTATTTTTTCTACTCCAGTCAGTTGTTGCTTTTTAATTTATTTATTCATTCAATGCTCAAACTTCTCATCCAATTTGGGGAAGCTGGCGCTGATCCCAGTTGACTATGGCCAACCCATCACAGGGCAACACACAGAGAGACAACCATTCACACACACTCACACCTATGGGCAGCTTAGAGTAGCCAGTCAACCTAAACCACAAGTCTTTGGACAGTGGGAGGAAACCGGAGAACCCAGAAGAAACACACACAAGCACAGTGTGAGACCTGGGGATCAAACCCAGGATTGTGAGGCAAAAGCACCATCGGTAGCCTGTCACACCTTTTGCATGTTTGAAATATTTTTAACTGTGTTAGTATGAGCAAAGGTGTGCATGAAAAATATGGGTAACAGTCTACAAATTCAACATTGACACAGCCCTAGTTCAGATGATTATTATTTTTTTTATTTTATATACGTAATTAAGTGTAAACACTTTATACGTGAGTGTATTTTTGACTAGCAATGTATCGTACAGTTCAGAAGGTCAGTGCTATTGTGTGATAACCACCTCCATGACATGAAATCCATGAAGTGTAATATACAGAATATAAACTCTCTCAATCGATCTTGCTCCATAACTTTAAAGTATACTTATTTTTACTGTTTTATTCTGTATACTATTCTGTTTACATTTTTTTCTTTGTGATCTTCAGGGTTTTATTGCCAATGTACACCTCGCCAGTGGTGGTGCATGTTTTAGCTAAATGGCGCCCTCGTGTGGCGAACGCATGCAATTATAAACCGCGGATTTAAACATATCAGCTATAACGTCGAAATAATCTGTATAATTTGAGCAGGTCTCCTCATGCTGCTATCTATATGTCTGTCTATTACAGTAAAATAAAATTAGAATTAGGATAAAACATAAAATAAAAATAAACTAGTAAATGGCATACGGCTAAGTTTCTCAATAACTGAGCATTTTACAAGATACTCTGCACCTTTATCATGTATTTATGCTGAAACGTTAAACTGGTTGACTTTACGTCGTGCGCGTTCACGTGCACAGTGCGCCTACGTCTCTAAATACTCACTATCCATTGGCCAGGCTCTTCGGCGGAAGTGACGTATTGGACAAAGATGGACGGGCGTGTTGCTAATATACAAAACTTTCTGTATTAATACTTTTAATCAACTGGACGTTTCAGTAATGCTTATTTTGGGTTACAAATAAACAGTGAAATAAAGTAAAATGCAAAGAAAGCGGCCTACATTGTCTCAAAAGCTGATTGGGCTGCTAGTTTTGGATAATAACCGTATGAAGGCTAAGCTAAGCTAATGGTATCCGATAGGTCAGCGCTGCTAACAGTCACTAATGCTGTGAAAATAACGAACACTTTAAAAAAATGTGGAATCTAATGTGTGTAAAAGGACTCGACCGTGGTCGGTCAGTGCTGCGTGGGCTTTGTCGGACTTTGTCTGCAGCGTATGTGGGTCAAAGTCATGGAAGTCCGACCTGCTTTGGTAAGCCTTCAGCCTTGCAGGCTCCATGGAGAGTGCTCTTCTTTGGAAGTGATGATTTTGCAGTGGAGTCTTTGAAACAGCTTCATGCCTCTCGGTAAGAGTCGTGAAAGATGTATTTAATAGTTATTTGTACCTAATCTTCATGCAAGCTGTGATCAATAACAGCGTTGCAATTGTAGTGCTTGAAAGTAATTCAAATAGATAATGTGTGTATGTTGTGTTCCAGAGACCTGCTGTACTGGAATAACTGAAGAAGTACAGATTTGCTTTGAACCCTCCATTTGCACTAGTGTAGCACACATTCGACTTTTGCAGGTTCCCAACACAACAGATCACAATCACTTGTACAGTACAGGTCAGGGGAATTGTAGGACCAGTGTTGGGAAACCCTGCACTAAAGGTCTGTTCCTCTGCTCACCGAGCACTGTGTCTGCTCTGTGGGATTTTTAAACCCAGTACTCAATTTTCTTTAACTGATTTTTTTGGAAACAAGCGTCATCATTGCCTCTCGTTTTATTCAATCGTAACAATTATTGAAGACATTACGTATTAAGTCAGAACATGAGGAACAAAAATACGCCACACTAGTTTTAATGCATGTATGTAAGTTGCCTTTTTAAGGTGTGACCCTTATCATGACCATGACACTGACCATCATTTCTCAACTATTTTACCTTCCAGAGGTGATCGCGCTGTGGTGGATTTGCTTGAGGTTGTTGCACTATCCAGCAGTGTTCCCGTTCGGAAATATGCTGAGCAGCACAAAATTCGAGTTCACGACTGGCCGAATGTGGACTTCTGTGGCCAGTTTGATGTTGGAGTGGTGGTGTCATTTGGATGCCTCCTTCCAGAGTGTATCATTAACAAACTACCATAGTGAGGAAGTTTTTCAGTTTGTTCAGCACACCATTAAAATTCCACGTTAGTTTGTGGAACATATGACAATGCCATGTAGAGGATGTCAATAGTCTTTTATTTTTTTATTTTAGTGGAATTCTCAATGTCCATCCAAGCCTGCTGCCACGCTGGCGTGGGTCAGCACCTGTTTTTCACACTGTTCTGCATGGAGATAAACTCACTGGAGTCACCATAATGCAAATTAGGCCAAAAAGGTATGTGTTCTGATTTTGGGAATAGTTCCCATGAAAGAAGAAAACATATACACAATATTTATCTGTAGTTTGTATGATGTAAGCATATTTAATGCTTTTTAAGTGTTGTGTTGTGTTTTTATTTTAGGTTTGATGTGGGTCCAATACTCACTCAGCAGCTTTACCCAGTTCCTGAAAAGATCACAGCTGACGAACTGGGAGCTTCTTTAGCTGTTGTCGGAGCAGAGCTCGTAAGTACTGCTCATGAGGTTTTTGTTGCTGCTGAATATATATGGCATTGACTGCACTTGTTTGTCCTTGATCAAATCATTTAAGTTAACATTTTTAGTTACAATAAATATGTAATTCACAGAGAATCTGCACATTTTTATGTACAGTTACTGTTTATGTGCTGAATTGAGCTTAATGAGGGGGGATTTTAAGTCATGGCCCTTTTTACTCAGCAAATACATAAGCATTATGTATATGTATATTGTACAATATATAGCAGAGATGACAATAATGTTTACTTAAAATGTAAAGAAAATGCTGAATAAAAATTCTCAATAGACAATGTGCCCACTCCACATACAAAATGAACAACACATGATTTTACATGGGATGTTCATACATATAGATACATGATGCAGACCATGTCGTATATAAAGGCACAGTGCCATCAGAATCACATTATATCAGTAAGTTTCTGATAAAAAGAAAAAAAGAAACGGTAGATGGTTAATTGGAGTCCATCAAATAACTTTTCAAATCTGTATTTGATGTGTTTTTATGTTGCTGCGCTACTTCATTTACTGCATTTACTTCATTTTAATGAAAAGTATTCCTCAATTCCTAAATATTTATAAATTTGTATCAAATTAATTAAATGAAAGGTATTGAATACAGGCATGGGCCCAACATCCCAAAAGAAAATGTGTGTATTTGGCCAGGATGTTGAAAGAATATAAAAACATTTAATGATTGTTCAGAAACTCATTTGCATATTAAAGCCTACTGTTATATTAGTAATTCCTAGGCTTGATGAGTATCCTTGACATTTAACAATTATTATCCTCAGAATCAGAAAAACTTTATTTTCCCTGAGGGAAATTGCTTATGTAACGACTGCAACATAATGACATAAAATAACATGCATCCTATACTAAAGAAAACACAAAGGTAATAAATATAAAAGGTAATAAAAAAAAATACAAGTTAAGAGAAAAACAAAGTACTACAGTACGAGGTAGAAGATAAAAAGGTCCTATAAATACAGAGGTAACCAAAACTACAGGGTAAAAATCTGTGATTTATTTTATGAAAAAGCAGTACATTATGGTACAATTAAATTCAAATAAATTCTGGTAACAGCAGTGTTGGCAGTTACCCTGAATATGTTGAAATATTGTTATGCTCTGTGTTATGCAAGAGTTATTGTGTGGATGATTTACAATGGGAGGAGTTAAAGAGTCTGATGGAGTTATTGTATGGATGAGTGACAGTGGGAGGAGTTAGAGAGTCTGATGGCTGTGGGGAGGAAGGATTTTCTGTGGCGTTCATTGGTGCATTTCAGTCTGGTCAGTCTATTACTGATCGTCATCCTCCCTAATAGACTGTAGTTTACTATATGATATCCTGATGATATTGATGTAAAATAAAATGTAAATATTGATTGATTTACTTTTTGTAGTTAATAGACACACTGAGAAACCTTCCAGAAAGAATAGCTAATAGAAGGGAGCAGCCCAAAGAGGGTGCAACATTTGGTAAGAGCAACTTCCTCTTAAAAATAACTCCACATACAATCATACATACATGTATTTTTCTTTGTTTGGAAAAAATGACATCAATCATATCTCCTTCTCAGCTCCTAAAATAAGTTCGTCCTTGAGCTGGCTTGTTTGGGAAGAGCAGACGTGTGAAGAGATTGATCGATTGTACCGCGCTGTGGGATCTCGGGTGAGGTTTTTAAGGGCAGTTGAATCATTTTGTAACTTGAAGCGTTCCATTGATTCGTTTAATATTTTTTTGTTTCTGCTTGAACAGATTCCTTTGAGAACCATTTGGATGGGCAGAACAATCAAACTTCTGGATTTTGTTGGCCAGTGCCAACCATTCAGAGGTAAGTTAGCATTTTGTCTTATGTTCCTTATCCATCAGCCCCTCACGGTTAATTATGTAGATTAGTTTTGAAAGGGCAGCTAAAAAAGACAGATACCAATCAATTATAAAGTTAATACACTGCTCAAAATATAAAGGGAACACAAAAATAAGACATCCTTGATCTGAATGATTGAAATGTTCAAAAATTACACAAAAATGATCAATGGAAATCAAATTTATCAACCCATGGAGGTCTGGATTTGGAGTCACACCACAGGCTGATCCAACTTTGATGTAATGTCCTTAAAACAAGTCAAAATGAGGCTCAGTAGTGTGTGTGGCCTCCACGTGCCTGTATGACCTCCCTACAATGCCTGGGCATGCTCCTGATGAGGTGGCGGATGGTCTCCTGAGGGATCTCCTCCCAGACCTGGACTAAAGCATCCGCCAACTCCTGGACAGTCTGTGGTGCAATGTGGTGTTGGTGGATGGAGCGAGACATGATGTCCCAGATGTGCTCAATTGGATTCAGGTCTGGGGAATGGGCAGGACCAGTCTATAGCAGCAATGTCTTCGTTTGCAGGAACTGCTGACACACTCCAGCCACATGAGGTCTACCATTGTCTTGCATTAAGAGGAACTGGGGGCCAAACACACCAGCACATGGTCTCACGAACTGCCAAACCGGTCATACTGGAGGATGATGCAGACAGCAGAACATTCTCCACGGCGTCTCCAGATACTGTCACATGCTCAGTGTGAACCTGCTTTCGTCTGTAAAGAGCACAGGGCGCCAGTGGTGAATTTGCCAATCTTGATGTTCTCTAGCAAATGGCAAACGTCCTGCACGGTGTTGGGCTGTAAGCCTTTGGACGTCAGGCCCTCCTACCACCCTCACAGAGTCTGTTTCTGACCGTTTGAGGAGACACATGCACATTTGTGGCCGCTGGACGTCATTTTGCAGGGCTCTGGCAGTGCTCCTCCTGTTACTCCTTGCGGTCCTTCACGTCTCCTGCTGTACTGGCCTGTCTCCTGGTAGCGCCTCCATGCTCTGGACACTACGCTGACAGACAGCAAACCTTCTTGATTGTCACAGTGTTGCTTCCTAAGTGGACAGTTTGATTTCACAGAAGTGTGATTAGTTAGACTGTGCTGTTTGAGTGTTCCCTTTGTTTTTTTGAGCAGTGTATAAATCTAAATTATGACTTGCTCTTTGTTTAGCATGTGTCATATAGCTAAAGAACAAATAATGCTTTGTACATTTCCTTACCAAAAGAATTGTAGTTGCCAGAGTCATTTAATAAAATACCTTTTCTCTTTTTGGAACAGGCTCATATTCTGCTGTGTTCCCGGGCTCTGTACTTTATCAGAAGGAATCAAATACACTGCTAGTCTGCTGCAAGGTAAAAGTATCGGAGCGTACCAGCTCAGCTCAAATGATCCTGATGTCCCTAATGCCATGTAGGGGTGTTCTTTGATTACAGGACTGAATATTCAGTATGATTTAACATGAAAATTTTTTATATATATATATCGAGGGCTGAGAGCCAAAAGGGCGTAAGTGACATTTCACCAACTTTACAGGAGAGCCAAAACAAAAAATGAC
>JBBIGC010000041.1:21920061-21934313 GCA_037576955.1 Lepidarchus adonis | reverse complement strand
TCCTCTTCAGCTCACTCCACAGGTTTTCAATGGGGTTGAGGTCTGGGGACTGAGATGGCTGTGGGAGGAGCTTGATTATGTGTCTGGTGAACCATTTCTGTGTGGATTTGGCCACATGTTTAGGGTCATTATCTTGCTGAAAGACCCATCTTCAGCTTTCGGGCAGAGGCACCAGATTTTCATTTAAAATGCACAAGGTTCCCAGGGCGTCTGAAAGAGAAACAGCCCCACAGCATCACTGATCCTCCCCCTTACTTCACAGTGGGGATGAGGTGCTTTTTTGCATGCTGTTCCGCCAGACCCATTTTTTGTTTTTGTTGCCAAAAACCTCTATCCTGATCTCATCTGCCCAGAGCACAAAATCCCAGTTGAAGCCCCAGTACCTGTTAGCGAACTCCAGACGTTTCTGTTTGCGAGTGAGAAACGGTTTTATTTCTCTTACCATCCTCCTCACTGTGCGTTGTGGTAAATTAACCTTGCGTCCTCATCCAGGATTGTTCACCACTGTTCCAGTTGTTTTAAACTTCCTAATGATCTGACAGTAGAAATGAGCAGGTGCAGGCGAGTGACTATTTTCTTGCAGCCATTGCCTGACTTGTGAAGTTCGACACATATCTGCCTTACTTGAATGATAAGTTCCTTTGTCTTTCTCATTTTGAGAGTGGATAAGAGAAACGGCCTCTGTGTCACGTCATATTTATACCCCAGGGAAACAGGAAGCGATTAATTACTAATTAAATGTTCCTAGATACTCTGATCAACTTTGTAAACTACTGTAGAAATGACAGAAATACTTCAATTACATTTATTTTCTAGGTGCCTATAATTTTTTGAACAGGTGATTTTATGAAAAATAATGATTTCTTAGTCAGGGATTTTGAATGTTACATTTTTCTACAATTTTCAGTGTGAGAGCATGCTTCTGCAATAAAAACACATCTTTACCAGGGGTGCCAGTAATTATGGAGGGCACTGTATGTATTTATTTATTATTTGTTCTATAAAATCAAGTAGCAATTATTGGCATTCCTGCATTTAATTTTTTGTACATTTGTATACCATGTATACTAAATTATGCCATGTACCCTATCAAGGTATCCGTTGCCTTTGAAAGTCTAATAGCCCAAAAACTTTACCAAATTACACTTCACAGGTGAGGTGGTTATTTTTTATTAGCTTCCTTCTTTTTATGCCAAACCTTGAGAGCTTATTGCCAAAGAGCTTAACGTTTTTTTCTTCCTTAATGTATGTTAAAGCTTGAGTTGTCTTCTAGGCAGTTTCAGTTGATGACCACCAATTGCCCTAATTGTAGAAATTTATATACAGTATTAAGTTTATATACAGAAAAACAAAGCAACAATGAACCTCCTCTTTCTTCTACAGATTGGCAGCCGCAGCAGTGTGTATTCTCCAGAGAGCAGTGTGAGAAAGACAGGGTCCTACATATATGAAGAGTTCATGCCTACAGATGGCACAGATGTGAAGGTACTGCTTACAGTCTTCGAAGACTCTTCAGCTGTGCACTGGAGCTATGCTGTTATAGTTTTTTTGATTCCTTGTATTTGCCCTAGAAAGAGTAATGTGCGAAAAACAAGAGCAGAGAGTGTGTTTTATGTACATGAACAGCTTGCTGCCAAAAATATATTTGTTTTACAGATTAAAATGAAATATATTAAAATACAGATTAATGCTGTGCGCATTAAGCACTTTTTGGACATTTTGATAAGTACTGTTCTAGCACTTGGGGTTTCCTTATATGTGTGTGTGTGTGTGTGTGTGTGTGTGTGTGTGTGTGTGTGTCAGGTTTACACAGTTGGGCCTGATTATGCCCATGCTGAAGCACGCAAGTCTCCTGCACTGGATGGCAAGGTTGAACGAGATAGCGAAGGAAAGGAAATCCGTTACCCTGTAATGCTCACTGCCATGGAGAAGCTTGTGGCGCGTAAAGTGTGCCTTGCTTTTAAGGTTAACTTTTTTTTCTCCCAAGCATCACTGTCAGGGATGCACCAACATGGTTGTGGCCTGACACTGTTATTTTTCATTTGTGTACTTGCTGATATATAAACATTTGTAAAATGCAGAAACTGGACCTACAGCCTGGATTCGCATTATGAAGAAGTGTAACATTCATTCATGGTTGCAGCAATTAGTATCCTCAGTTCCAAAACACCTAAGCATTGTACTTGATAGGAAATGTGTTGTAAAACAGTGTTTTTCTTTTTTTAAGATAATCTAAGCCTGTTTGTATTTGCAAAACACATTGATCAGTGAAAATAGTGTAAATTAAGTTTATAATGAATTAGATTATTTGTTTTAAATTGCTTGACCGGCCTTGTTATCTGGCAGCATCCTGATATCACTGTGCATCCCTAATTAGTGTTACAGATGCTAGTGTAAGGCTGTTGACTGTCTCCTGTCTCTTCTACTCCAGCAAACTGTCTGTGGGTTTGATCTCCTCCGGGCCAATGGGCATTCATACGTGTGTGATGTGAATGGCTTCAGCTTTGTGAAGAACTCTATGAAATATTATGATGACTGTGCCAAGATTCTTGGGTAAGCCAGTTTATTACACACAGTAGTACAATAGCAGTCAGAAAAATTACTTGGTGCTTTTTTGTATATGTCATAGGGAATGGACCACCTCAGAAGCAAGTCAGGTGTTTGCAGAGCCGCTAGACTTTAAGTCGCTTCTAAAACTGAATCTATGTTTATATAAGTTGTCATGTAAGATTTACTTATGAATACTTTTTAATGAAGTGTTACTGATTTTCCTTCTCCATACAAGATCAGACACCAGCTTTCTAATGTCACTCCTTCACTTGGTGAACAGTATGGCATCTTCCATTATTTTATTTTATATTTCTGGTTTTCTTTAGTGAACAGATGGAACAGTTCTTGCAAACGTCAAATACGATCCTCTGAGTGAGACAGGTGCATGTGAGCAGTTTTTCCTGACTTCTGGTGTGCATGTGTGTGTGTGTGTGCGTATGCAGGAATATTGTGATGAGGGAGCTGGCTCCCCAGTTTCAAATCCCCTGGTCCATCCCCACTGAGGCAGAAGATATACCCATAGTCCCCACCACATCCGGCACAATGTGAGTATCCTGGAAGAATTCTTTTCATACTGTTTTTTCATTCCCATCTGTGCATTTTTTTAGTTTACAGATGGACCTGTTTTGCAGTAATGGCTGAATGGTTGTTGTCTTCTACAGGATGGAACTGCGCTGTGTGATTGCGGTGATCCGTCATGGAGATCGCACACCAAAGCAGAAAATGAAGATGGAAGTCAGGAATCCCATGTGAGCTCATGTGACTCGTGGTAGAACTCTTTCATGGCCCAACCATTAACAGTGTTAACCCTACCAGACAAAATGCTTTGCCTGCCTACATCTCCTTTAGCTGCTGTAAAATGTTCTCCAAGAGTATCATCAGTACCCTGTGCATGTCAGCGTTTGTCACAGTAAAATGGATAAGCATGTGGAATTAGATTCATTTGTGTGCTACAATGTTTTCACTATATAAAAAGCTCTGTGGTGCTTTAACTGTTGGATATTTTTGAGAGATTATTCAGAAGTGCTTTTGTTTTAGAAACACCCAATTATTGATACTAATTATATTAATTATTCATTTATTTACGGAAAAATAATGATGAAGTGTGACTGAAGTGTTAAATAATTTTTCTGTTCATGTGTTGTTTTGTTAAAAATGGTAATTTTTTTCATAAAATAGAAATCTATGATTGAAAAATTGCATAAATGATTGGTGTTTATCTTTTTCAGGTTTTTTGAGCTGTTTGAAAAATATGGTGGTTACAAAACTGGCAAGTTAAAACTGAAGAAACCCAAACAACTGCAGGTAATAGGCAGCATTTCTATGGGGAAACATACTGAGCATACACTGATCGGCCATATTATCCTTCACATAATATTGAGTAGGTCTTTCTGTTAAACCAGGCCTAACCATGGTTTGCAGTGTGTGCACCTTTCCATCATAGTCAGCATGAACTTTTTGTGCTACAGTAGCTCTTCTGTGAAAGTGAACCAGATGGGCCAGCTGCTACCCCCACTTATGACTGCATATCACACTATTGACCAGTGCTTTTGTAACAAGACAACAGCATCATCAATGTCTCAGGGGTCATAATGTTTTGGGTGATCAGTGTATATTTTGTTTTTCACCCGGGAATGTAGGCAAATATTGTTTTAGCTTTTGTGCTACTTAGGATTGCATTGATTAGAAAAGAAGATATGAATAAAAAAGCAGAAAGTTGTGCTGTTATATTTCAATGGCTTTAATTAGATACACCGTGTTTGCTGTTTTACCATTCAGGAAGTGCTGGACATTACCAGGCAGCTGTTGGCAGATCTGGGGCAGCACAATGACTGTGAGATTGAAGAGAAGAAGTCGAAACTGGAGCAGCTCAAGACTGTTCTGGAGATGTAAGTGATGTGTTTAGAACTGGGCCATTTTAACTGGCACACACTGTCTTTTTCAGGAATGTCAAGAGCATCTGTATTATATGAAAAGAACAAATACATGACTGCTGTACCGAACAGTGTGCATTGTATGTTAGAAGTGAGACATGAGCTTTGTGATTGTTCTTAATATTGCTGAGTTCAGCTAAAGTTCAACCTCTGATTAGGAAAACAAAATGCAGGAATGCAGATGGGAATTCCTGGTCAGAGTAATTCTCTTTCATACCCAGCAATGTTACCTGTAATGACAGATTGTTAATAGCATTATGTAATGGCCACAGCTGATGTTGCAACAGGAACTTAAGTTTTGATGCTTGTAAAATTCCAAATTGACTTGTGGCGATTTGTGGTCACCCCCCCCCCCCCTTTTTTTTTTAAACCGCATTTGTCTGTCATGCATGGTAGTAGAGTTGAATGCCTACTAAATTTTTTACGGAGTCACATTTTCTGACTGACAAGCAAAACAAAGGAAATTTGCATCCATCATGGCAATAACTTGATAAATACGCAGCAGGATATTGCTGACGTCTTTACTGCTTGATTTCATCATCCCGTTAGTCAGTTTATGTCATGAATCTGTTACTTTGACTGATTGTTGTGATGTGAAGATTTGCAGCACAGTTTATGCTGAATGACTTTATTTTTAGGACTCAGAATTTTTACATATTGATAAACTTATCTAAATATTCTGTGTTCATATTGTCAGGTATGGACATTTCTCTGGAATTAATAGGAAAGTGCAGCTGACCTATCTTCCCCATGGGCGGCCGAAAACTTCCAGTGAAGAGGAAGGTAAATAAATAATCAGCTCTTGAGTTATGCATTCAATTGTATTTACATAAACATTAACGCATTTCACAGATGCTCTTATCCAAAATAAATTATGCTTTATAGTGAAGTTAATTGATTCAGATGTATGTAGTTTTAGGAATCTTATCCAAGAACTTCTACTGGTATAGGTTTATGTGTTTGCTCAGGAAACTGAACCACCAGACTTTTTTGTGCAACAGTTCATGTAGCTATAGATCCATCTAATCTTAAAAAAACTTGTGAACTTGTTTTGTAGCATGATGGCCTTGTTTGTTTTATCTGCAGACACGCGTAAAGATGGCCCATCCTTGTTGCTCGTACTAAAGTGGGGGGGTGAGTTGACCCCTGCAGGCCGCGTGCAGGCTGAGGAACTGGGCAGAGCTTTTCGTTGCATGTATCCCGGAGGACAAGGTAGAGTGCGTGAGGGGGCTGTGTCGTTTGCACTTCTTCTTCAGGCCTTTTTTTTAACGTTTTTCCTCACAATGCTTTATTTCTATCTATTTCTGTCTCTCCACATTGTCTTTCTTCCTCTTCCTTTCTTTCTTATGTTCATTTGCCCCTCTCTCTGTCTCAGCTTTCCTCTAACCCCATCTTTCCTCTCATACATCATGTGCTTCTAATTCAATGATATTGTTCAATTAAGTCACTTATTTTTCTTACCCAACTCATGCCACAGCATGGTGACTGGCAGTTTCCAGCTTCATTTTCACTTTTCTAATCTTAATAAAATCATTTTGTCTTATTACAGTAAATACCACACTCCTTAATAATTACTGGAATATATACAATTGTTTTGAAATACAGAGAATAATCTGAATATTCAGCTTCTAGTGTTCTCAAATCAATTCAAAGCCCAGTTTCTTCACAGCAGTCTGTAAGTTCATAAGTTGAGTTTTTTTGTTTTGTTTGTTTTGTTCTGCCAGTTTTCATATCATGTTCACTCTTTAAATCCTTTATTTTAAAAATAGTTTTCCATTTCTAAAAGGCTAGTATGAAGTGGGGACATTGCCTTGTGCTGGTGTTAATGTCAGTGTGTGTCCTTACTATTTGTTCCTTGCAAACCATGTAAACAATGGAAATTATGAGGACTTGCTTGTTGAGTTAATAACAAGGGAGGTAATCAGTCAGATTAGGATAAAATCTTTAATTTTTCTATTAATTCATTTTTCTCTCTTCTGCCTTGTATGACTGGTATTTTAGACAGTGGGAGCAAGTCCATAGGATGTGACTTCCCTACTGGCTGTGGTAAGAAGGGCTTTGGAGCACATAAATGATGCATTGGACCCTTAAACGATTAACTGGTCTGCTGTAATGCTGCCTCCACCCCCTCATTTAAGCCTTTCTGTACACAGAGCCTTCCATATATTAACACCACGTGGCATCAGCTGAAAGGTGTACTGATAAAATAATTATTGAAAATAATATGAACAGCAGTGTATAGCTGATGTATTTTTTCCTTTTATTTATTTTTTATTCCTGTGCAGATTATAGTTTTATAAGTTATTTTTATTTATATTCACAAAGTTTCTGATTGATTAATTGAACTGTGGTAATGACACTTTTCCTGACTATAAGCTTTCCTTTGATTCCTTTCTTTTTGTTGTTCGTAGCCTTTAGGTAGCTAACAAGAAAGCTAACAGAGTAATTAAGTTACATCCACAGTCATGAGTAACAGAGTAGTTGGCTACATTAAACCTATTCTAAACATATCAAATCCAGTGTAATTGGAAAATTCAGTATTTTGATATATTTAAATGCTGAAACAGTCACGAAACAGCACCAGGTAAGTGGCAAGGCCAGGTTTTTCAGAGATTGTTAAAACTAAAATGGAAATGGAAAGATAAGATTCTGTTACCAGATCACCTGCCAATAAAATTTTGTTGGTGCCATTTTGTCAAAAGAACACTTTCTTTATTTAGAAAAAATCAGCATTTTTAAAATATTTAAATGCTAAAACAGTCATGAAACAGCTCTTAAATTGGCACCAGGGAAGTGGTGAGGCCAGGTTTTTCAGAGATTGTTAAAACAATTATGGAAATGGAAACTAAAAGATACTTTGCAATCGTTTTTACCTTCTAAATTAATTTACTGATGTTTAGTCCAAATTTTAGTTATTGTGACTGAAAAAATTAGCCTTAGCTGTTTCAAAAAGTATACATACATTTTGATATACACATTTTTATCCATCACCCAGAGGTTGACCAATTGTGTGGCTGATATTGATCTCAATTATTGCTAATTAACTGGGCTGCTGATTAATATATAGAACTGATTGGAAAAGAAACGAAAATCGGAATTTTACAAACACCAACACAAAACGTATTTAAACTAACTTTATTGTATATAAATGCTAAACATTTTGCATTGTCTTAATTTAACTTAAAATAATATTAACCAAACCTTTTAGTAACATTATAAAAATATGAAACTTAAGTTTCTGTTGCAACACTTAAATTTTACTGTTACATAATGCAATTAATACTTTGCCATTACAGGTAACATCAATGACTCGATGAATATAGAATTGCATTCACAAAAAACACTCTGTCTTCACTTTTATTAAAATTCGGTATAAGTATCAGTCCTGAAAAAGCAATATTGGTAGACCTTTACTGACTATACTATTTCACACATTTATTATTTCCCCATTCTTGTAGCTAAAGCACATGGAGCAAAAAATCTCACAATTCCAATTTCAAAGTGTTGACCTGAGCACATCATGTGACTTTGGATCCTATAATTTATGCCAAAAGCCACAATTAGAAGTTTTGGAACCAGATCAGCAACTCAAGTACTGAATAGCAGCAAGACTGGACTCTTAAGTAAAAGAGGAAGGGTTCCTTGTCAAACTGCATTAGTGAATGTAATGAACCAAATGTAAAAATCTGTTATTGGTTTATGTCTGCTAAAAATGGAGTCAGAACTATCTCTGTTTTGAATTACAAGAGTCTAACTATTAAGAATTCAAAAGAATTTGCTTTATCACATTAATAATAATATTATATTAAATTTTTGTTTGTATTATGCATATAGTTTATACTGAAATGTTATGTACAATGCACATTTTCAAACTGACAGATTATAACTTTGCCTTTAAAGTTATATAAAGCAGAATCTCTTAGCTACTCTCATTGTTGCCAACATTTGACAAACACAAATCAAAACCTTCCCCAATGACCATTCGGAATGATACTGCTTTGTCTGATCTTTGGGATGTGAAGGGTTGAAGCACAGTTTATGTTGAATGACTTATTTTCAGGACATTTGTTTATATATATATTGATAACATCATCTAAAAATGGTGTGTTCACATTGTCAGTTATGGACATTTATGGACAGTCTTCACTTTCATTAAAATTCAGCTTGGATTTTTTTTAGCGAATGCATTAGACATTACTCTACAATCCACACTCCACTGAAACTTAGTGACAACAAGGCTTCAGTATTGATTGGCTAGTTCTTGTGTGACGCAGCCAGTCAGAGACAGTTGTGGGTAGGAAATCAAATAAAGCAGCGAATCGAGAGCAAATGGCAAAGTGAGAAGAGACGTCAGTGGAGCCACAGTAGTGCACGCTGTAGTTACTTAATATTGATGATGAAAAATTAAATACCATTATCAATAATTGGCAAATGCCTAATATCGTCTCCAATAATCGACCCAGCCGATAATTGGTCGACCCTTATCACCCAGTGTTCTGCTGATTCTTTACATGCATCTTTTACTAATTTATTATTTTTTTAAATTATATTGTACACATGGTATGGATATTTAACCAGTGTTTATTTTTTATGTATATTTTTGCTGCCATTATTTGATCTCAAGCAGCTGTGGAATTTCAAATACTATTCTTGATCATCAAAGAGGGTCATACGCATACAGAACGGGAAACCCACATTTCTGTTTCACTTTATCTTCGCTGTGTTAAACACAAAGTGTTTGCTATTATTTGTTTGCATAAGTGGTTTTGAGGTTTAGGTGACGTACTAATGCATGTGAAAGGCGTGTACACATCTGGGCCACGTTCAGTATATGACTATAATCTGTTTGTGTGTGTGTGTATAGGAGATTATGCTGGTTTCCCTGGCTGCGGCCTGCTTCGACTACACAGCACTTATCGCCATGACCTCAAAATCTATGCCTCAGATGAGGGCAGGGTTCAAATGACTGCAGCTGCATTTGCTAAGGTACCATTTAGATTGTGTGCGTGTGGGTGGCTGTCTGCCGTGCATGCATGTTAAGTTGAGCTTTGGGTGTCATGTGTGTTTGTTTACAGAGGTCATGTATCTGATTCTTTGTGACGTTCCTGGCAGGGTTTGTTGGCACTGGAAGGTGAACTTACGCCCATTCTGGTGCAGATGGTAAAGAGTGCCAACATGAATGGCCTGCTGGATAACAACATAGACTCTCTCAGTGGCTGCCAGCACCGGGTCAAGGCCAGGCTTCATGAAATCATGCAGAAAGATCAACCTTTCAGTGATGAAGACTTAGACAAGGTGAAACCACTTGAAAATCACTTTGACTCTGACCTGTTTCTGAGAATTTAACACAACATCAGTCTTTAGATCTTATTGTTTATATCTTGTCTGAATAAACTGAAAAATTGCCTACCTTTGTTGCAATGTCTGATCTCATCAACACCTTTCAAGTCTTTTTAATGCTGGGTATTATGAAAAGGTGTTAGAGCACACTGTGCATTTTAGCTTTCTGCACATATGCCTGTTTAGGTACAGACCAGTCAGATGCCCAAGTTGAACCATGTCCCTGTCAAAAATGCCTACAATGGGCACATAAGCGAATTTACGCTTACACTGTCAGAATTTATGGTCCAGTACAAATCCTTGTATTTGTGTGCTACTTATCTGTGGACGAGATGGCACCAGGAAGCCCGCTGTGAAGAGGGCAAGCCAGTAGATGTAGTATTCTGCTGAGAAACATAAAGTGCAGATATTCTTGAACATGTTTTTGTTGTGTATCTTACCTAAACACTGCTGCAGACTTTATTTCATGGCAGAGCTGTTCCTTGATGGCAGTGGTCGCTTTTAGCAGAATACTGTGCATTAATTAAACAGAAACCAGATTCACTTGAAAAAAGTAAAAAAAAAAAAAAGGCCTGTAATTTTCATCATAGCTATACCTCAACTATCAACAACAAAGACAAAATGAGAAAAAAAATCCAGAAAATCACATTGTCTGATTTATTTATTTGCAAATTATGGTGGAAAATAAGTATTTTGTCAATAACCAAAGGTCATCTCAATACTTTGTTATATACCTTTTGTTGGCAATGACAGAGGTGAAACGTTTTCTGGTTTTCACTCAAAATCTCAAGATACATGGCCCCCCCATTTATTCTTTCATTTACATGGATCAGTCGTCCTGGACCCTTTGCAGAAAAACAGCCCCAAAGCTTGATGTTTCCACCCCATGCTTCACAGTAGGTATGGTGTTCTTTGGATGCAACTCAGCATTCTTTCTTCTCCGAACACGACAAGTTTTTCCTGAAAAGTTCTATTTTGGTTTCATCTGACCATATGGCATTTTCCCAATCCTCTTCTGGATCATCCAAATACTCTCGAGCAAACTTCAGACGGACTTGGACATGTTTTGATTTAAGCAGGGGACACGTCTGGCATTTGAGGATTTGAGTCCCTGGTGGCGTAGTGTTTACTGACGGAAGCCTTTTTTACTTTGGTCCCAGCTCTCTGCAGGTCATTCACTAGGTCCCCCCGTGTGGTTCTGTGATTTTTGATAACCATTCTTGTGATAATTTTGACTCCATGGGGTGAGATCTTGCGTGGAGCCCCAGATTGAGGGAGATTATCAGTGGTGTTGTATGTCTTCCATTTTCTAATAATTGCTCCCACGGTTGATTTCTTCACACCAAGCTGCTGCCTATTGCAGATTCAGTCTTCCCAGCCTGGTGCAGGTCTACATTTTGTTTCTGGTCTCTTTTGACAGCTCTTTGGTCTTGGCCATAGTGGAGTTTGGAGTGGGACTGTTTGAGGTTGTGGACAGGGGTCTTTTATACTGATAATTTGTTCAAACAGGTGCCATTAATACAGGTGACGAGTGGATGATAGAAGAGCTTCTTAAAGAAGAAGTTACATGTCTGTGAGAGCCAGAAATCTTACTTGTTTATAGGTGACCAAATACTTATTTTCCACCATAATTTGCAAATAAATTATTTTAAAATCAGACAATGTGATTTTCTGGATTTTTTTTCTCATTTTGTCTTTCATAGTTGAGGTAAAGCTATGATGAAAATTACAGTGGAAGAACTTGCACAATTGGTCGCTGACTAAATACTTTTTTGCCCACTGTATTTAAACCTGATATCTAGGGTCCAAGGAGTTGTCTCTTGTGAAAATTTAAAAAACACTTCAGAAAAAACACTGTAAATGTTTGAGTCTGGCAAGAGATTTTAAAAAAAAAATATTTGAAGTAAATCATCTCACTATAGATCTTCAAGTGGCATAGATTTCTGCCGCTTACTGCCCCTCGTGGCTGCACAATATATTATCTGTACATTGTTATTGCGATATTGGCTTCTGCCATTCTGATATATGCAAGTGAGCATTTACCTAGTCAAACTGACCTAGTCACATGAACTTCCCAAGGGGTTGGGCTAAACTATTGTGGAATAAATAAGCAGATTGTAATTATTTGAAATGAGATGATAAAGCTCAGTTTCCATATATGGACTGTATGGATGAGGAGAGTGAAACATTGTGAAGCTTAAATTTGAGAAACATATGAACCCTTTAATGTATTTTAATATATGATTATGATGAGCCATTCCTTGATGGATTTTCTCATGTGCTTAGGGTCAAGAAGATGATTGATTTTAATTTTATTATTATTTTTAATGCTGTGTGAGATTTGAAAAGGAGCAAAACGAACACAACTTAAGGAATTTTACATGGAATAGTAGTCAAAAATTATGTAAACACCTACATAGTTATTTTTATGTGATACAGGCTTCTAAGCCCAAAAAGTCTGCTTATGTTCTCCCCAGAAGAATTTTACATCCTTCAGTATTTTTGTTGAATAAATGACTATTAAAAAATATACTTTTTCTAGTTTTGTATGTGACAAGTATGTCATGAACCTGTAAGAACTGTATTTTATATTTTTTCAACATGTCTGAACAAGCAGTTTCCTGGGAGGGCATTTATGTATTTTTCTTCATGACTGTAGATTAATAGGATGTACATTAACTTTATTGTTCTGCTCAGCTGGCCCCAACAGGCAGCACCTCTCTGGTGAACTCTATGATGGCTGTTGAGAATCCAGTGAGCACATGTGATAAAGTCTACAGTCTCATTCAGAGCCTCACTTCACAAATCCGCAAGAGACTGGAAGATCCGAAATCTGCAGGTTACTCCCCTGATTCCTTCTGATTCTCCACATTATTTTGTGTGTTGAAGCCCAAAGAAATTGTGACGAAAGAAAACTAGCCTTGGGTATATGCGACTACCTTTTGTAAATGTTTGAATGGGTTTTTGCTTTTCTGATGCTCTGTCCATATTGATTTACCATTATAAGCAAAGGAGTGTACTCAGTTTGAAGTTTGTGTTTTCTGTCTTACCTCTCAGATCTGCAGTTGTACCACAGTGAGACTCTGGAGCTGATGCTGCAGCGCTGGTCTAAACTGGAGAGAGACTTTCGTATGAAGAGTGGTCGATATGACATCAGCAAAATCCCAGACATTTATGACTGTGTGAAGTATGACGTGCAGCACAACAGTTCCCTGGGCCTGGAGGATACACTGGAGCTATTCACGCTGTCCCGTGCGCTGGCTGACCTTGTTATACCACAGGTGCTCAAGCACTAGGATGTCCAGGCTAAAAGTCTTTGGAGTGTAAACAGAGCGTTAAAAACGGTGGTGTTCTTCTCGTTGACAATGAGTGCAATGTGAACAATAGGATTTTAAAAAATATTTTTACATATCCCAAAAACCTATTTTGGCCAAACATTGCTTTTTTGAATAATGTTATAATTGATTATATTTCATTTTAACATTACAGTAGTGATGCATCTGAATCACTATTTTAAGAAGCATGGTGTTCAATTGTATGCATTTTAATGGCTTATGCCTATAGAAGGTAGGGCTTTATGGTTGATGTAATGGCACTGTTGTCTTTAATATACTTGATTTAAAACATTGGTCAGATATTATTTTGATAGAGATTATCTACATATGCTCAAATTATCAAAAAAAAAATCAATGTTGTCAATTATTTTCATTTATATAGTCAATGTTGTTGCTTAGAATTATGGGTTAGACTTCAAAGCATCTAAGACAGGGGTGCCCAGCTTCAGTTTTGGAGGGCTGGTGTCCCATAGTTTATCGCTTTCCCTTTTCACGCACATTTGGTTCATCTCACCTGTTAATTGGCAGTTTAGTGAGTGTGTTTGAAGAGGGGAACTAACTGTGCTGCCCTCCAAGACTGTAATTAAGCACCTCTGATCTAAGGCATTCAATTCAAGTTGCAGTGAATTTAAATTTAGTTGAAGGTTAGTTAACATCTAACATGACCTTGCATAATTAGTGTACTTAAAAGTACTTGATGCCCATACTGAAAGTATTGATTGATATAATTCACTTTTCTTAGTATTTTCTGAAATATGTACTTCTTTCAGAACCAAAATAACATTATTGATCCTAGAGGAATTGGAATAATTATTTTGGCCAATTATTATTTTTACAAATATTAATTATTTGTTTTTCTTCTGTATAGGAATACGGCATTAACAAGAATGAGAAATTAGATATAGCATATGCTTACTGCCTGCCGCTGGTCAAGAAGATTCAGCTGGACCTGCAGAGAACCCACGAGGACGAGTCCGTTAACAAGCTTCATCCGCTGTTAGTCTCTCTCTCTCTCTCTCTCTCTCTCTCTCTCTCTCTCGCTCTCTCTCTCTCTCTCTCTCTCTCTTTTTTTTTTTTTTTTTTTCCCCACAAC
>JBBIGC010000041.1:21900075-21912624 GCA_037576955.1 Lepidarchus adonis | reverse complement strand
GTGTGTGTGTGTGTGTGTGTGTGTGTGTGTGTGTGTGTGTGTGTGTGTGTGTGTGTGTGTGTGTGTGTGCATGTGTGCGTGCTTGAGGGGGAAAAAACTATAGATCTTACTCTCGGAATGATGTTCAAGCCCGTCCACCATTTTGTTCTCAGAAAATGATGCCATCTCATAAGATGGTGTCTCACTGCCATAGGGAAGTGCCCTGAGACTGTAATTTAGAAAATAAAGCCAGCTACCTTCTTTCCCGTGTGTGTGCATAGTTGCAGACATCAGGGTGAATGTTAAAACGGGCATCAGGCTGAGGGATAGCTGGGACAGTCCACACATGGGGTACTTTTTTTTATTTGAAAGAATGCATGCACAGGCTGTTGAAGAGTATATCTGTTGTTGAAATTAATTTGTCATTGAGTCTCATGTTTTCTTTGGTTTGCTTGGTACATCTATCCTTTAGTGGTTCTGTCTTATTTAAAGTAATAAGGGTCACCTTCACACCTGCAACGTGTGCGCATCCTTGTTTTTTGGGTGTCTTTACTCTTGTTGTCACAGCATAAAATGTAAATAAAAACAGAATTTAATGATTTGCAAATCATTTAAACTGTTTATTTTTTACTGAAATATCAAAGGTTTTTGTTTCTGCATATATATTCTCATTTTTAATTTGGTTCCTGTAACCCTTTTTAAAAAAGTTGGGACAGGGCCATGTTTACCTTATGTGTTGAATCACCGCTTTCTTTAACAACATTTTGAAAAGGTTTGGGAACTGAAGAGACCAATTACTAGATTTTGAGTGGGAAAGATTTGGCCCTTTCTTTATTGATTTCAGTTTGGGGTCTCTCATTGTATTTTTATATCTGGACAGCATTTAGCATCTGTATTCTTTTACTGCAGAGTCATTCTGCTCTAATACATGCAGAATACAGTTTGACAGAAATAATCAATGCCTTTCCTAAAAAAAATGGCAACATATGTTGCCATTTTCAAACCTGTATATATCATTCAGCATTAATGGTGCCTTTCCATATGTGAAAGCCACCCTTCCCATATGCACTGGTGCACCCTCTAGCATCATGGATCCTGGCTTTTGAACTCTGTGCTGATAAGCTGGATGGTCCCTGTTTAGCTTGGAGGATTGGATGCCTATTATCTCCAAAAAGAATTTCACATTTTGATTTGTTAGACAGTGTCGCCTTATATTAAATAAACTCAGGCCATGATTACACACGTTTTGGTTTCTGTTTGTGGATGCATGTTCCTGGAGAATGGTTTTCAGCTGTGTTCCTGAACCCATGTCAGTCTAATATTTATGCAGTGCTGCTGTAAAGCTGATAAAATGGCCAACTTTATTTTCCTCTAAAAGAGACTGCCTGCTCCTTTTTTCGGTTAACATGATTAGTTGTCAGATGTTTCACCAGTTTTTAATATAACAGTTAGTTTTGTTGCACTGTCCCAACTTTGTGAAGATTTTTAATTTCGTAAAGCAATACACTTTCTCAGCTTGAACCGCCATTGTGATGTTTTTGATCTGTTTTAATTTAAATACAGGTTCACATGATTTGCAAATCGCATTCTGATTTTTACATTTTATTTACATTTTGTACAACATCAGCTTTTTTTGGACTGGAGTCTGATTTACAGTCTGACTGTGTATGACTGTTCCTTCCCAGAGTTGGGAGCAGGGTTGCACACACGTTGATAATGTATATTATTACTTGCAGTCAACTAATCATGCAGATTTATGTTTTCATCTTTAAAGGAGTAATGTATTAACCTTCATAATGTAAAGTCCTTTTTCCATTTGGGGAATGAGGCAAAATGCAAGGAACAGTGTCTTCACTGTAAACCTGAACCATATCTGTACATTAGATTAGCATATACAGGATGATGCAACATAAACCTATTGTAATGATTTTAATAAGATTGATCACTCCTCTTATTATTATTATTATTATTATTATTATTATTATTATTATTATTGTAACAATAACAGTTACAATCAGTAAAAGTCATCGATACGCCACTTTTTGACATTATGATCTACATGAATAATTTGAGGCACTACGCTTAAGTATTGTGTCCTGTACAAAGGTGTAATTTTTTTTTTTTATTATTTTTTTAAATTATTTGCCAACTTTGCTTATATAACTGTTTAACTAAATATACACAGGCCTCTACGATCCAGAGATAAAACATTAGGTTAAATGTCCAAAAAATGACTTCTTTGAGGGAAACAAATCTCAGGATTGCCTTAAATTACATGACAGACATTCAGTTACTAAAGATATAGTGAGTTGCTGCACACTTTAGTTTGTGGATCACACTGAGCACTCTGCTAAGACCTGCTTTTCTTGCTTACCCCCAGTGTTTCTCTAAGAGTATGTTGCTGTAGGTACAACAGTTACCTGGAAACCCTCAACTGATTGCTTCAGTATTCTCCCCAGTGCCCCTGAATGTTTCTCAACTTGACCCCTGTGCAGATAAACTGCCTCCTTCCCCTATCCTCTACAGCTGAACTGTGAAAGATGGTAATGCCAGTGACCTTTTTTATTTCCTCAGAGTTGTTGTCTATGCCGGCAGTAAAGCGATTTTCTGTGTCGTTTGCAAAGCATCCGACTAATGGTACGTCTGCTTCTCTTCAAGTATATTTCCACTTTGCTCCACCTCCTTTGTCTTGCATGTATATGGAAAAGCTTCTTTTTCACTTCTGCAGTGTTTATTGTTCTCTCACATTTCAGTTTATCATGGTCATTGCCATGTGTCCTTCAACCTTTATCGTTTTTTTCAGTTTCTGTGCTTATTCATTTGGACGCTAGCGCTAACACCACTCTCACATTCTGTTTTGTTACTTCCTGCGTAAGACTGTCACTTTCACCTAATGGCTCGGTGTTGATAAGTTTGTCATATTTATAAAAGAACACAATTTTGTGTGTGTGTGTGTGTGCGCGTGTGTGTGTGTGTATCAGATCATGCATGCACATGTGCTTGGGGGGATGGGGGTTGTTAATTTGAACCACGGGTTTTAACACCCTTGTGAACCCTTCCCCTGTTATCATTATGTTTAGCTTCGCATCAAATAACTGATTTCAAATACTATTTATAACTAGGAAGTATGTTAGAACTCCACTAATTATATAGTTCGACTGATAATATTAGCCAATAATGACGTCATGCGCGTTTTTAGTGTCGATGTATGAGGATTTGTTTGGTTTTATGACTCATGAACACCTCTGATGTGAGGAAACCTGTTAATGGTTTCAATCAACATTCACAGTGCACTGAAACATGGTATTTAGCTCGAGCAAAACACGTTTCATATTACAGTTAGTCTTTTTAGTAAATTGATGGGGAAAAACAAGAAAAAAGGTGATTAACAGAAGGTAGAGTTGTCAAGCACAGTCAGCAACTCCCCAAGTTGTCACACATGCACCGTTGAACAAATTATTGACCTAAACCAATTATACATTTTGGGTTTACCAATTAGCATGACTGGATATTGGAATTCCTGAGTTTATATGATAGAAAACGAAATAGTTTGCTATTTATTTATTTATTTATTTATTTATTTATTTATTTATTTATTTATTTATTTATATATATTGTTAAATATAAATGTTAAAAAGTATGTAATAGATAAAGGAACCCTGGAAAATTGTCATGTAAAGATGAATTATATGACTTATAGTAAAAGTGGACCACAGGTACCATAAATTAATATTTTTTTAAACGTCATTCAGTCCCTACAACAACATGTACTGCAACTAAACAACATAGAATCAGTGCTGTGGATTATGATCTTTTCATCTGAGGACCATGGTCATGTTTCCATCAAGTCCTGTCTGGTTATGAACGTCCTTTCTCATAGAGGGCTCTGTGACCCTATTTGCAGTAGTTGCTATTCGAATGTATTCAAACATTCAAATAGTCATTCTGTCATTCATAGTTATCGTTTTTTGTTTTTTTATAGTAATGTTATATTTTATTGAAATGACTGAAATACTAAAAAGACCAGGATGCTGAAATACTGAAATTACAGATATATTGTTATAAAAAAGAAATGACTAAAATACTGAAAACACTGAAATGACCGGAATGCTGAAATATTGAAATTACTGGAGTACTAGAAAGGATTCTTCCCTAAGAATGGTTAATGGGGAAAGGGTTAATCATTTGTCTTTTGTTTCTCCTCTGCACTGTGTCATTACTTTGTTTATAATTTTTATTCTTTTATGTGACTTAATACTGCATACACATTTTTCTGGTTTAATTGTTATTGTGGTAACCGTAAATTAACTGTTTTTCTGAGAAAGCGTTTTAATAGGCCTCAAACAAGAACTTTTGCAGTAGTCTGTTTTCTGAGGCTTTTATTGTATTCGTGGTAATACCTGAATGCACATTTCAAAAATTGCAAATTGACATAAGAACAAGCAGCAAGTACTGATATTTGTTAGGCTTTGTCCACATGGGCGTTCAAATCTTAGATGAATGAACCTCTGTTGAATGCCAACCTGCAGCCCAGACTGTAATGCTGTGTTTCTACTTATGGGGGCAGTAATGAGGAAGTCCAAGGTGTCTGTGTGTCTGTGTGTCTGTGTGTGTGTGTGTGTGTGTGTGTGTGTGCGCGTGTGTGTGTGTGTGTGCGCGTGTGCGCGTGTGTGTGATTTTGATCTCAGTTTTTATACCCTCCAGTAATACCCTGTATACATTGACATCCTTATGTTAAAAATCCTCCTGATTATGGTGACGGAGGAAAACCTGTACCCGTGTGGACAAGGCCTCAGTGATAAAGTGGAAATAAGAAATGGAATAGTATCTGTGTTGATATAGAATGCACTCTGTGCATGTGTGTGTAAGAAAACATTCCTGTTCATGTTTATTGGTGGACCTGTAGGGGTCCTGACCATTGATGAAAGGGCTAATAAATAATGCATAGAATCTGATGGACTACAGCATTTTATACTATAAAGTGCACCAATATTGTAAGCTGATGAAACAGACAATGTGTCTGTATATACAAAGTAGCTAATTACCAGGGTGTGTGTGTGTGTGTGTGTGTGTGTGTGTGCGCGCATGTGAAAGTGCGTATGTAGTTGTTGAAATTAATGTATGCTGAACCTAATGTAAGGTGCTTCACAGTAGCAGCCTGTTCTCTTAGCCTCCATGATTCTTAGCGCAGTTTAATGACAGTTGTTTCAGTGCTACTGAAAACAGGATCAATAGCCAACCTCCGTACAGGTCAGTGTGCTGTTTTAACACTGCTATATTAGAAAAGAAAATACATTTCTTCTGCTTTCTACTGCAGGAAATTAGTTTTATACTTTTTTTTTATTTTTAATATCACTGTTTCAATATATAGATTTTTTGACAATAGTACTATGGACTACACTTTCACCGTTTCATTTTAGCTCTGGAGGTTTTTACACTTTACACATAGTTATAATACTCTGTACTACATTTTATGAGCAACTTAAAAGATGTAGGTTAAGTCTGTACACACTACTGTTCCCTCCCACATACACACACACACACACGCTAAGCCATACTATACTCTCTGAAGGAGGCTTTACACCCACCAGTTGTTACTAAACATACAGCTGGTCTTTAAACATCCACCACCATTTTCATGCTGTCACTTTTAGCCAATGATTAGAAAGATAATTGTGCATTCATTTATGGTGAGATTGTTTTGACCTTTATAGACCGCAAAAAGATTTAAATTGTCATAGATTATTGTCAAAACCTGGAAAAAGTATTGACTCAAAAGTATTTCTCATTTTCTCAATTATTTTTGAGTCCCTTGTACAAAGGTTTGATTGGTTGGGCTTCTGATCTTTTTGGAATTTTGGGCCTGTTGGGAGGACTCCCTCAGCATTATACTGATAAAGAGGTCTTTTGGCATCAACTCACTAGAACTTGCTTTTCTCTGGTAGCTAAGGATCTTTGTTCTACCACTAAATTGCAAGTCAATCACAATGGCGAATCAGGTGAATGACAATGTCAAAAGCATCATGAGCACATACAGAAGGTACGATAACGTGACCCTTCTCATGTTTTTGAATCTTGAATTCTGAAATTACTGATTGAAGGCCAGATATCTTTCTCAGCATCCCAGTTTATTGTTCAAATTTGTTTAATTAGGTTAAAATCAAAGTGGGCCAAAAAAGTATTTGGCAACCCCTGATTCTGCAAGTTGAGCCACTTTAAAAGGTGAGAGAGGTCTGCAATGTTTATCATAGGTTCACTTATGTGTGAGACAGAATGTAAAAAAAAAAAAATCAAAGAAATCACATTGTATAATATTTAAAAAATTTGTATAATGGTGCAGAAAATTTAATATTTAACATCTACAAACAAGCAAGAATTCTGTCCCTCACAGACCTGTTCTTCTTTAAGAAGCTCTTCTATCCTTCACTCATTACCTGTATTAATGCCACCAGTCCACACCTTCAAACAGTCAGACTCCAACCTCCATGGCCAAGACCAGAGAGCTGTCTAACGACACCAGAACAGATTATAAACCTACACAAGACTGGGATGAGCCAATCTACAACAGGCAAACAGCTTCATGAGATCAACTGTTGGAGCAATTATTAGAAAATTGAAGATCACTGACAATCTCCCTCAACCTGGGGCTTCATGCAAGATCTCACTTTGTGAGGTACAAATGATCTTGAGAACGGCGAGGAAACAGCCCAGAATTACATGGAGGGGTTTAATTATATTGATAATCATATTTTGTCCATGAATACTTATAATACTTATAATAATAGTCTGTCCGCTTCCTTTAATAGCTTTTTCGATGGTTGTGCTGCTTCCAGACATGTATTTTTGTATTAAAGCATTTAACCAATCACATTTCAGCCATATTTTTGCCAGGCAGGGTCAAAGTCAAAGAAGTCTGCCCGGAGGTCTTTACAATCCATTATGCAGGACCTCTAACACAAAATAAATGTCAATTAAATTGTTGCTTCAACCAATCAGATTTTGACTTCGTGTCACTAGTGCCCTCTAGCAGGCGTACGGCAACGTCACCGTATTCAGACCCTTTGATGGGATAAGATGGTGTAATAGCTATTTTGTCACCGCATGATGGCTGAAGGCGGAGAAGAAATTGATTTGGTGGCAGATTTACTTTCAAGGCTGTTTTCAAGACGGACTTTTCAAGAAAAACTGGACATTGTTACGACAGGTCAGACAAATCCAAAGCTAGCTAGCCTGTCCCATCCAGGAAGAGGATTTGTGTTCCACTTTCAGGTTACCAACTATGAGTTGTACCCCTGGCTCACAGGGTCCAAGGAACACTGAAAATTTTATTTCTTGGAGTGCTTGTTATTTGCCACTGATCGACATGGTGCCACTGTTCAATCTGAATTTTTAGTGATTAAAATGTTGCGATTTTCCTAAATTATATAGAAAGTTTATGAGGTTATTATTGATGGTTTTTTATGTGTGTCAGAGCTATATCTGCAGTAGAAAAGAAACTTGTTCTCCCCAGATTTGTCTATTCAATAAAGGCATTTATTGTGGCTTCAGGAGTTATCCATCTATGATGCAACATGGATTAAAATCCTGCAGTGATCAATGTTCAGGCCCGTCTAAAGTTTGCCAGAGATCATCTGGATGTCATGTGAGACCAAAATGGAACTCTTTGGTATAAACACAGGCACTACAAGGTAGTTGAGAGATAGGGCCACAATCTAAGACCTTTAGTTTTTCTTAATAGTTTTAAGATTATTTGGAAAACTATTATTATATTCCTTATACAACATGCAAATATTTTCTAAAGATGAACACACAAACAGCGTTCAACCAGAATTCAGACTAAGCACAAATATTGCAACTTCCACCAGAGATGCAGGAGACAGTCAAACAATTCAGTGCTCAAATCCCTTTTGAGATCAATTAATTTTAATGTTTTCTTAATTTTTATTTATATATTTTTTCATTCTGCAATCATATTCCTAAATAGCTGACAGGAGTTAATCATGGACATGAATCTCACTACATCATAGAGCTGTACTTAACTGTGCTGCTATCCATTTTTTACAAGTGACATTGGCATTTGCACATTTACACATACAGAACTACAACCAGGATTTCACAATAAACACAGCACTGTTCTCTTGTAAATAGCCTGTATTGTGTCCTGTTATCTTGTAAATAGCCTGTATTGTGTCCTGTTATCTTGTAGATAGACTGTACTGTGTCCTATTAATAATATTTAATGTTCTTAATGGCATTCTGTGGATAACAAAGGAAGAATTACATGGTGTAGGGTAACATGCTTTCTGCTGTACATTGTCTTATTGCTTTCAAAATGCTGTCGGATGTTTTAAATAATATTTTTTAAATCCTGCTTAGCTCCATAAAATAACCGTGTTAGATTTCACCCCACAGTAGTTTGTGTCCTGCTCTCTCCTCTAATGGAAGCTTATGTACACAGATTAGACTACATGTCTAAACCCATCACCCTTTCCACAGACTGCACTCCTCAGTTGTAAGTAAATAAAATCTTGAATTTTGTGGTTTCTGACACTGTATAATGTTGTTAAAATGAACAAAAAGTAGGTTGTGCAGCCAAGAATAATAGCACCAGCTACCAGAAATATATATATATATATATATTCGCTGTAAAATATGGGCTGTTTCTTACATTAGACCTGTGGTGTGCATTACAGTCAGTGTGATTATGACTGAGTGCTGCCCCTGTTGCACTGTGAGATTTGAAGGCTGAAAACTTGCTGAAAATGTTGAGTTTTTAATGACTAGCGCTTTTTTGTCCAGGCACTACCCCCCAATCACTCCACAGTTACATTATGCCACTCGCCTCTTGGTCCTCGCTCTTCCACGCTTTACCTCTTCTTCCTCAGAGCCCCTGGAGGAGCACCAGGTAGCCCAGCTGCTGAGGCGCTTCTCCACTGACCCCTGTTTTGGCCACTCAATCTTTCTGGACAGTGCTCTGGCCCATCACCTCCACCAGTGCTCCTACCACCTGCGCCTCTTCCGCAACTGGTTAATCTCCGGCCAGGACCCCCTAGAATACCTCTACGGTCAGCCAGACCCTGCCACTCCAGTGCCCCCTGTTGTGTAGGGCTGCACGATAAAGAATAAAATGATTATTGTGATTATTTTCTTAGGATTTAAATCACAATTATCACTTTTATATCGTACTTTTAAATCAGCAGACTTTTATTTTACACTGTTTATAAGTCTATACAGCTTGAAATGTATCATTCTTAAATCAAAATTAAATTAGTCTTGGCCAGTTTTTCCACTTAGCCCAGATGTAGCGGATCAGCCAAGAGAGGCTTAAAAAAAAAACACATTTTCAGTTCATAACTGTTGATGTAAGGCTGACACTGCTAATTATCAACAAAAATCCATAGTCATCCAACTGGCTTTGATTAAAAACATTCCCAAAACTTCTCTTGACCAGCAAAAACCACATCCAGCCCTTTATAAAGGTAGCACAGACTGGATGTGGTATAGGACACAGTATGGCTTACACTGAGCTATACTATACTATTCTTCTATATTTAATAGAAAAAAACCTGTTAGCAACATTAGCTCCAGCACTGGGCTGAAGTAGCTAAATTCTGATAACATGTGGGTAAGTGGGAAATTGAGTAGATTAGATGATATTTTTTAACCAAACTGTTTGGAGCTTATACATGAAGTCTGATGAAATAAAGAAATAAATAATAAAAACTTAAAACATTGAAAAGGTGAGTATATTCTCATCAACCCTGTCAATAATTTATGATTTTAGATAAATAAATAAAACACAGCCTTTTCATTTCACTCAATACAGTCAATTATGTTTTATCTTTTGAATCATGATTAAAGTGTTATAATAAATTGTGCAGCCCTACTACTGTGCCCTGCCCTGGCCTGCCTTGCCGTATTGCTCTGTACTGTGCTTGCAGTGGCGTGCAGCCTGCTGCCGCAGCCGTCCACGCTTGTGTGGAGCATGTAACGCTTGCGTTTTCTTTTCTAGGTATTGGCTTATGCAGCTGGTTTGACCGTTTAATAATTTTTTTTATTATTTAAGAAACGGAAGCGGTTATTGTGGCTGATTGAGCTTGACTGAACTAGACAGCATTTGGTTTGGATTTAGCTCTGCTGCTGCATGATAATGCCATTAAAATGTCAGAACCTTATCTTTGATTAAGCTGGAGCACAAATATTGACCCGCACCTACCTGGAAGAGCTAGTAGTGATAAGCAACAGCTGTTGTTTCTTTCACAATTCTCTGTGGTTTTGCTGCTGTAGGTACCAGTTCTCTCTCATGTTTATGAATGAGGTGGGATTTATATTCTGGGACGGTCAATAATTCTAATAAAACAAGAAGATTGAAAAAAGACTAAGTGAAAGTGACCATTTGTCACTGTGAACACAGAGTCAGACAAGTGCACAACAAAATGTGGCCTCTGTATTTAACCCATTACATGTGTACACATGGAGGAGTGGGCAGCTATATAAATACGTTTATTTCTATAGCACATTATACACAGAAGTCATTTAACAAGCTTTACAGAGATAAAGTATGTCTAAAAAATAATTATAAAAAATAAAAGTGCAACATAAAGAAGCTAAATATTTGAATTTGTTTAACTAAATGGTGTAGAAAATAAACCAGGGAGCAGTTTAGTGGGATGATATTTTACTCAAGGCTACCTCAGTGGTCCCAAGAGCAAAGTCCTAAAATTCAGAGCTTTCATCTCTTAAAAAGATATGAGGTGGTCACATCAGCTGATTACATTATTCATTTTTTAATTTTTATATATATTTGCACTTTCTGACAGACTACACACACATTCTTCGACAGAAAGTTATCCAGCTAGACCTCTTAACCAGTCAGTCTGTATGTGTGTCTTTTGGTGCGATTGGTTCTAAGCTATTGACTTAACAATTAAATTATGCTCAGAGTCAACTCAGACTGCGAAAGTTTATGGACTAGGGCTGTCACGATGGCTGTATTTTTATATATATATATTAATATATTAAACTAATTACAGTCGAACCTCGTTAGCTCACCCCAATTGGTCCAGGCCCTAAATTTGGTGAGAGGATGGGATTACGACATAAATAACATGGAAGGAAACCTGTTTTGCAGACTTTTCATTGGTGAGATATTGGGGTTTGACTGTACTGATGATTCCTTACGATGGAAAGGTTTGTGATGAAAATGAATATTGTAAATTGCACTACTGTTCTCTCTTACACTAAAAAGCAGAATCTGGTTGATACACCTGTTTACATGCAATATTTGACACTTTTGAAAGACTTTCTAGTTTATCTTCTTTCTGTATAAATCTGGAAACCTTAAAAAGGCTTGGCGTGTACGCAAAATCATTTTGATTACTAACTTGATAGAAAGTGACAGCCCTAAAATGGACTATGTTGATGGTCTGGTTTGTGCCGTGTGGTAGGAATAGCTGGAACTTCTGCTAAATGCTGAGTGTTTAGTGAAGTTCAGTGAAATCAGGTCTGTGGCTTTGCTTGGTTTTAGATCACATCACAAGGTGCCTCTTTGGTGATGATTCAATGTGTGTGTGTGTGTGTGTGTGTTGCCTGTAGTTTTCTCACTAACCAGGAAATGGTGGAATGTTTGGATACCTGTGATTCCATGGTGGTGTGTGGATGAGTGTCTAGTTTGGCTCCTCACAGTCTGCTGCAGTCATGCACTGATATCAGGATGGGACCACTGTCTGCATTTGTGTCTCCTGTCTGCTGTTCAGGGTTTGAAGGCTGCTCCATGGTGCCCTCGATTTACCCACTGGAGACACTGCACAACTCCCTCTCGCTCAAACAGGTGGACAAGTTCCTGACCGCAGTATGCGAGAATGCAGAAGACTCGCACAGCAGGACTAGCAGAGGTGAAGTAGCCTACATTTACCCACTCACTCTATACACCCGAGGTGCACAGCTCTGGTCTAGCGTGATTTGTGTCTAGCGTGGTTGGTAGTCCCCCTGCTCAGTTGGTTAATTATTGCTACTTCTGTCTAATTAAGTGTGTCTGTCTGTCTGCTCTGCAGCTTTGTCTGCCATGTTTGACTGTCAGAACCAGCCCCCAGGGGACTCCTACATCCCCCAAAGAGTGCTCTCCTCCTCTGTTTCTATGCGTCAACGCTCTGATCGTCCACCCTGGTGTGAGTACTGTACCCCTTGGGTCTCCTTAAAGGCAAATCTACTACCTCAGTCATTTCTATAATATTTCCTTAAGCTGCCTAAAGGCATTATTGCTTGTCTAATTGCAGCATTCAACTTGCTAACAATTGTTAGCACATCTTGCAGTACGGTGCAATGAAAGACCACCCAATAAAAATGTTTAAAACTAATTATCTGGGCGGTTTGTGTTTTTAGTTTTGGCGGTTTAGTTTTCTTTGGTAAAACACAGTTCAAGGTATAATGTCTTGTGAGACGGCCATTATGGGAAAATAAATCCCAACGGAGCGTTGAAGAGCATGGAGGGATTCTGCCATAAAGGGATTTCTGTTTATATATATATATATATATATATATATATATATATATAGGAAATATTCTGTTTAT
>JBBIGC010000041.1:21873338-21889182 GCA_037576955.1 Lepidarchus adonis | reverse complement strand
TATATAATAACATCATTTTTGATAAGTCTTATTGTATTATTGTATTATCCCTTACAAATAAGCTGAAATGTAATTTAACTTTTGTTGTTAAATAATCTACTAAAACCAATGGAAAGAGTTACAAATGACTTGAATATAATATTGCCATATTAATACTGAAAAAAAACTTTTTTAATGTCATGCTCGGAGATGCAACATTTTGTTACATTAACGATAATTAGCTGATGTATAGCTGTCTAATATATAATATATATGTCATATATATTACTAGACTGCTTTGTAGGACGGCAATGGACAGATTTTGACAATGTTTGTCAGCATTGTTATGAAATTAACAAGCTGTTGCTGACCTTCACCAAACAGACCTTGACCTTCACCTTCATTAAACATGATGTTGTGTGTAATTCTCTACCTGCAGGTTAGATCCCCACTGTGCCTTTCCTTCCAGTAATGAGTCCAGGACGACGCGGCTCGGCTCCACACTGCTGGAGTCATTTCCGCTTACAACATAATAGGCAGAGCGCACACGTTTGAAGAACTCCTGGTCAACATTTTTAGCACTGCAATGGTTTGGAATGTAGGCAAGGTCCACGTAGATGGGAGCACCAGGGGGTGCAGTGGAACTGGATTTTGAAGAGTTTGAAACTGTTGGAAAAAAAGATTCAGTGGTTTATTGATAAGTATCATAATGCTACATAAACACTGACACATAGCCATATGCTATAACTGTCTAGTGTAGAGCCTTATTCATACACACCGTTCTGTTTGCCTTCTTCACTCAGTAAATGTTTACTGTCTATCAGAAACACAGATCAAGACATGTATCTGAGATACTTTGAATTCTAGTGCTATAGAATTGCATTAGAGTTGTGACAAAATGTCCTAACTATATTATTATAAAAGCTCAAGGAGCAACATGTTTGTGCATTTTCCAAATTTTTTAGTTCTGTTTTTGAATAAAGGGTTAGAAATGAAAGTTTTTTTAAAAAATCTGATTAATCGAAAAAATAATCAACCGATTAAAATAATCGTTAGTTGCAGCCCTAGTCCTAATGCAAAAATGTGACAATGCACCGTTGGGAATAGGCGTTCTGATATTATTAAATTTAATGCAATTCTCCTGTCTTGTCTCATGTTTACCTTGGCCACATGTTTTCCTGATGTCTCATCTTAGCCTAGACTTGTTATAGTCCAAGCCTGCCCATTGTCTTTTGTCTCCACCTATGCTTATAACCGATGGTTATCCTTGGATTCCTCGTTAGGTTTCTTGTTGGCTAATAAACTATGTTACTACCACATGTCCTTGTGCTTGCCTCCTCTACCAAACCTTGATAAGTTCTGACCAATCACAAGGTAACAAATACTCTAACATAGGACATCTGGACATAGGTGTGGACTAACATGAGACAAGACCGGAGATTCATCACACTTACAGAAAGAGCACATACCTGCCATACTTTTAATTCCATTGACAAGACCCCTTCCTGTGTTGTGACTTGACCTAGACACATCATCCTCCATGTCCTTCTTCTTTAGAGAGGAGGTGCGAAGAGAGGAGTCCTTTGATGGGGACCTTTTATGTCGGGCATCCGCCTTTCTGGCAGGAGATTTTGACTTACTTGATTTACGTAGGCTCTTTGTCTTGGGATCTTTCTTGAGAGGTTTGTCAGTAAGGCTTGAGAGCGCCTCGGGATCTACCATGCATACATCAGGATGAGGTGGATAAGGTACTGGGTCCACCATAGGTGAGGGCAGTGGATCATGATCTTTCTCTGAAGGTCTAGACGAGTAATGTTTTCCACCATAAGCTCCAGATGACTTGTCTACAGGGAGGTAATCTGCATCCTCATCAGATTCTGCATTTGCCTCAGCGGTGATGGAAGGACACTCTTCAGTCCCTGGGGGAACGTCAGAATCTGTCTGCGAGGGCAGTGATTCGCTGACAGAGGTTGGGGGCGTGTCCTCTCCTGCTATGCCAGTGCCTGTAGCCGTGGCTCCTGATAGGTGCTGTGATTCACTGTCTTCCCTGTGGGAATGATGATGAGGTTGGTTGTGATATCTTGTCTTGCCTGAAGGCTGCTGTTGATCAATATCCTGACTCTTTTGTTCTTCGTCATCCTCATCACTGGAGAGCTGGCAAAAGCTCGGGTTGATGAATGATGGGGATGTGTCTCCTTTCCTCTGCTTATACTCAGAGGTTGAGTAACCTGGGGATGTTGAAGAGGAAAAGGGACTGGCACCCATACACACATCAGGTGGATGATTCGAGTCATCCCGCTTGCCTGGGTCTTCCTTATAGTACGAGGATGGAAATGACTGATCCACGGATGCCAGCGAAAGTGGACGGGGAGGGTGTTCAGGTTCTATTTCCTCCTCTTCCTCGTACTCATCCTCATGACGATAGTGAGGAGGTGAAGCCCCCGGGTAGATGCCCCTTTGCTGCAGCATTTCCCATTCGAAAGGACTCCTAACCTTGCCGGCTTCAAATTCTTCGCTTTTCACTTCGGTTTTTGAAAGACTTGACATTATTTTGCTGGCTCCGCCAAAGGCGTCTGATGCTGCCATGCTGATCTCTGCGGGACCATTTGCAGTGTCTGACTTTATAGGCTGTGGCGTAGAAGAAGAATAAGTAAGCACATCTGGAAGTGTACCTGCCTCACTAGAAGAGGTGTCCATAGTTAGTTTTCCTGTCAAGGAGAAAGGACTGTCTTTCTTTTCGACTTGGGCCATGAATGGTGACCTTTGGTACTGTAGTTTGTCCTGTTCTGTTTCGCACATGTAATCCTCCTCCTCTTCACTACTCTCTGTGTCTTCATAATACTGCTTCTCAGTGACATCAGTATGAGGTGTTAAGGAAGCACCAAACAGAGCTTTGGTCAAAGAGTCCTTCTCAGCGGCCTGGGACAGAGGGTCGTAAGGCCCAGTAGCGCCATATTCAGCCTGCAAATTTGTATCAACCCATTCTGGCTTATAAAAGCATGCACCCTGGGGACCTTTGTCCAAAGCCCCAGGGGCAGAGCTGGCAGGTTCTTCCCTTTTATCATCTGAGGAAGGGACAGAATGAGAAGGGAAGGGCTTGATCTCCTCAAAAGGCGACAAAGGAGAAAACCTGGCAAGGCTAGAAGTGGATTCAGCTGTGGTGGTGGCTGGGGTCTGCTTCTCTGACACTTCTAAGTACTCGTCTTTAAGCATCCCACCCGAACTGGAGAAGGGTGAATCCATCACAAGTGAATGCTCGTCTTTGAAAGATGAATACTCATATCCAGCACTTGCGGGGGTCTCTAGCTCTTCTCCAAACTGGCGGCTGGTGGAGAGAGAGGCTGAGGCAGAGGAAGAGTGGCTGTAGGAGGAAGAGGAAGAGTAGGCCGTGGCTGTTGTAGTTGCATAAGTGAAGCCCAGTGAGTCTGCAGGTTTTTTGGCTACAACATCTGGAGTTTTTTGCTTCTCAAATTCAAGATCTTTCTCATCATGGCGATATTTATCCTCACTTGATTTGGAAAGTGGTAAGTAAGACTGGTCGTAGCTATCATCTTTTTTGCCCTTTACTTCAGGCTGAATGGAGAAAGGGTCTTTCTCCCCACCAAAGGAATATCCAGAGGAATGGTCCTTTATATGGCTCCCAGTGAACAGTGATGAGGCTTCATCTTTACCTACTTTGAATGGTTCCTCAGGGTTCTTGTGGCTCAAAGTGGATTCAATTGGAGCGGGAACTGGGGGTTTGCCATAACCTTCACTACTAAGGCCATAGTCATGTAACGTGTCCTTTCTTTGCTCCTTAAATTCAGAATACTCCATGCTGGTGGCACCACTGAATGGGCTGAATTCCTTCTCTGGTCTGTCTTTGGTTCCCTTCTCTTGGTCACTATCACTTACACGTCTTTCGTACATATAGTCATCATCCTCATCTTCATCGTCTTCTTCCTCTTCCTCCTCTTCCTCTTCTTCTTCATCATCCTCTCCATGTGCTAGCATCTTCATATCCGCTGCAATCGATCCTTTCATGTCACTCAAAGACTGAGCTACCACAGGACTTTTTGCAGAGTTGCCAGGTGCCGTGAAGTCCTCTAGATATTCACTTGATGGTGAAGCACTGACTTCTGTCTTTCCAATGTCGGAAGGCTTATCAAATTTAATAGAAACCGGATCTCTTTCTGGCGAGAAGCAAAGTGAGGATTTTTCGGCTGCCTTCTGTTCAACTTTGGCCAATTTGTCTATCGATTTCTCTTCTGAAACATAACCCATATATGAAGCCCCATAAGTGGTTTTGGTTTCACTGTATGATGAAGAAGACAATTCCTTTAGAGGTGATTCTTCAAAGTCTGACATCTTTGTAGCTTCCCTTAGGCTTGTCTCTTTTTTCTCTGACTCTTTCAGGATGCTGTCATTCTCATCGAATTTGTTCGTGAATTCTTTTGGTAAATTTGGAGAGTATGAGCTATCAACCGAACTAGATTTACTGTCATAGACATCAGAATACGTAAACGTCTTTCCAACATAAGGTGTGTCCTGCCTTACTTCCCGAACATACTCATCCTTCAGACCCTTCTCACGCTCTGGGAAGGAATACAAGTTGAAGTGTACGCTCTTATCACTGTCTTTGGAGGTCGCTGTTGTGTCGTCTCTCTCTGAGAATGACACGTCTTTTTTGCCTTGGTCTACTGACACTGAATCTAACTTACCCTGAGGCCCTTTTACACTTGAGTAAGTGCATTCTTCAGTTTCACTGTCTTCTTCTTCCTCAACTCCAAGCATCTGGGGTTTGCTGTCTTTATCCCAGTGGGTCATGTCTTGTGGCTTATGTTCCTTAGCCACTTCTTCTTTCTCTTTCCCAAACAGCTTCCCCTCTTTTAGGGACTGTGGCTCACATGTATACTCCTCATCAAGGAATGTGCTCTCCCTCTCTTCCTTGTATTTTGTTTTATTGCACATTTTAAAATCTCCCTTCCTATAATAATCATCTTCTTCTTCCTCCTCCTCCTCCTCCTCTTCTTCCTCCTCTTCTTCACCTGAATCATCAAACGTTGCCCGTGTGCTAGAGAAGCCTTTTTTGAATGGGTCACCGTCATCCTCTATTATTTTCACAGAGGTCTTCTTACAGTCATCACTTAATGGAACTGTTTCATGTTTTTCAATCATATGGATGTCATGCATATCCATTCTGTCCTCTTTCTCCATAGTTACAGACTTCTGTGCCTTCTCCTCAGTAGGGGAATAGCCACTGCTAGTAGGACCTGACTGTGTTGGTGAAGCCATTCTCATCGTGCTATCATCTGGACTCAAGCATCTCTCTTCCGTCTCTGAAGTTCCACTTGTTTCTGGTGTGTTTGAGAAATAGGATGCAGAAGGTTTTTCAACCACATCTGCTGCTTTAACGGGCACATCCTGAGGAGGGGAGGAAACTTTTTTATCTTGCAATACAGGTGGTAGCACAGATGAGGAAACAGGTGCCAATGAGGAGGGGGATTTATCTGGATCTTGCCACTGGTCTTGTTTTGCAGCGGCCGCATAACCTTCATGCAGTTTTGCAAGAGGTACATCAACGTTGGGTGTCTGGTCTTCATCCTCTTCTTCATCGTCATCATCATCTCCATGTGCTGGAGCGGTGGGCTTTTCTATAGCTTCCAGTTCAGGGACAATGGGCTGGTACTCTTCTGATGGAGGTGACTTGAAGCATTTGTCTTCCTCTAAAGACGACGTTGGGGAGATTGTGCCTGCTGAGTGTAAATACTCTTTTCCTTCTGTGTGAGTGGATGATGGTATACTGTTGACAGTATCCAAGAGTAAGGAACTTTTTCCTGCATCCTCAGTAGGAGGTGCCGTCACCGATGCAATAGACTGATCTTCAGTTACAGATGTTGCAAAAGAGGACAGTTTATCATACTCTGTAATCGAGGTGGCAGAGGATATATGTTCTTCTTCAGCCAATGGGGCTGCAATAATATTGGTGGAATAAGATGATAATGCTGGCTCTTGGCCCATGCTGCTTCCCTTTGCAGCAAGATCAGGTGCAACAGCTATTGTTGGGGGTTTCATCTCTTTCACACCATGGATGGTGTCAAAGCTGCCAGGCTCATTAGGAACAGAAATATCATAAGAGCCGACATCATAACGGAGATGAGGGATCTTATCTTCTGTGTCTTCATGGATCTCCTCATCAGAAATGGTTTGTTCAGTCTCTGAATACCCAGGAATGGTCTCGTCTTGAATGAAAGAGATGTGCTCGGTGGCACCAGCACCAACAGGTTTGACTGTTTGTTTGATATCCCACTCCTTGTCTTTCTTGGCCACCTCAGATTTGCATTTCAGGTCGTCCTCATGAACTATATCCTCTGCTTCCTCCAGCTCGGCTTTCTCAATCACGTCCTCTTCCTCCTCGCTGTCACTCTTCTTCGTTTTCTTTTCAAAATCCTGTTCTTTCTTCATGTCCTGCCATTGTGAGGTTTCTGAAGCTGTTTTGGTAACAGTGGTGTGTTCCCTCTCATTGTCATCTTCCATACCAGCACATTCATCCTCAAATTTTTCTCCACTTTTCATTGGCGATTTACCTGTCTTTGCTTCATTTGGTTGTTTATCCTCATGAGGGGATTTGGTCTCAACATTAGTCGTGGTTATTCCTCCAACAGGGGACTCAATATGAGCGACCTTTGTATCAGGAAATGTTGTAGACTGAAGATTTGGGAGTTTTTTGCTTTCAGAAAGCTCTTCTTGTCTCAGTGCTTCAAAATCCTTGGTAAGATCCTCTGGGGATGACACCAAGGATCTGTCATTTTCATGCTTCTCCTTTGAAACCTGTTGCGCAGCAGGTCTGTTCTCCTGCTCTTTGACAGCTTTTGTTTTCTCTATCTTCGGCTTAACTTGAGCCTTTGCTTTATTCAGGGTCTTTCTGACCTCAGGTGTGAAAGGCTTTAAGTCAGGTTTGGTAATTTTCCTTAATTCTGGCTTACTACCATCTGCTTTCTTTTCCTCCTTTATTTTGGGTTCTTTATTGTCATTTTTCTTAACAGGTTTCACTTCCTTCTTTTCCTTCTTTACCTCTTTCTTTTCCTTATCTTTCTTTTCCTCCATTTTAGAGGTCTTATCTTTCTCATGCTTTTTAGGAGATTTCTCTCTCAGCAGTTTCTTTTTCTCTTGTTTCATTGTATCTTTTGTCTCTGCATGAACTTTTACAGGTTTAGGAGGTTTAAAACTCTCCTTTAATTTCTTCGGCTTTTTTTCAACTTTGTTCTCCTTTACTGAGTCACTCTTCGATTCAATGTCTTCGTTAGCTTCTTTTTTGCTCGCTTTAGTAGTGGCATGCATTTTGGGGGACGATTTGAGGCTTTCCTTGCTGTCAGTCCTTGGCTTCAGTTTGGATTGCTTTATGACTGGAGGGGGCGCTCCGGATGATATGTCTTTTTGAGTAGCAACTGGATAACGCAAAAAGTCTAGATGCCTCAGCTTTTCCAGGCCCTCGAAAATTTTGTTCTGTGGGGCATTTCCGGGAAATAGCACTCTCACTATCTTTTCAGTTGGGCTGGCAGGAACCCAGACAATGAGTGCAGTTACGGATGTGAGGTACGGAACAGAAATTTCTCCCTCTTTTCCATTTGCCAAGACGATGCCAGTCTTTGCCTTACTGTTACCTGCCCACTTCTGCATAAAGAACTGCATTTCCTTGCTGTCCTTGACAGGGTTTAGAATGAACATGTCTAATCTGCCGACTCCCAGCTTGTGAAAAAGTGTGACAGGCTCAATTGTGTTGCTAACAACCCGATACAGAGGCTCAGGCCTGATACCCAGTTTGCTGAGGTACTGCAAGGTCAGAGAGGCCTCCTCAATACTCCTCTTGACTTTTAGGGTTGGTTCTGACATCTTTAGCTTGTCTGGAACGTTAAAGAACACCACACCAAGCTCAGGCGAGATAAGGTTTTTCATCCACTCCCCATAGGCATTTGAGCCTTGGGATTGCTCCTCTTCTTGTTCGGCAATTTTCCTCTGCAACAATCCATTTATCCCAGCAAGATTGTCTGCTCCAATATGGGTAAGGAGAACAGAATCTATCCGATCCAAGTGTCGCACCAGCTTCCAGAAGCAAGACTTTCTTTCTGAGCCGCCATCGATCAATATGTTAAAGCCATTGACTGCAAACAGGGCTGAATCTCCTCTCCCTCCAGGGAAGATGTAGCAACATGGCTTAGACAACTTCAGGAACCCCCCAGACGTAGGTGGTTCCAACAGCTCAAATGGGGAAGGAACATCCACCGTCTCAGAGACATACTCTGTAAACTCCGTCACACCCTCCATCTCAGGCAGCACAAGGTCAGGGTTCAGTTGAATGTCCAGCGGGTACTGCGGTGGGTTGAGCTCCAGGGAGCTCCAGGCCCCCTCTGCTGCACAGCACACAGTCAGACACGCTCGCTCGTCCGGACCCGATTGGCTTAGGAAGTCTTTAATCTACAAAAAAAAAGAAATACAGTTGTGTTCTTTCTGTAGCACAAATTACTGCACATCTTTCAAAATCCTTTAGAGCCAGTAATGGTGCACAGTTGAATTCCTCCATCATATCTACATACATTCCTTAATGCATAATACATTCCTTACATAACCGTTTCCAAATATTCTTAAGATTAAGGTCAAATTTGCAATAATACTAGAGTATAATGAGTAATATTTACTTACTCTTTGACTTGTGATAATATCAGAGAAATTCTTCCAGCCAAACACACCACTTTGTAGGATGATGTCACCACCTTGTTCAGTGCTCTGACCACTTAGGACCAATAACTTATGTTTGGCTGAGTCACAGAGCAGTGTTCTGACCTGTTTGAGAAAATAAAAAGGGCGCGTATGTTATTATTCACTTATTATTCAGCTGTCTTCAACTCTATGCAAGGCAAGCTTATTCATATAACATGCACAGCAGTCATTTAAAGTGCTTAACAAATGAGAAAAAATATATACTGCAAAGAAAATTCTGACTCAAATGAAAAAGAAATAAGAGAATAGACATAAATATATAATTGAAAGATTTAAAAGAGGAAAATAATGAATCATGAGTATAATATGACATAGAAAATGAGAATAATAAAGTGTTACTGGAAAAAAAAAACTCAGTAGAGCTCATAGGGTGTTAAACTAAGTGGAAGGTCTAATCCAGGGGTCGGCAACTCGCGGCTCCGGAGTGGCATGCAGCTCTTCGGCCACCTTGCTGTGGCTCTGTTTGGCCTTGACGAAAAACCTGTTATTTATTAATTATATATATTATTTTTGTTTATTTTGTTAGTTATCTTGGAGTTTGGGGTGATACTTTAATGTTGTGTAATTACGTAACTTTATAAACAGCGTAAATAAAGTCAAATGCGAAATGCACCAACATTTAGAGTAACGTCCCTCTCTGGTCGCTATGGCAACACGTAAACGTTCCTCTCAGAATAAGTTTTCAGTGCTGTTGTGGCGATCAGGTTTTTCTGCCATGACTTTCATCCGGAATAGCTGATGTCTCGTACACACTTAGATGCAACGGATTGAGATCATATTTTTAAAAAAAAAAGTTTTATTTTTTTTGTACGGCCCGGTGGTTGAGGACAAACTTCTTTCGTCCCAAGGTTTCTTCCTTCAGCTGAGGGAGGTTTTCCTTGGCTCCGTTGCCATGGCCTGCTCATTAGGGGCTTGGACCCAAATTTTTTGTAAAGCTGCTTTGTGACAATGTCAGTAGAAAAAGCTCTTTATGAATAAAATTGTATTGAAATTGAATTGATTCTCCGTGTTTAGTTATTATCTGAGTTGTGATTGGCTCATATCACTGCAGCATATCACACAGAATATTAGCACCTCAAAGTCTATTCTGTAACATGCATGTAGCCAGGGTAAGGATTTCCCCTTCTTTTACTATGAATTCTGGCAAATACATTACAATTGAAGTCATTTTTTTAATCCAGGCAAGAGACAATTACAGTTATTAATTTAGGTAGAAATAAAAGCATGGATGAGTTACACAAAATGTCTAATCTAAATATAATCTTATGGTGATCATGCTAATAATCTGCTTTTACATGTCTGTAGATTACATGCTAGTTCTTTAGATTAAAATTAGACAGCATCTCATTACTATTCCAGAATAAAATAATTTGTTTTATCTTTACTCATCTGCAGAACGTTTTCTCCTATCTGTTTAGGGAAGCTTTCAAGGCATCTACAAAATGAGTGAATGGGACCATAGATGTTTGGAGAGAAAGACACATAAATCTGTCTAGCTATGATACTGTAAGTCTTGTATGTAGATCACAACTGATCACAACACAAATGACAACTCTGTAATATAAGTTTAGAGACGTTGTAAAGTACCTCTATAGCAATGTTGTCCTCAGATGGATTCACCAATACAACTGTCTCAAGGCCATCACTCTTGTATTGGAGAAGTCTTTGTCCTGTATAGGGGGAAAAAAAAAAGTAATCACTATAAATGACTGCAACACCTCCTCCTCTGCCAGACGGACGTGGTTGGTGTAGATAACTTTATGCAGGGGGTCTCCCCTTGTTGAGGGCTACATGCTCATTTCTTTTAGGCACATCTCAGAACAGCAAGCGGCCAGAGTTCATGTTTCAAATGCACAATTGAAGTCCTATGTGCAGAGGTGAAGTGAAGTGAATATTGTCATTGTGAACACATCATCACACACAGGGCAACACATCGAAATGTGATCTCTGCCTTCAACCCTCCACACGGGCCCACGTGGAGCAATGGGCAGCTATCAACAACTCCCGGGGAGCAGCGTAGCGGGATGGGACCGTGCCCAAGCGTTCCTCAGTGGTTCCTGGGCCAGGACTCCTGATTGCAAAGGCGAAGTCCTAACCACTATCAGCATGAAAACACAATACAGGAAAGCAGGTAAAGCTGCTACAATTTAATCCTGTTGCATAGTTCACTAAGGACAAAGCCTGCAGTAGGGTGTGCATGCACGCATCGCTTCTACATGTGTCCTTTCAGTTGCGGCTCCTGTTGGGTTTTTCTTTTTATTACACCGCCACTGTGCAAGGCCACCCTAATCTCCCGCTCTGTTAAAATTCCATGCAACCAAAACAATGTTGCACGGCTCCTGCATGCAAATCTACTGGCTGTTGCTATGGAGACAGTGAGCGATCGCCGCCAGCCGCGTTACACTGACCCAGTCTTGCGACGCATTGCAGCATTTCTGCGAGTGGGGTGGAGTGGGGTGGGGGTGGGGTGCATAGAAAGCCCTCCTGTCTGCTGCATGTGAAAATGCAAGCCATTGCAAGAGAACCTGAGCATCATGCAGAGACACCGAGGTGCCGCCTCATGCTATATTAAGCATTAATCTCTCATTGGCTGTGCAGGCCATAGAGAAACACATCAGCTCTTTCCATAGGGTGTGGGTCATTTCCACTGCAGTCAAGGGCATTTGGTTTGAAATAACAAGGCAGATGATTTGCAGGGCTTTTCTCACTCTCGCAGCAGCTTAACACACAAGCTCATCAAACCTCTCCTCGCATAATTAACAATTCAGAGTAGGATATGATGTTGCTGGGGGAAACAGGATGGTGTAAACGTGGGTAGAGTAATTATGAATAGCCAAGGAAAGAGATGTCTGTATTGAAAGAGCCTCTCTACACAATGGCTTTTTTAAAGCTGTCCCATGAAGCGACATAAATTTAGTGCGTATCTCAGTGAGGCACTATTTCACATCACATTCAGTACTTAAGTGCACAGCTGAAAGCGAGAAACAAAGTGTCTCTGGAGTATTGCCAACCGATAAGCATTTAATTGCATCATTCGGTTGGAGATTCTTTCCCTAATGAGAAGCCACCCCCTGTGGGGAAGTGGTTTATTTTCAGAATAATCCTTTTAGTATTCACACAGTGTTGAATCACCTTGATTTAGAGTCTGTTTAGAAGACACTTTAGTATTAGTACATAGAAAAGCAATATTGGTGCTGTACCTGTAATTGTCGATATCAAACCTGCTTTCTAGGAAAAAGGAGAATGGATAATGATTAAAGTGGCAAATGTGACGGAACAATCGTCAGTGGCGAATACACAGAGGCCTAACACCACCCAGAGTCAACTTACCACAGAACAAGCAATGGAAATGCCTGAGAAATGAGACGCATTCAATTGATTTGAGCTGTAGAATTTCCACATAAATAAAATATTCTGCTAAAATAGTCTCACCATGGTCGACCAAAGAAGTTGAGTGCATGTGCTAGATGTATGAGTGGGGGTTGAAGGGGTGGGGGGGTCAGCCTGTCAGTATTCAGACCATACATTGCACACTGCATCAAACTGGTCTGCATGGCTATTGTCCCAGTAGGAAGCGTCTTCTAAAGATCATGCACAAAAAAGTCCGCAAATAGTTTGCTGATTAGATTTATTTGGTTGAGATATTAGATGAAACTTATTTGGTTGAGATATTGTCAAGCGTGTGTGGTAGCAACCAAGCGAGGAGTACAAAGACAAGTGTGTCTTGCATGCAGTCAAGCATGGTGGTGGGAGTGTCATGGTTTGGGGCTGCATGAGTGCTGCCAGCACTGGGGAGCTACAGTTCATTGAGGAAACCATAAATGCCAACATGTACTGAAGCAGAGCATAATCCCCACTTTCGGAAACTGGGCCACTGAGGGTAAAGGGGCTGGATTGGCCTAAGACCTAAACTCTATTGAGCATCTGTGGGGCAACCTCAAACAGAAGGTGGGTCTCTAAGATCCACCAGTTCCATGATGTCGTCATGGAGGAGTGGAAGAAGATTCCAGGGGCAACCTTTTTGGACCTTAGTTGGCTGTGTGTTATTTTGAGAGGACAGCAAATTTACAATGTTATACAAGCTGTACACTGACTACTATACATTGTGTAAAATGTTATATCTTCAGTGTTGATATAGTAAAATGTTTACAAAAATGTGGGAGTTGTACTCAGTTTTGTGAAATATTGTATATTGCTAAAAGAAAGGAAATATATTGTACTAATCAATATAATACATTAATTTTAAACCAAGCAAATTCAATGCATTGCTTTCTTTACTGTACCACGTACAGCAGAGATTTTCCTGTGACCCAATTCATGTGCTTTTGCATAGTAAACATACAGCACAGTTCAGTTGTTTCCTTCCATGCATTGGTGTAAATATAGAGCATTGCCTCCAGAGAAGCTATGTAGACCCACATTAGCGTGTGACGATGCTGACAACGTGACCAAAACACACAACAGCACCAGGCTCTTCCCTTTCACACACTGACTCACACTCCTCGGCACATCGCACTGGAGCTGACAGTTAACCCGGCGCTCGGGTCATGGAAACTACAGCACATTTTCCCGAGCGTATTAAAACGGAGAGAAAAAAAAGATTCTCAGGTCTATTCACCATATCAGATGTAAGGCAGATGAGAGTTATGACAGGTTGAATGAAATTACTATGGAAGTTTTGAGACTGAAGTGTAATTACTGGAAGCAGGAGCTTCGAAATGTAACTCCTTGACAAACTAATAATAAAAAAAGCACTTGTATGAGATACCTGACAAAATGTAATCAGCCACTTCTTCTGCTCTCAGAGCCACATTCGTCTGAATATATTTCAGATCATATGTGAAGAAAAGAAATTGAATATGAGCATTTCCAAATAGACAATCTCATTTGATCATTAATTAAATGTTAATATGGGGAAAAGCTAAAGAATTTGACAGGTACCGTCAGCCCGAAAAGAAACGAGAGTATAATTGATTTTGCCTTTGTGTCTTTTCCCCCATAGAAAAATCTACTCTGTGGAAATAACCTGCATCTGTTTGGGGGAAAAATTTTAATCCTCTTTCTTAAAACCTAGAAACCAGAGCGAGAATACACACCAATGCATGAAGGAAGAAGCTGTGCTGACTGTGGGTGATGGTTTGTTCAACCACAGATGCAGAGCTAAATATGTCTCAATGTGCCAATGTTGGATCTAGATGGAATGCAGCTGCTCAGAAGGCCTCATGATTTCTTACAGCTGTCAATAAGTTTATTTGAAAAGTTAAATAAAAATATAGGATTTACAACTCCAGGCTTACCTCTCACTCTTTAATGATCTGATATTCAATCAGTATTATTATACTTCAGCATTTACCATTATCTATGAGCAATAAGCACATTTTTTAAGTGCAAAAATTAGCATCACAGCTACAGGGATTAGCATATTGGAAAAATATAACCTTAATTATACGATTAAAATGTATATCTGTATTTATATTTTATAAAGCATAATTAATAATGAAAAATGTAATAGCAATGCACTGTTGGGACAATAAATACATCAAACATCAGTCAAAGAGTTCTATCACACAATACCACCAGCACTGGGAGGGTGAAGGTGAGCACATGCTTCAATGGAGTCGAACAGTTCCTGGACACCACCATAGGCTTAGAGAACAACAGCTAGCAGATGCCTACCACCAAACTGTAGTGATGGGGGAAGAGGGAGGGCCATCACATACACCAGTTACAGATGGCTATGACATCACTAGGGAGCGAATTTGATGACATATTTTTAAAAAAAACAACACGATTATCTGCTGGTACTAATGTGATGCAAACGTTATTGTGCACCACTACTTACAGCGGGTAAAATAAGTATTGAACACATCACCAATTTTCAAAGTTAGTATATTTCTCAAGGTGCTATTGACTTGAAAACCAGATGTTGGGAACAACCCGTCCAATCCACCAACCATAGATGTCCATACATTAAGCTATGTGTAATAAAATGGAATGATACAAGGAAAAAGTATTGAACACATAAAGAACGGAAGGCTGGAAAGTCATGTCACCAGCTGAAATCTATCAGTAATTAGAAAGCAATTCTGCCACTTAGTGCAAATTACTATCAGCTGGTTCAGTTCCAATAGATGGCTATAAAAAGGTGTAGCTTTACCAAAGTGTCACACAAGAAACATCTTATGATAAGTAAAACCAAAGTAATAATCAGGAAGTTCACCATAAACCAGACACGCCCAGGTTCTGCAAGATTTCAGACAGAATGAAAGTTAATAGAATTATCAGAAGAGTTGTCCAAGAGCCAAGGACCTCAAACTTGCACCACACGTTTTAGAAAGACCTGTAATTAGCAGGAACAACTGTTTCAAAAAAAATGACACTGCCATAGTCTGTGTATGTATGGACATTTTGCATATGTGGATTGGATGGTTGTTACTGACATCTGGTGAGAATTTCATGTCAATAGCTCCTTTAGAAATATATTTACTCAGAAAATTGCTGACATGTTCAGTACTTATTGTGCCTGCTGTATGAACAATGAAACTCTGGAACTAATACTATTCCCTGCATGTTAATTAAATATGGCGTCTCTTTAGCACTACACTGGAATTATGAGGCTAAGATTGCTGACATGCAGTTAAAGCTTCCTTAACAAATGGGTTTTCTCTCCATAAAGGCAAGTCTTCTTCTCATCATGTACTGAAGTAACAAAGGACACGTTCCTGTAATTTACATGTCACATACATGCCATCATTTCAAGGAAGAGTCTATGGCCTCATTTACACTGCAGGTCTTGATGCTCAGTTCTGATTTGCTGCCTATATCCGATTTTTAAAATTTTTTTTTTAGTTTTAAATTGTGACCCATATTCAATTCGCCTGTTTACAGTTGCTATAGCAAAGGGGCGTTGTTACACCACACAGTAGGAAATATACTTGATGCTAGCTCTGCGATGTCGCAGAAATCGCTAAATAATCGCATGATTTTGAAGCGGAGACAAAGGAAAAGGGTGATTATTGCAGCCTGCGCATATGTTGCCGCTATTTTGGCTTCGATCATTCAGAGGAACCTCTGGGTGCGTGAGCGATCTCATGATTGATCTTCCATT
>JBBIGC010000041.1:21862184-21873238 GCA_037576955.1 Lepidarchus adonis | reverse complement strand
GAGAGAGAGAGAGAGAGAGAGAGAGAGAGAGAGAGAGAGAGAGAGAGAGAGAGAGAGAGAGAGAGAGAGAAATAAGAGATAAATGACAATGGGGAGAGAGTCAGGGAGAAAGATAGAGAAGAGAGAATGAGAGAAGAGAGAGTTAAAGAAAGAGAGAGAGAAAAGAGCGAGCAAGAGAAATAATGAAAGAGGCAGAGAAATAGAGTGAGAGAGTGAGAGAGCAAAAGAAATAGAGTGAGAGAGAGAGAAAAAGAGAGAGTGAAGGAATTGGTGCTGTCGTCTCTCGTCACCCCTCTGCTCTCTCTCCATCTGGTGTGAGGCCGCCTCTGTTTGACCCCGTCCTTGGACAGGAAATGCTCTCAGCTGCTCTTCAGGAAAGCCATGCTCGTGTCGTCCAGCAGAGGAGTGTGAAGGAGGAGTTGTGAGCATGCTCAGTACCCACTGCCACCTTGGCATCCAGAATACTGATCAGGCTTTGTGGACTGCAATGTCATCATGGCCGACGAGCACAAAGCCAGCAGGCTGCTAACAGCAAATTACAAACAAATGTCAGAAGCGTGATGCTGTCTTTACTATGCAAATGAATGCAAATGGAATGTTACTTTGTGGCAGCATTTGTTTATTGCTTTAGGCTTTAAGAGATTTTACACTAAAGGAAAAGTGTGGTTAGAAAATGATAATGCTGCTAAACAAAATACCTAAAACAACTTTAAATATGGTCATGATATTAAACAGTGTCGTCAAAAAAGTTGAGCATTGAATGAGCTTGGTTCAAATGTGAACATCAGGTCTTCATGAATAAAACTAACACAGATTGCCTGTTGGTTTCGTCACTTTGGGTTTCTCCTGGGCCTCGTTCACCATCATACGTCAAGAAGTGTCTCTATAAAACCCTCTAATGCAGTGTTCACAAAGATTCGGTGTCAGGTTTTAGGACAGGAAGTAGGCGTGATGACGCGCACTTTACTCAAAGCAAATACCACAACAGAGATACAGACTACTCAGCCACTTAAGAGACGTAGGCATTTCCTCAAAATAACACTGGGACAAGACAAGGTACGGCAACAAAGACCAGACAATGTAGAACCAAACACAAGAGCTTAAATATAAGACAAAATACCAAACCGTAGAGAAAGGGCGTGGACATGCATTAACCACAGCCGTGGCCTAAAGGGTGGAGCTATGAACATGAAACATGACCACATGGCTACATAAAAAACAAGGAAAACAACAGAAACAGATGACATTCAGATATTAACTCATGCTTTCATATTTGGAATTTCTTCATGCACACTCACGATCACAACTATATAACTGTGCAATTTTATTCAACTGTTTATTCAACTGTTTTATATTAATATTACAATTACTACAATTACTATTACTACTAGTACTATTTCCATTACTACACTGCTAGTATATACTACTACTACTATACAACAGGTGTAGATAACATAAAAACCTAGATATCCAATAGCTAATATATATATATATATATATATGGGGGGTGCAGATGTTTTAGGTTGATTGGCTACTTTACATTGCCCATGTGTTGGCCTCCTGTCCAGGGTGAACCTTGTCTTTATGCACATAGTCAGCTGGGATTGTCTCCAGCTTCCCTGTGACCTGATAGGGATAAGCGGTTATGAGACAGAGCATCATTGGTTGTGGATGAGTAAACACTGCTGCTATGTGAGAATGCTGCTGCCACACACTCCGGCAGATTACATGTGTTGTGAAAGGGAGCCAGTGTGGTTGTGGTGCAACATGGCAGACATAGGTCTCTCTCTCTCTCTCTCTTTCTCTCTCGCTCTCTCTTTCTCTCTATCAGTCTGTCTGAGCACCTGATAGGAGCAGAAAAGCGCAATATGTGGAGGGAGGTGAGGGTGAGCTGTGGTGACAGGCCGCTCAATGAGGTCTGTGCTGCACAATGACAGCAAAGGTCAGGGAGAAAAATCACAGAGATCCAATAACAGTCATGACTCAGAAGGGAATATTTTTTCAATTAACAATTAACAATATATTCTTAAATAATATAAAGTAATAAATAAAGGTTAATCAGCACAAAATATTCTTTGCACATGTATCAATTTAAAATAAAGAATGTCAAATAAAATCTGAAAGTGGAACGGTTCAGTCAGTCCTGCCAGTGTTGCTATTTTGATGTTTGTGTCTATTTATGTTTATTTCTATAAACGTTATAATAGAAATATGAATCTGCATTAAACAATTACAAAATCTGCTTCAGGAAAAGTTTTTAATTTATTTTTTAATGAAATATATAAATGTACAATTTGTTATTTCTTTTAAAAGTTCAAAGAAAAGATGTGTTTGTAAATACCGATTGCGATAAAATTGAGATATATCATCACTTACAGTATATAATATTGTGAAAAGATTCAGGGAATTTGGAGAAATCTAACCAGGCTGGAAACCTTCGAGCCCTCAGAAGGCCCTGCACGAAAAACAGTCATGTTACTGTGATAAATATCGCCACATGGGCTCGAGAGAAAATCCTGTGTCACTTCAATAAGACTTGATTTATATTGAATGTTGAATGTAGAAAAAAGGTTTGATCAGAAGTAAACAACTAGCAGTTCTTTTATTCATTAATCATCTGAACTGCTTATCCTAACTAGGGTCACAGGAGGTGCTGGAGGTTACCCCGGCACTCATAGGGTGAAAAATGGGGAAACACTTTGGACAAATCACAAGTGTATTACAAATCCTCAGTCCACCTGATGTACATGTTCATTGGTGTGAAAGGAAACTGGAGACAAATTTTGTTGTGGTGCAGTGGTGTGTTCACAATGAGTGGAAATCACTAATCACATGGTGCCAGTAATTAGCATTATCAATAATTCTGCCTTTTCTTTATAAATTAACATGGACAAAAATGCTACATTGAATTGACATGATTTAAATGTGTACATTTCCACATTGGCACTATTGAAACAAAACCTTGTATCTCTGTTTTTGTTTTATTTTTGTTTTTCTTTGCATACAAAACACAGTTTGTTTGATAGTGTGTGATAATTTTATGGGGATTGGACCAATAGAAATGCTTCAAAAGAATTTTGTATAAACTTATTTTGCATTCAATTTCTTGGCAAAGTAAATTTGGAATTTTTTTGGCTTAATTGGACATTAAATAAACAAACAATGACAATATTTATATCTAATAATTTTTTATTAATGTGGAAATTATGCACACATGAAGAAAATGACTTCAGCTAATTTACAAATACTACTGGAGTACTAGAGGTCTGATGCCATCGCCCTTATGTGTGCACCACTGTTTAGTGGCCGTCTCAGCCTCTGATTTTATAGCTTACACAGATGGATGGGCTCGTCAACGTCATACTCCTCGTCTTGATCTCCCTAGAGAATGGCCGGGGGAGGCTGTAATGGCCTCTACGGGCTTTGCTGCTTGTGCCATTGTTCAGTTAATTACGTCCTTTCTGCACCTCACCACAACTTAATGACTACCGTCATCACTCACTGAAATGGCTGCTCTTATGGTGGTTCTGCCGTTACCGACTGAAACAGGCTCAGTCATACTGTTGACCCATAATAGCCCATAGGTTAGAGTCTCCAGTTTGACCACAGTGGTACTCAAGCTGTTCTGGGAGCATTCAGACCTTAATAGTCAAGTCTTGACAAGGAATAGAGATGTAGTGGAGGGTGGTGTTATGCTGTACCTCCTCTTCATAAATAAACCTTCAAGGACATGAAGGAGTTTTCTTGGTAAAGAATGCAGTATACATGCAGGTTGTAATCAAATAAATGTTAATTTCATCAAAATATTCATTGTTTATTACAGATAATCCTGTTACAGATGTTCAGACAACCCAAAAAGTAATTATGTGACCACTGCATATTTGCTTATATACATCCAGGGATTGTGTGTGACTGTCCATCTTCTGTAGATTCAAGATTCAAGATTTATTGTCATGTGTACAATGCACAGGTACATGTACAATCAAATTCTTACTCAAATGCCTTATTGCATACTATATACAGACTATATATATACACAGATTCTGCAATTTTGATGAGAGAGGTCTGTAATGTTCATCATAGGTTCACTTCAACTGTGAGAGACATAATGTAAAAAAATCCAGGAAATCACATTTCATGATTTTTGAAGGTTTTATTTGTATAATGGTGCAGAAAATAACTATTTAGCTACAAACAAGCAGGAATTCTGGCCCTCACAGATCTGTTCCTTCTTCTTTAAGAAGCTCTTCTATCCTACACTCGTTACCTGTATTAATGGCACCTGTTTGAACTCGTTATCTGTATAAAATACACCATGGCCAAGACCAGAGAGCTGTCTAAGGACACCAGGGATGATTGTACACCTACAAGATTGTACACCTGCACAAGACTGGGATAAGCCAATCTAGGCAGCAGCTTGGTGAGATCAACTGTTGGAGCAATTATTAGAAAATGGAATAAATACAAGATCACTAACAATCTCCCTCAACCTGGAGCTCCATGCAAGATCTCACCTTGTGGAGTACAAATGATCCTGAGAATGGTGAGGAAACGGCCCAGAACTACACTGGGGAAACTGGTCGATGGCCTGAAAACAGCTGGGACCACAGTAACAAAGGTACTGTGTTACTATTAGTAACACACAACGTCGTCATGGATTAAAATCTTAAGCCAGTACATGTCCAGGCCTGTCTATAGTTTGCCAGAGACCATCTGGATGATCCAGAGGAGTATTGGATGTGGTCATCTGGTCATATGAGACCAAAATAGAGTATAAACACAAACTCGTTGTGTGGAGGAGAAAGAATGTTGAGTTGCATCCCAAGAACACCATACCCACTGTGAAGCATTGGGATGGAAACATGGTTTGGGGCTGCTTTCCAGAACAATTGATCCGTTTTAAGGAAAGGATGAATGGGGCCATGTATCGTGAGATTTTGGGCAAAAACCTCCTTCCATCAGTGAGAGTATTGAAGATGAAACGTGGCTGGATCTTCCAGCATGACAATGATCCTAAACACACCACCTGGGCAATGAAGGAGTGGCTACCTGAAAATCTTTTCAAGGTTCTGGAGTGGCCTAGCGAGTCTCTGGACCTCAATTCAATACAGAATCTGTGGATGGAGTTGAAATACCGTGTTGCCCAGCGACAGCCCCAAAACATCACAGCTCCTGAGAAGATCTGCATGGAAGAATGGTCCAAAATACCTACTACAGTGTGTGCAAACCTGGTGAAGACCTACAGGAAATGTTTGACCAACCAATGTTACATTACAAAGTATTAAGGTGAACTTTTGTTATTGACCAAATACTTATTTTCTGCACCATTATACAAATAAGTATCAGTATGGCAGAGGCCAGTATTATAATATAATACTTTAATATATATATACTGTATAAAAGAAGATATTTATTATTATTTTTCTTCTCTAACTTCTCCAATCTGAACATAATTTACTATTTTATTTCATTTTATTTATATATAAGATGTATTTTCTCATGCATTCCTTTACATTTTATATGTCCAGTAATGCATTCGTTGTGAAGAAGTATTAATTGCCGTTTTTAAAGGTGCCTGAGATATTGTGTTCTCTTCTAAGCTGTTAAGTCTATGAATAGATTTTAAAGGTGTGTAATCACATTGTCACTAGTGGAGCTGCGTGACAAGCTGTGGATTTTTCAACATCTCACGCTGCTTAAAAATGAGCATTAACAAGAAATGAGCAGACCCTAGCAGGACTCACAGATCTGTCCCCCATGTGAGGTTTCAGGAGGGTCCCGTGTGTGTGTGTGTGTGTGTGTTCTTAAAGAGATTATCAATAATTCAGAGCCAGTTATTGATCCTGGTCCTTTATGTCTCTGTAGTCTGAATGTGAACACAACCTCAGCAGAAGACTGGGCATCACTGGCCTCCTGATGGTGCCATTGATCATGCTCCATGGCAGCTACACACACCCTGAAACCTGAGCCCACACCCCAGTGCCAGCCCACTGAGTATCATTGTAGTGTGCAGAAAACACACAGTCCTTCCTGCTGTGAAGGTTAAATGAAGCTGACCCCAGGGTAGAGTGTGTTTGTCTTCACTGACATAATTCCACCAAGTGACCAAGTGAGGACGTATATATGTTAATGTATGTAAAGTGCATATACTTTTCTATGGATAATTTGTCAGAAGATCATTTCAGGACACATATATCATGATAATTAATCTTTCAGAAGTTTGATGAGTTGGGACAAACACGAAGAACAGACACAAAAGCTGTTGTAACGATACAATGAAAACAGTGATATTTTTATCGCTATGTCCAATTAAACAGGATCAGAGTTGCTCTCCTGTTCCAACCACCCAGCAAAAACGAGAGCCTTCACACATCTGTGCCACCTGGGAGCCCCTCATGAACCTCTTTTTAATAAAACATGTAGTTGATTAGTTCTGCAATTAATGTTGATACCGCTGGTAAACTGTGACTACAAGTTCCGCCCAGTACTGATGCAGTTACTGCAGTTAGCGTGGTGCAGTGGTTAGCCTCACTGTGTGTTTTTGTGGATTTCCTTCTGGTTCTCTAGTTTCCTCTCAGTGTTCTTATGTTTCGGTTGATGGGCTATACCAAAATAATCCAAAACTCTAATATTTCATTGTTAAACTTTCACCAGAGTCCGACTGCTGCACAAACTCTTCCCCAGCACATCCCAAAGGTTCTCAATGGGGTTAAGGTCTGGACTCTGTGGTGGCCAGTCCATGTGGGAAATGCATGTCTGATGCTCCCTGAACAAGTCTTTCACAGTTTGAGCTCAATAAATCCTGGCATTGTCATCTTGGAATACGCCTGTGCCATCATATATTATATTATACTATAATTAATAATATATTATTAATTAATTATTACGAATGATATTAATTATATAATAATTTATTTTCTATAATATTTTATTCAATTCTGTTCAATTCTGTTCTATTCTATTCTATTCTACACTATTCTATAATATTATTTTCTATTTTATAATTGTCTATAATATTCTATTATATTCTTTAATACTCTATTATATTCTTTTCTATTCTATTCTATTCTATTTTATTCTATTCTACACTATTCTATAATATTATTTTCTATTTTATAATATTCTATTATATTCTTTAATACTCTATTCTATTCTATTCTATTATATAATACTGTATTCTATTGTATTCTTTTGTATTCTATTGTATTCTATTCTATACGCACCACCTTATCTAAAGGAACTCCTGACACCACAAACTACAAATCGACAACTCAGGTCCTTAAATTCCCACCGCCTCCAACCACCTGCAACCAAACTGTGTAAAATGGGTGACCGAGCATTTGCAGCAGCTGCTCCACGACTTTGGAGCTTTCTTCCTGAAGCCATCAGAGCACAGCAGACTGTAGACTGCTTTAAAAAACAGCTAAAACATTCCTATTCAGGAAAGCATACAACTTCTAACTGCTTTTGTCTGTTTTATCATTGCTGTTGTTCGTTTTGTCATTGCTTGTGTTCGTTTTGTTATTGCCTTTGTCTGTTTTAACTTTGCTTTTGTCTGTTTTATAACTTTGCTTCTGTGAAGCACTTTGAGATTTTTAATGTAAAGTGCTTTAAAAATTAAATGCATTATTATTATTTTTTGATTTTTTATTTATTTATTCTATTCTATTCTATTCTATTATATTATATTAATTTATATAATACTGTATTCTATTCTATTCTATTCCACTCGATTCTATAATATTCTATTCTATTTTATAATTTTCTATAATATTTCATTCTATTCTATTCTATTCTATTGTGTTCTGTTCTGTTTTGTTCTGTTCTGTTCTGTTCTGTTCTGTTCTGTTCTATTCTGTTCTGTTCTGTTCTATTCTGTTCTGTTCTGTTCTGTTCTATTCTGTTCTGTTCTGTTCTGTTCTATTCTGTTCTGTTCTATTCTTGTATGTTATCATAATCACCTCTGATTGAAATGTACTGTACTTTATCAATATTATCAATACTGGGGGTCAGATCTAAATATTATTATGCTTATGAGCCTCCATTTTATGTCCACAGCCTGGATTGCAGCTGAAGGTTTGTCACTGGAAGAGGAAATAGCAAAGTGAAGTATGAGGGGGATATTGCCTGTCTGGCAACAAGGGTGTGGCACACACTGCTGCTTCAAACAGTTGTCTGGGATTTGTCTGGGATTCTATTAATAGTCCTGTAATAACACCATTTTGGGCTCGATCTAACAGATGCAAGTGCCTCCTGCTAAATATTTTTGGCCCTGCTAAATTTATCACTCTTTTTTGTAGTCTGGCTATTGAAGAAAAGGTTCCTTAATCTGAATGTGTATCAACACCCTGACATGTTCAACATCTACAGTGACGGTCTGTTTGCAAAGCCGACTGAAAGCTTCCCTGGAAGAACATGCTGCATTTATTTAGTGTGAGTCTAATCTCATTGTCTCATTGTCTCACTGTCTGTGCCTGAAGGCTGCACTGTGGAGAAGGAATACTGATGGAGTTTGGTTACTGGGTTATATTTGACCAGCCCCTCCCCACAGCTGCCGGGCTAGACTCAGAGGTCCAGGAGGTGCATTAAAACTCAGCCTTGCCCTTCCTCTGTCGATACTGAAGCAGACTGTAATATCTGGCCATCCACAGTAAGGGACCACTGTATATAAAGCCAGTTTATTGGAAACACCCATCATGTACCTACACTCAGTATCCATCTATCAGAAACAGGTGTAGTTTGATGTCTCACATCTGTAGCTGCACAATTTAACAAAACCCCTGTTCATCAACCATCAATGGAACGGGACCACTGTAGGACCACCGTAGGGCCACTATAGGACCACCGTAGGACCACCGTAGGACCACTATAGGGCCACTGTAGGACCACTGTAGGACCACTGTAGGACCACTATAGGACCACCGTAGGACCACCGTAGGACCACCGTAGGACCACCGTAGAACCACCGTAGGGCCACTATAGGGCCACTGTAGGACCACTGTAGGACCACTGTAGGACCTCTATAGGACCACTGTAGGACCACTGTAGGACCACTGTAGGATCACTGTAGGACCACTATAGGACCACTGTAGGACCACTATAGGACCACTGTAGGACCACTGTAGGACCACTGTAGGGCCACTATAGGACCACTGTAGGACCACCGTAGGACCACCGTAGGACCACTGTAGGACCACCGTAGGACCACTGTAGGACCACTGTAGGACCACTGTAGGACCACTGTAGGACCACCGTAGGACCATAGTAGTATGTGCTGCCAACAGTGACCTCTGGTCATATGCTAATAAAGGCCTAATGGACGACTATTACAAATAGTGCATGCGGAAGCTATAGTAGTTTCCATGAAGCCAGCGTATAACGAAACAGAGCCATGTCAGTGAGAGTCTAGCTCAAGAAATGCGTCCACCAACATGGTGCTATTAAAGTACTGCTCAATGGAGGAGAACAGGCCCAGCTCTAGACCTTTGCTGCTCCTTCTCTCGCTCAATAAATCGATAAGAGGCGTATGGTTTCCCCATCGAGGATATGATTACATATTAAAGGGAAGGGAAAGCAGGAGAAGAAATGGGTGAAAGAAATGGCGCCTGAGGGTAATCAGCCCTTCCAATTTGGCGCACGCGTTCTCCACTGTGATAGAACAGGAGGGTTGAGGGAGGCTGTTCAGCTGAACGACAACCAGAACCCCATCTGCTCCCCTATCTTACATCAACCTCTTTGACTTTGTTAAGCATGAAGAGGGTGTACACACACATGCACACACACGTTTACATTTATAACGTTCTCTTTGCACATGACAGCACTAATGTGAGTGCTACAAAAACGTTTAACACATTCTTTTTAGTCTGGAGTGGTGTTTGATTCCATGTGGGAGCGATATGGAGGGTTCATAGGTCTGGATCAGTGTTCCCATGTAGCTGGGAGCAGATCCACTGATTATCCTGTAGATCAAGGACTTGAATATGATGCATACTGAGATGGGAAGCCAGCGTAAGGAGCCAAGCAGAGGTGTTACATGAGCGCGGGTTGAAGATCAGCCAAGCTGTTGTTTTTTGAATGCTTTGCAGTGGCTTAATTGTGATCACAGGTGGATTGGTCAACAGCGAGTTTGCAGTAGTCCAGGAGGAAGAACACCAGTGTGTTGACTAAAATGACTAAAGAGGCATCTCACTACGTCCAGGCACTGTGTCTGTGTTGTTGTTGTTTTGCAATTTCCCAAAACCTATGACACATTCTGTGAAAAATTAATTTTTAAAAATGATTTTAAAGTCAAATATTCCAAAATAGTAAACTCACTATGTATTTGCAATGGACGTACTTTTTAGTTCAAAATTTCCTTATAAACAGCAATACATTACCATGCATGTGAATCTTAAATGCGTGTATATAATATTGACCATTTTTAGAATAATCCATTATTTACCTATTATTACATTTTATATTGATTGACCAAATTAAGAATGAATGACATTATTGATACATTTGTCAGTGCAGCAAAATGTCTTACTTACATTTTAAATTTATATGATTAATCAATATAATTATAAAAGTATATATAAATATAAAAGTACAGTATTCATAACAAAGATTGCTTTTTATAGTGCCCTGGTCTAATAATTATACCAATACTAATACACTTTATTTATAGCACATGTCATACATTTAAATGCAGCTGAGTTTACTACATTGTCAATGAACGACCATAAAAAGTAGCAAAAATAAATATGAAACAAAGATTTAAAAACAAAGAATAAAAATTATTCTTTTATATTTTTAAAAGAGCTTTAAAATAGGATAGAAAAACAAAAAAACGTTTTAGGTAAATGAAATTATATTGAAATTACATTCATCATATTACAATATATTATATATAGTATATATAATATATATATATATACAAATTATTTAATTATATGCTGGCTATAGCATCTGCGTGCGTGTGTGTGTGTGTGTGTGTGTGTGTGTGTGCCCACACTGACCCCGCCCATCTCTAGCTCTTTCTCTCTCCCACTCACACACACACACACACACACAAG
>JBBIGC010000041.1:21845736-21862084 GCA_037576955.1 Lepidarchus adonis | reverse complement strand
ACTACTACTACTACTAATAATAATAATAATAATAATAATAATAATAATAATAATAATAATAATAATAATAATAATAAGCAGCAGTTCTTGCTGGCTATAATAGAGAGGTGTCAGAACAATCCTAAGCTGACAACTGTTCGCCAGCGAAAGCAGAGTGTGTGTATATGACAAAACAACAAAAATATATAAATATACACATACTCAAGGGTATTAAAGGGGGAGTTTGTTGGAACATTGATGATTTGATTGCATCCAGATGTAATCACAAATGTTCCCCCAGCAAATCCCAGGTACTGGACGGAGCTCCAACACTACAGAGACTTTGGACATGATGACCTCAGGCTTTGTCTGCTCTGGCTTCAGGGCAGTTTGTGTGAGTGTTTGTGTGTGTGTCTGTATGTGTCTGTGTGTGTGTTTTTTGTGTGCGTCTGTATGTGTGTCAGTGTTTGTGTGTGTGTGTGCAAGTGTGTGTCTGTGTTTGTGTGTGTGTGTGTCTTTGTATGTTTTGTGCGTGTGTGTGTCCGTGGGTGTGTGTTTTTTTGTGTGTATGTGTGTTTGAGTGTGTGTTTTTGCATTTTACGTGTGTGTGTGTGTGTGTGTGTGTGTGTGTCTGTGTATGATTTGTGAGTGAATGTGTCTGTGTGTGTGTTTTTGTGTGTGTATGTGTGTTTGAGTGTGTGTTTTTGCGTTTTACGTATGTGTGTGTGTGTGTGTGTCTGTGTATGTTTTGTGCGTGTGTGTGTCTGTGTGTGTCTGTGTGTGTGTGTGTCTGTATGTTTCGCGCGTGTGTGTCTGTGTGTGTGTTTTTGTGTGTGTATGTGTGTTTGAGTATGTGTTTTTGCATTTTACGTATGTGTGTGTGTGTGTGTCTGTGTATGTTTTGTGAGTGTTTGCGTGTGTGTGTGTGTGTGTGTGTGTGTGTATGTGTGTTTGAGTGTGTGTTTTTGTGCTTTACGTATGTGTGTGTGTGTGTGTGTGTGTGTGTGTGTGTGTGTGTGTGGGTGTGTGTGTGGGTGTGTGTCAGCCTTCCTCCTCTGTTCCACATTATCCTCAACAACCTACTCCCAATATACTGATCCTCTCTCCTCTGTATATGACCAAACCAACTCAATCTCACTTCTCTGACTTTGTCCAATCTGAGTTGTTCCTCTGATATTTTCCTCATGACATATACAGGAAGCAGTGTCTGAGGAAAGCGAGGAGGATGATCAGAGACTTGAGCCACTCCAGCCACTCCTGTCCGGCAGAAGGTATCGCATGCATCCGGTCCCATACCAGCAGAGTGAGGGACAACTTCTTTACACTGACCACTAACACTCCACAGACACTCTACTGTCACTGCACTATACACTGAACTCCATATTGCACTCCACACTGCCTTCCTTCTATTGCAACAGTCTGAATGTGTCTACATATGCACATACATACACTCACTTACACAACTGTGTACACAAACAGATCTATTATATAATATATACATATTTATGTACATATATTTTTATTATTCTCTATTTCTTTCATCCTCTTATATTGTATACCACTGTACTGTGAAGCTTGCACATCAAAATTTCACTCAGTTGTGCTGTACTAACGTACCAGTAACGTGATGTGACAATAAAGATTGATTAGATTTGATTGGATTATATATATTCATTCTCCTCACCCCCAACACAAACCTCAGTATCTTTAACACTGAACCTCCAGCTGCTGTGAACCTTTTTGTCAGCACCGCCATCTCCAACCCGTATTACATAGCTTCCTTTCACTCCTGCAGATATAAAATATATATGTAACATTTTACATACGTATTTAATTCATTCATCTGGAACTAAAATGGTGTGAATGTGCCCTTGCTATAAAAAAAATGTTAGTCGTTCACTTTATTGAGATGTTTTATATCTGCCTGTGCCAGGAGACGATTTCACAGCTGCCTATGCCTCCCTCTCTGGGATCAGGATCCTCAACAGAGCTCTTTGTTTGTGACAACTTCTGCTGCAATGAGCACTGGGACTAAAACTGTTTATCTCACTGTGTTACTTAAACACTTTAAATAGGTTGACAAGGTGGTTCTGCCAATAATGAAACCTGAACAGCTAAAGAGGCAGAGCTGGATAAATGTTGCATAAATTACTGGATAAATGATTATTATATGGATCAGTGAAGGGGAGGCTGGAACATCCAAAGTGGTGTATAAAAAACCTGCCATAAACAACATACCACCACCCTACTAATGCATCCCATTATTTGCAGGCCAAGCTTGGATATTTTCACTAAACTATGATCAGAATCATCCGCGGTGGAAAGGCACTGCTCGTGTAGGCCATCTATTACCTTGGATTACGAGCTGGCTGGCTGTAGGTTGGACGTGTTGCTATAACTCAATACTGAGGTGTTTTATTCTGTCAGACCTGATGGTTTTCATCACACTGGCCCACAGCATGAATCAGCATTCTTGCTTGTCTATGGTGCTGCAGGGTCAACATCAGCCTATATTGCCCCCTGCTGGACATTTGGAGACACAACATGCACTGTGCTTCCAAACCTCCTGTCTGAAAACGAGTGGACTTTCTCCCATTTGCTGCCTGTACTCATCTGGCAAAGATTTAAGGCTGGTCCCGCTCCAATCCTGAAGGTCCAGCTGAATTTGGTGATGCCCCTGCTCAGACACACCTGGACCAGCTCACCTGTTCATTGGCAGCTTTTGTGAGTGTACACTGGACACTAGCCCTGAAGGACAACACTGCACTTGATGCTAGAACATTGCTGTGAGGATTTGATTGCATTTAGGCCTCGAGAATGTGTCAGGTCATGTCCTGAAGTTGTAGGTCTGGAGCATGAACTCCACAGACCTGTTCTTTGGAAATGAGGGCGTGGTTTATACTTGTCGACCTGACATTTGCACATGGAGACCTTAGGTTATATGAGGCTACTGGTAGATCATGATATAAAGTTCTGTAATGGTTTTAACAGGTGACCTGGGATTGATTCTTGACGCATTAATGTGTTTTCTAATGATGTTAAGGTTTTCTACAGTTAGCTACTTTTAACTGTAACCATTAACCCAGTTTCCTGTAGGAACCAAAACTGTTTTTCATAATAAGAGTTCTGACTTCTTAATTTACACTAAAATTTTTTGTTTTGTTGATGAATCAATGTGTTTTGTGGTGTCTGTTCTTTTTCTTCCACCAGTTTCTGGTTGAAAATTGACGAGATTGTAGCAGCACGTGACTCATACAAAATAAGAGCTTTGTATCGCTAGATGACTGTTAGAACCCCACACACCTGGAATATCTACTCTTGACTGGATGATGTTCTCACATTGAAAATTCCATTTGGCTTGTTTGACAAAACCTGCCTTACAGCCAATCAGAATTCAGCAGCCAAAACATGTCCGCGCACAATGTGCTGTGACGTCATGACAACGCCTTCCAACATTTTGTGAAATCTCATCCCTAGAGGGCGCTGCAACAGATGTCAATATCTCAATACGGTATCTACATTTTTTTAAAAAGCTGTTTACAACATTCACAATAACACAAACACAAAGGACCACATCCACATTTCACTGATTTTTATTCGTTAATCAGTATTTAGGACTTTATTTAGGCCCTGAGCAGCTTCGGTGCAGGGCGATCAACAGTGGGTGGGGTGCAGGGTGACGATCTCGTGGGAATTTGTCAACTTTTAACCATTGTGTAAAGCTGTGGATGGTGGACGTCTAACTGTACGTCAGTGCCCAACATTTAGCACGTAAACAAACAAACAATCATATACATTTATAAATAAACAAACAAATAAAAAATAAATAAATACCTATTAATACATTAAATAAATAAATAAATAAATAAGTGAGTATAAATAAAAAATATGTATTAAAAAATAAATAAATAAATAAATGCTTATTTAAGTGGCACCCATGCAGTCTGTTCCACACCCCATCATCATCATCATCATCATCATCATCCGGCGAAGAAAAGGGCAAAGGAAGCCACGGTCGGTTGCATCCGTGCAGTTTTGCTTCCGCAGAACCGTCAGCGAGGAAAAGCAGCCGCGTTCTGCAGCGCAGAGGGATTTCAGCTTCAGGTAACGTGTGTGATGTTTGGGGCTGTGCGCGCGCGGCGATGGGCGGATTCCCGCGAGTCAACTGCTGCGCAATGCTGAGAAACGAACCGTATGTTCTTTAAGAAAAACCCTGTGTTTCTACAAGGACAAGAGCTCCACTGGGGTCCGGGGGTCTGGTCCATCAATTTTGGTCACCGCAAAAAAGGTTTATAAACAGCGCGCGCGCCACGTGCTACAGAGCCGGAGAAAGTGACATCGTCTTCGTCGATTACGTAGTTTTAACGTTAAGAGCTCCGATACTGATATAGTCTGAGCTCACCTTCCACCGAGCTCCATTTCACATTAAAGGGCTCATGTGATGGAAAACTCAGAGTGAACTGTAGTATGCGAACATTGACAAAAATTGCTAATACGATGTTATTTGGAGCATAAAACATCCTATTACATATATTTTAAAAAACAAACATTTGTGATGTCACAGAATCATCACAGGTGAGCTGGTTTCATTCACACTAAAGAGTGAAATTGGCTATTGGTCACTTTAAACACACAGCAGTGTCCTGGGACGGTGGCTCAACTTTACCTCAGTGAGAGCCAGGACTCGAACCTGTGACCCTCAAGGTCCAACCACAGCCTGTTTAAATCTAAACTGAATTATTACAGCGATTCTCTCATTTTTCTGTCCAGTTTGGTGAATTATGGCAGATTTTGGTAAATCAACCAATGCAAATGACATAATCATATGTAGAATATGGGCATTTTAATTTATATACATTTCAAAAATGATTCAGACTGTGATCTCATAAATCATAAATATCCAAATATATTGCAGTTATGTTTTTTCTTCAATGATGAATCATGGTGCAGTTCTAAAATATGAGGTATGTGCAGAACAATCGTATTTGTTTAGTGTTTGACGTGTTTTTTCCACCAGTTTCTGGTTGAAACTTGTCGAGATTGTAGCAGCACGTGGCTCATACAAAATAAGAGCTTTGTATCTCTAGATTAATTAGATTAGAATGTCCCAAGGCATGAAGCACATTTTGAGCAATTTCTTGACAAATGCCAAACATGTCAAACTGGGTATGACCTCTAGGTGGCGCATGACCTTAGCTAATTTCAACACATTTGTGGATTAGCACCAGTTAGCGACTAACACCAAAATATATAGAACATTGCTAGTCAGTAAAAGTTCAAAGTGCACAAAAACACGTTATGGTGGCACAACTTGTTTCATATAATTTAGCTGCAACTCACGCATTTTTAAAACTACAGTTTGGAAATTTACTCTTGGCTACATGTGCTCACATCAGAAATTCAATTTGGCTTGATTGCCAAAAGACCAATCAGAAATCAGCAGCCAAAATGGTGCCATAGGGTTTTCAGTATATTAATAAGCCAATTTCTTCTTTCTCTAATTAAAAAGACTTGAAGTATGTTAGTAATGTTACAAAAATAAAAATAAAACCCAGTCCATATATGGAAATGATGGAAATTAAGCTTTAAAAACACCCCCTTTTCCAACCATAACTTTTGTGACATCACAAAACCACCACATTTACATATGTCCTTATTTATCCTATACATATCTAGCCCCTCCCCTTCACATGGAAGTTGTAAGGAAGTTCTGTGATTGGTCAGATGCTCATTTCCATATTTCAGGAGGAGGATCCAGGGTTTAGGAGCTACAGGGCTGAAAGATTGGCCTCCCCTACTGGGGTACAGAGAGTGAACGGCTGGTGGGTGACCTGTGAGGTTGTGAGGGGAGGTTGGGTGAGGTGTGGGTGGGGTCTCTTGCTCCAAAGTTCTAAATGTATTGTAGCTTATGACTGGATCCTTGTGGTGATGATGATTGCATTCAGCAATGAAAGCATTAGTGAGGTCTGGTGTTGATGTTGGATGATTGGCTCTGGATCACAGACTCCACCCAAAACATCCCAGAAGCACTGGGTGAAGCTTTTTCACTCCAGAGAACACAATTCCACTGGTGACCTCATGTGCAGCAGTAAAACTGAATGTTCATGCTTGTAGCAATTCTATAATATGATAATTTATTATACAATATTCTTTTATACAGTGTTGTCTGTAGGCGGCACGATGGTGGTTAGAGCTGTCACCTCACAGCAAGAAGGAACCCGTCCTCCTCTGGCCCAGTGTTAGAAAAAGGTTGAATACTTTCTGCAGCTTTTAGAAACATAACTGTGATGCAGCAGCAACAATGACCCCAGATTATGGGCAAAGCTGGGAGTTCAGAGCCTCAGCATTGAAAGACGACTTTACCACTGCCTCCAACCACCAGCACCTCATGTTTCACCTTTATTGTCCATATCCATTGGTTTTCACGTTATAAATAGCAACGTATTTTCACAAAGAATCTTTTTATTTAATAAAAAAAGACTTTTAAAAGTATCAGATATTAGCCTTGGTATTAAAGAGGAAAATAGCGGTGTCCTCCATCTCTATTTTTTTTTATCGCTATGCTTGCTGGGAAATCGCAGGTAACCAATGTTTGTTTTAGGCAAGTTTCTAGCCAATCCGAGATTTTTTTTATGTTTCTAGCCAATTAGCTGCTTTCTTAGCGATTTCAAGCCAATCGGCACCTCCTTGGAGATTTCTAACCAATCGGCGGCTCCCTTTTCTGCTCTTTTCCCGCGAAGTGCGGGCGAGCAAGGCGCAGGGGGAGGAAAAACACCGCCTAAGTTGTTTCATGCTTTGCGGCAGCGCGGAGCGCGATGAAAATGGATTAAAGATCAAGCAAAAAACACAGTAAGATAAAGTATTTGCATTGTCTAACTGAATGAGTCATAATGGCACCCGGGTGCACTTTTGTCTCCAGTCTAATTTAGCGCTGCGTTGTTGATTAGCTCGTCGTGCTAACCGGCTACGTAAGGCTAGCTGGGTGTCTGCTTTAGCTACAATATTGTGGGTCTTAGAGGTGTTGGGGTGACGTGTGTGTTTTATAAAGTGTGATTTGTCAGTAGTCCTCTATTATAAAATAAATATCGTTTGCATTGTCTGGTTTAGGCCTGGACTTTAGTGTAACATTAAAGCAATATGTTATCAATACATCATGTGTGTGTTCGAGCTTGTTGGCTTATTATTTGATTTCCTGTCTCTGCACTAACGTCCTACTACACGCATATGTTGTAAATGCATCGTGCCTGTGCTGCTTAACGTGAGATTTTGAGACCATGTGACTGAACCATGTGCCACTCCCCCTTCACTTCATGTCTTGCTGCAGCTGAAGCCTGCTGACCTTGATGCATCCTTATGGATCCTGGTGGGAGTGATCTGGAGTCAAGTTTGCCTCAGGCTGAGAACCCTTGCCTCATTGTAGAGGACTCCCAGCCGGACAGCGTGGCCTTGGAAGACGACCCGGACAGCAGTTATCGCGCCCTGCTCGCCCGCCGCCTCTCCAACCTTCAGCCAACCTCCCACAGCCCTGTTCTGGTGAGAGTTCCTCCTCCAGTCCTGGGACCATCTATTTCTCCAAGTGCTGGGTGATGCTGACAATTCAAGGTCGTTCCCCAAATATGGCATGTTTTTCAAGATATCAAACGTTACAAAATTGCATTGATGAAGCTTAAGAACGCTGCTTACCTCTACTGGCATTCAGCTAAAGCAATTTCTTCCAAACTTGACTCTGTCCATCCATCCATCTATCTGTCCATCTTTCTAGATTGTTTGCTTTATTGGTTCGGACAATTACAATTTAAGCTTAAATGATGTATTTATTTTAGCTTAATTGGTACAGGTGTAAACACTGCGAGAGAAGTCACAAACGGATCTGTAGCCTTAGACGATATATCTTGAGCTTGGAAACAAAGTAGCCTAGCAACATCTGTACCACAATGATGGAAATGGGTGGCTTTGGTCATCTGCTGACATGAAGAAAAAGAAAAAGATCTGTCTTTGCACTGAATGAATTGAAATTGTGTTGCTATCAAGAGCAGAGGGGTCCAGTCCCGGGCCTCACGTGATGCACATTGTTGTGTATCGTGTCCTTAAACACCCTTAAGCAGCCCTTGGTATGGATAAGGTCGAAATAGGAACACTGAGCAAAGCGTGAGGTTGCCAAGACCTAAATTGCAATCCCTTAATCTCGTGTACATTCTTTTCATGTGCACCATCAGGCCTATACATTAGTAAGTTGCTCTGCTTTATTTCCTTTCAGGAACTGATTTCCTCTCCTTCCAAAAGCAGATGTTCTCAAAGTGACAGCCGGACTGATAAGGCTGGTGTGTGTGAGAATACGTCTTCGACAATAATTAGTCATGCTAATTAATATGCTAATTATAATATGTAATAAAAACGTCTCGTTTTAGACCATTTGCAGCCCAATCTGAGTTCAGCAGAACATAGCCAAGTGTTGGACGTTTGCTCTCATTCTAAGGCAAAAAGGTAAATGTTAATGTAAACACATTAACAAACACAGGTTGGCATTGTTTTGTGCCAGTTACGCTTGGATCCAATGCTGAAATCCTAATACTATTTTCTTGCAGAAGTGACCAAGACAATATGGAGTCAGGAGCTGATTCCACAACTCCTTGTGCACAAACAGAAGGTAAGAGAAAAATGAATGAAACATGAATTATGTTGATTGTGTCTCTTGTAGTGATGTGTTTAAATGCTCTGTTTCTGTTTCCATAGAGGGCATGTCTCAGTTTGGCCTCCTCGAGCTGTCAGAGAGTCAGGGGGCTTTTGATGAAGAGCAAAGCAGAGAGAGTTGTGATGAGGAGGTGGAGGTGACCCCTGCACACCTCCTACCTACAGAGAGTCAGAAAACCATCCAGAGTAAATCTGTTTCAATTGTTTACGTAATGTTTTTTATTCCAAATCATGCTCTGACATTTTTGTAATTTTTGATTCGTCCCCAGGTGGACTGAAAAGCTCATTTAGAACATCAGACCGTCAGGATGGCATGTCTAGAAGGTAAGATGCTCTTCAGAGAGACAGATAAACACATTTTACATGAATAACTAGTTTGCCATGCAGTGCCCCTTCTGTTTTTAGGGCAGAGGTGAGCTCTAGCAGCCCATCTGGACCTCTGAGGAAGGAAGGCCGAGAGTTAAGTGTCCAGGCCATTCTACACTCTCAAGTCTCTGAGTCTTTAGGGGCAGAAGATGAAGAGATCATGTCCTCTCAGGATGATCTGTTTGATGGAGAAAGAACTGGTAAGATTATCTTGACTTTTTAGGAAATTTGGCTTCTTATTAATAACTTCCAAGTTATTATTTTGAAATAATTTGACAATAACCTGAGGAAAACTTTCTGTATTATTTAATTTCTGTGGCTTTATATTACATTTTGAATCAATCTTTTAAAAATGTAATTTGTTGTATAATGAATACAAATTATTGTTTTATGATTATTATATTAAGTTTTTTTGTAACTTTTGTAAAGGTTGCTAAACTTCTGAACAGTAAAGGAAACAATACATTTGGAGGATTGACAAAAATAGCAAAAAGATGCCTATATAAATAATTTTGTAAAGTTCTAGGCATAAACCTGTACTCATTGTAACCTTATTCTGCATCGTAATAATTAATAATGTCTTTTTGCACTTTGTACAGCTTATTACAATAATTATTCCTTATGGTCTATTCTGTTTGTTTGTAATTTTTCCCTCTATTTGTGCTACTTTTAAATTTAATCTCTCATTAGACTATTTGATGTTCTTTATTTAAGTTTGCACAGTCTCAGGAAGGTTCAGGGTGGATTTCACTGTTATACTTGTAGAACCATATATGTGACAAGTCAAGTTGTTGAATCTTTGTAACTTTTGGTGAATATTTCCCCCCCTCAGGTTCTAAGGTTGATAGCACAGTAGCAGAGCCTGAAAACCAGCAGCAACCAACATCCACTCCAGCTCACAGTCTGCATCTTCTGCATTTGTCTGGTCAAGGAACCCTGGTGCAAGAAAGTCTTTCACAGTAAGACGCCTCAAATAGCAGTTTGTGAATAGTCAACAGGCAACAATGTGTAAATTAGTGGCTGCTAGTTTCCAGTCACTGTAAATAATGAATACTGAAAAGTTTTTTTTTAAACAATAGGCAGTCTGTTGACTATGTGGCAGCCACCCAGGAGAACTTGAGTCAAACCCCCATCATTGTCCCCAACTCCCCCACAGGACAAGAGAGTCAGCAAGGTATGACTCTTGGATATGGAAATGAGAGCACGGGTTATATCAGATAAGTGGTTCTCCTAAATGTTCTCCGCAATGCTTCTTTTCAGATTGTAATGAGGCTGCTGAGTCTCCAATGGACACCTCAGGACCCCCTGAGGACCAGGCACAGAGGAGGGAAGATGAGCCAATGGACACAGACCCTGTCCCTAAGCCAACAGCATCAACCCCAGTATCGCAGAATTCACCCAGATTAACTTTGGAGAAGAACCTCTCTTTGCCAACACAGCCTGAATTTTCGCATGTAAGAATTTCTTCAAACCGTTGTTGAAGATTGTGTTCGTTTATATCTCTTATGTTCTGAATTTCCCACCATCTTATTTTGTCCAAAATAGGATGTATTTGTCCCTACTCCATGCCTAGAATCTGTGGGCCGCAGTGAAGGGCCGGACACTTCAAAGAGGAAAGAGCCCCAGAAAGAAAGCCCATCCACATCACTTGATGCAGAAAGGCCCCAAAAACCTGCAGAAAACCAAACATCTGAAGCGACTGCTTCTTTCCAGTTGGGACTTGACAGCAGTGAAAGCAGTGTTTTTGAAAGGAAGACTCAAGTGTTTTTGGTAGAGGACAGTCAGGCGACACAGATTGAGGAAATAGATGTGAGTAAAAGAGACATTGTTGCTGCCCATTGTTCTGAGAAGATGGACAAAAACGGGATGGACTTTGGTCTAAACAAAACTGCTAATTTGCAGAAGACGTCCCAGGAGACTGATCTGAAAAGTACACAGTCTGCATGTGGAAAAATTGAAGAAAGTTCTTCTCAAAAGCTGCTTTCGCAGGCCACAAACGGACAGAACTCGAATGTAAGCAACAGCATGGCTCAGTCTCAGGACGCTCGGTGCATGATGAACTCTACACTTTCCCAGCAGATGGGTAAAGATGTGAAGGCCAGCAGTGACTCACAGCCTGCAGCACAAGCTGGAGGACCTACCAGCTCAACTGCCATTGTTTCATCCCAGTCGGTATTACCTTCCCAGAAGGATGTTTTAAATGAAGAACAAGGAGGTTCCAGCCAGGAAAGACTAAGCCACTGTATTAAGAACACTGAAGATGAGCAAAAGCTGAGCTGCCCTATGTCTCAGAGCCATAGGCTTGATGTTGGGCAAGCTGGAGATGTGGAAGAAGAAGGGGAAGAGAAAATGGAGGACGGTGGGCTCCAGACCACCGATAGGACTGAGAGTCTTTCTGGGCTTGGGCTAGCACTTTCTCAAAGCCAGGTTTGCTCTCCAGAGCCTATGGAGGAGGAAGGGGGCTTTAGTTCTCAGCCTGCTCCAAGTAAAGGTGAAGAAAACCTCAGCATTGTGGTGCTTGAGGAAAGCCAGAGAGTGTCCCAGGAAGGGGCCTTGAGATCACCGGCGTTTAAAAGTTCTTCACAACCTGTGGAAAGCTCCCCGAAGGAGAAACGAGACCCTGGCAGGAAGGTCACGAGCTCCCAGCCGAGCAGTTCAGGCCAGGCCATGTTATCTGAACTGCAGAACACTAAGGCCACTGATGCCACTGATGCCAGACGCAGTGGAGGGTTGCAGAGCCTGAATGCAGAATATGCAGCCAACAAAAGCCTGAGCGACAGCTCTGGAGGTAGGCTTCGCATCTGAAATAAACGATCCATTATCTCTCCCTCTTACATAACGTCTCTCTGGTAATCAGCCTGGCGGCTTGTGTTTCTTTGTTTTATTTATTTATCTTTTTTTTTTTTCCTCCTGCAGATATTCCCTTCCACTTCACGCTGCCCAGAGAGGGGGAGGTGATGGGGGCTGCAGTGAGCACAACTCCCCCGCACATCAGACAGCTGAAAAATACGCCGCTCCACAGCACTCCCATCGGTGGGCACTCTTGTTGTATAGCATTGTGATATCTGGGTGCAAATGTGAGCAAGGGATTGAGAATGGAACGCATACAATAAACTCATTGCACTTGGACAGATGCATTGATATGCACGCAGGCACACACGCACATGCTTGCTGTCGTTGCTCTGGCTGTATTTATTCACCGTCTTATGCTTTTTGCAGAAATGAGTTTGTTGCATGAGACGTCAGAAGGCGACGTTACTAGGGAGACAATGCCGGCCAGTGAAATCTCTGTGGAGGACAGCAGAGAGGGAGAGGAACCACCGACCACTAAGGGCAGTGATGGGAAACTGAGTCTCAGGATGAAGGTGATTAGCCCTGTGGAGGAGGGCAGCTCCGGGTCTGACGGCTTCAGCCTCCAGAGTAAGAGTCTCTCTCTCTCTCAGTCTCTCTCTCTAACTCTCTCTCCCAAACTATCATTCACCCAGCCCATATTAATGCAAATGTCTCCCTTGATTACAAAGAATGATTCCTTTGAAATTATAAATTTATTTTTATTTATTTATTTATTTTTTAAATCTCTCTCTCTCTTTCTCTCGCTCTCTCTCTCTCCCCCCCCCCCATTAAACTATCATTCACCCAGCCCATATTAATGCAAATGTCTCCCTTGATTACAAAGAATGATTCCGTTGAAATTATACATTTATTTTTATTTATTTATTTCTTTTTAAATTGGCATTTAAATAAATGGACAATTTAGGCATCTTATGTGCACCTTCTGCCCTTAAGTCTGATTTCCTATTTCTTCTCAGAACCACCATTATCTGAGGAAGAAAGCTCTGTCTCCAAGGCTACCACTGTTGCCAAGGCTGTATCCAGGTAACGTAGAATGGTTGCTATGCAAGAAAGCTCATTTGTGTGAGTGTGGGCTCTGTTTTTTTCCCTTTTTTTGCCAGCTGCTGATTCATAGCTGCTTAATGCTTTAGCACGTTCCTGAAATAAAGAGCTGTCCATTATTGTACAGCTCGTGCTATATTGTCCTTTGGCTTTATTCCTGGAACTTGGTTTTAAAAAATCGTTTTTATTAATAATTTATCATCTGTACTTGAATAGAGATAAGGTAAATGTATTGGTTTTGTAACATCACAAATACTATGATTTAAAAATGGACAGTTTCTGAGGCTTATGTGTCTTATTGGACTGTATGTATGGGGGAAGAAGAGCTTTAACAATATTTACATACTTCATCTTCTTAATCAGAGAAACAGGATATGGGTCCTATAATACACTACTCACAATAAGTTAGGGTTAATTACTTTTCCTATTTGCTCTGAATTTTAATGAAATAAGTAAAAGTTCCATTTGATATTACTAATAATGTATGAAAAGAAACACAATTTTCATTAGTTTAATATTTATTACCCCCAAAATTTTGATAATAACAGGTATAGCCCCAAATAACAAAAATTGACACTGTCAGTAGTGGGTGTTTACACCATTTGCTACAATGACGGCGACGTCTCATGCTCTTCACTAGTCTCATGATGTTGTTCTGAGGCTGCGTTCCACTCTTCCACAAGTGCTTCACTCAGTTCTGCCAGGCCATGTGGGGGTGGAGTACGATCATGCAGTCTCTGCTTCAACTGGTCCCAGACGTGCTCTATGGGGTTCAGGTTTGACATGCTTCTACCAAAGCAAACCCTGGGGACCATGTTGACCTCAGCGTATCGCTCACCCCTTCTCTCCAGTAACGCTGACCTGACACTCATTAGTGAACAGGATGGTAGACCCCTGCTGCATTGTCCAAGTCACATGGTTTTGTGTTTAGAGTGCTAGTAGTTCTGTGTCTTGATACAAGTCTACTGATGACACTTTGAGACACACCAAGTTCACGAGCAACATCTGTCTGCCTGCCACCGACCCGAATGTCGCCATGGCCTGGTGACGCTCGTCCGTTAAGTGACGTTATGTGTTCATTGCTGTTTTGAATGATGAAATTAAATACTGAAAATAGCAGCTTTTTATACCTACAGAATGTTGAAATTGATGCCACATTGAGAAAGGTTGTCTTTTGGTATTGGCCCCAATATAAAACACACCTGTGCACAATGAGACCATTACATGGAAAACACAAAATGAGGTGTGTCCATCACCCCAATACAATTTCCAAAAATGTCTGAAGTGAAACCAACACTGTATGTATGACATCCACTAAGTCGCTCACAATATCCCTAACTTATTGTGAGTAGTGTATATTGAAAAACATTGTTCGCACAGTTGGTTGGGGGTTTCCAGCTTCAGTCCAGGAAGGCCAGTGTCCAGCTCAGTTTGGTGATTTCAAAGATCAAACACACCTGGTTCAACTTGTGTGTTAATTGCCAGGTTTATTGAGTGTAATTGAGGCAGAGAATTAACAAATTGTACTGGACAATATCCCAATACTGATATTTTGTTCATATTGTAGATATGAATTAAGTAGAGGTGTTTTCTCTAGAAGGATATAAGTTATAGATACAGGGGGTCCTCGACTTGACTTACGATGCTGCCCCAAACCCCATTTTTAAAAATATTTTAAATTTATATAGTTTTTTAGTGGTGTGAAAAATGAAAGTAACTAATAAAATGCTTAAAAAATGCAATACAGAGCCTCAGGTGGGTGAATGTCTCCCTCTTGGACTGACAGAGGAATGGCACCAGGGCAAAACACAGTAGATTCTTATGTAAGCTGTTTCGACTTGTGTCAAAATTCAACTTACGACATGGAAACACAACCTTGTCGTAAGTCTGGACACCTGTATACATTTTATAGATATACACTGATTAGCCATAACATTAACACCACCTGCCTAATAGTGAGTAGGTCCCCTCATGCTGTTAAAATGGCTCTGGCTGTGGTGCACTGTGTCCTGACCCTTTTCTATCAGTTCAGCACGAAGTAATTAAAATTGCTCTTCTGTGGGATTGGACCAGAAAGGGTAGCCTTCTCACCACAGACATCCGTGAACCTTGGGTGCCCTTGGCCTTGTCCCTGATTGGTCAATTGGATCACTTTTGGTAGATACTAATTACCGCACACCTGGAACGCTTTACCATTTTGGAGATGATCTAGCCAACAAAATAAGGTCCTTGTCAAAGTGGCTCCTCATGCTGCTGCTTCCAGCACATCAGCTTTAAGAACTGCCTGTTCACTTGCTGCCTATCCCACCCCCTGACAGTTGCCATTCTAATGAAAGAACCAGTCAATGTTTTTCCTGTCACCTCTCAGTGGTGTTAATGCTATGGTTGTTTAAGATCTGTAGCCTTGTATCTTCTCTACAGTCCATCTGTCTTTAACCGAGTGCGAGAGGTTCTTGAGCAACTGCGGACAGGGGAGGAGTCATCGTCCAGTAATCTGCCAATCAGGTGCTTCCTTTTTCCCCCCTCAAAGAATATGTCAATTCCAGCTGTGTTCATTATAGCATCACTGGAAACAGCAATGAGAGTGGTCACATTTTACATTAGTTAGATTTAACAGATTTTTTCCTTAATGCGTTAACATGGGGGGGTTGCATGATCTCTCAACCTGATTGATGAGAAGCTGCAGAATTTTATACAGTTTTCCTCCAGTTTGTCTGACCTTGAGTTTTAAGGCTATAAATAAAGCTCCCTCAGTAGAGGGTATTTTGGGATGCCATTAAATGGGCTTGCTAGTGCCCCGTTTACTTCTGCAGAGTAGTAGTATGCCCTACTTCCAACATCAAAAGTGCTCATCAGGAGGCTATTCTGGGACTGAGCCAACATCCCACAGAGAAAACGGGAGGGGCAGTCTTGCTGCTTATTTTAGGCTGATGTAAGGCAATTGTAGTAAAGTCCCCTTGTAACATTCCACTCACTAAAGCACTAAAAAGAGGCATTTGTTGAGTTCAAGACACCAGACCTAAGCATTTACAGTTTATCTCCGTTTATTTAGAAATTTCAGTGTCAGTATTACGAAACCCATGCACCCGCGCACACCTACGCACACAGAGTTCATATAATGAGAGAAAACGTCCTTGCTGAATGTGCAATCTTTGTGGAGAAAGGTCTTCAGCTTAAATAAAGAGATGCTCAACCTCTAGTGAAGATTATCTTGAGCTGTGAGCTTGAATTACCTTGGTTCTTCTCTAGAACCAATCACACTGTCCTCAGCAGAGAATATACCTAGAAATAAAACCCTCCTGTGCAAACACATCATTGTAACCTACACACCCGATTCCAAGAAAGTTGGGACACTGTACAAATTGTGAATAAAAACAGAATGCAATGAAGTGGAAGTTTCAAATTTCAATATTATAAT
>JBBIGC010000041.1:21807387-21844065 GCA_037576955.1 Lepidarchus adonis | reverse complement strand
AGAAGCCTGTATTAGAAACGAATGGGACAACATTCCTATTCCTAAACTTGAGCAACTTGTCTCCTCAGTCCCCAGACTGTTCTAAAAAGAAGAGGGGATTCCACACAGTGGTGAACATGGCCTTGTCCCAACTTTATTGAGATGTTGATGCCATGAAATTTAAAATCAGCAAAAATTTCTCTTAAAATGATACATTTTCTCAGTTTAAACATTTGATGTCCTCTGCTTTATTCTGAATAAAATATTGAAATTTGAATCTTCCACTTTATTGCATTCTGGTTTTATTCACAATTTGTACAGTGTCCCAACTTTTTTGGAATCAGGTTTGTATATACAGATATTTACAGAAATGCACATTAAACCATTACTTATGGGGAGGGAAGCTGTGTAGGGTTGCTTTGCCTAAGTTCTGCTTATCTGCTGCTTAAGTACTTCAGATAATATTAACTCATTGTAATAGGTGGAGACCATTGCACCCAACAAAGTCTTTTTCTTTTCTACTTCATGTATTTCTATTCACAGTTTAGCCCCGAGAAGCATTCTGGGTTTTATTTGTAAAATTTTCAATATTTTAATGATGACTCTTCTGCTACTTGCTTGAAAACTCTTGGACACTCAGTCTGCAAAATACAACAGTTTCAACATTTTATTAACGTTTTATTAAATCTGTGTTGCTGCTCTAGATATGCTGTTCACAATTAACCAGTTTCGTGTTCTGTACGTTTTATTTCCTCCATTATCCACTAGATGTCAGAGCCAGACTGCCCATTGTGTCCCGAGCAGCGGCGACTCTGTGCTCTCTCCTGAGCAGCCACCGGAGGCAGTGAGGAACGGTACGGCAGATGTGCTCAGGGCTGCTCCCCCATCAGAGCCTAATGGCACAAGAGCAGATTCAGAACCTGTGGCAGCTGAGGGGCAGCCCTCTGTGAGTAATGAGCAGGAGGCTCCTAGCACTTCTGCACAGTCACAGTGCAGGACGACTGAACGACAGAAAGCTGTCTCACAGCAAACCAGCCTTGACTTGGCCTCAACACCCAGCCCTCTCAGCAAAGTAAGATATTTTAAGACTGAGGGTGTTGAAAGAGAAGTTCTATTCGGTATGAAATAATGAAACCGAGACTTCTGATTCTGTATCTGTTTTTCTTTTCGCTCCAGCAGAGAGCAGTGTCTCAGCAGACCAGCTTTGATGCGTCTGGACCACAAGGTTCATCAAGCAGGGTGAGAGATGTTTGAGTACTGACCAATGTGTCTCCTTCACTCTTGTGAGAAGTTGGTAGAGTTATAGTAACAATGTTTATTTATGTAGTACATTTTAATTCTGATACTAAATGTTTGTGCTTATTTTCAGTGTATTCAATAGTATAATGTATAGTGTGTGATGTGCATAGTGTGTCGTTCTACTAGGCCTGCAACAACGAATCGGATTAAATCAATAAAAATCGATTACTAAAAGAGTTGACAATGAATTTCATAATTGATTTGTTGTGTTGCGCGACGCAGAGATGTTTGATTGTTACAAAAAATTAAAACTTTAGTTGAGCGCGAAGCGGAGCAAACGCACTCGGTTTGCACTGATGCTAGCAGAGTTAGTGCCTCACAGACAGGGCGGAGCAAACATTTAAAAATAAATGAGTGGAGGAAGAGGAAAGATATGTGGAGGAAGCAGAGAAATTCGTGTGACCCATGGTGGGAGAATTTCACACTAATTAAACAGAAAAGGTGTGTTAACTGTTCAATATGATGAGGAGGGAGGGTAAGGGTAAAGGAACAGCAGGGTAAGTGAGGAACGTAATGTTTATTCGTTTTGACAAGTTAGCATTAGCTAGTTAATAACTAAGTAGTAAAGTAGGGGAGTATTGTTACTTTGCATTGCAAGACTAAAGATACATTTTTATTGCCTTTTTTGGACCATTAATTTTTCAATCTGTTGTCATGTATAGCTACTTCAAAAAGACTTACTTACTAAGGATGCTAATTGTCTCGTTTCCAGTCCAAATATCTAAAACATCTTAAATCAAGATTACTAGACCAGAAAAATGGCATGAGAACTTTAAAACTTCTGATTGCGATATCTCATTATTTTTCTTACCCCATTGGCAGATAATTTTTGCTTGTTTTAAGCAAACAATCACTTTAATTTTTTTAGGTGTTTTTTCAGAAAACAAGACAATTTCTTATGCTATTTCATGTGTCTAGTAAATGTATCTTGATTTAAGATTTTTAATTTAATTTTAAAGTTCATCTTAAGCTGTGTTTAAATGTGGTGTATAATTGAACTATATTATTATAAAAGCTCTTATTATAAAAGTTTGTGCACTTTCTAAAGATTTTAGTTCTGTTTTTGAATAAAGGGTTAGAAATTAATACTTTCCTTGGGTTTTTATCCGATTCATCAAAAAAATAATCGACAGATTAATCGATTATTAAAACAATAAGTAGTTGTAGCCCTACTTTCCACAAGTTTGAATAGAGTTTTATGACAATGATGTTTTCTCTCATTGCTCTTATTTAAAGGCAGAACCAGTCACTCCAACTCGTTCCCAGCCAGGGCCTTCTCACCGCAGGCATGTCCGTACCATTCAGGAGGTGCGCACTACCATCACCCGCATCATTACTGACGTGTACTACGAAGACGGCAAGGAGGTGGACCGAAAGGTTATTGAGGTGAGGAACAGTGTGCTTTGAGATGAGAACATTAAATAAATTGAGTGGTCTCCTTTAATTTACTATTAATCATAACTGTATAAGGCTGCATGATCTTTTCTTTTGTCATCATGTAATGTAAAGGAACTGTATTTGTAATTTAGTAATGTGTCCTTGACAGAGATTGGTAGTTTTGACCCAAAAAATGTTAGGGAAATTTGGGCGGATTATATTAATACCTTCATTCATTATTCTCACGGAAGTGCTCATCCAGAACTGTAATTGTGTAAAAGACTATTTACATATTGAAGCTTTTTGTAATGGGATAGCATTGTAAATACTTACCTTTTTGGTAATAAATTATATATAAAAAATTATATAAAATGTGCCAGCTAAGAAATACTGAAATATTCAGAATACACTGTTTTGTTATGGTGGATAATATCTGCATTTTGGTCTTAATGTAATTTCACCAGAAATGTTCAGGTATGCCAGAATTTAAATGTATTGTCATTACTATGGGAATATGGGAAACTAAATGGAACAAAGACATGATGCCTGTAAAGTTATTTAAGAAATAATCCTTAATTTGTGTTCATTTTGTGCTAAAAAAAAATTTTTTTTTACATTTATACATCAATATGGGCTCATTTATTATCCAACCCTGTATTGTTATAATCTTTATTCATTTCTTTGCTAGGAGTGTGAGGAGCCAGTAGTGGATCGCTGTATTGTAGACAGCGACATCTCCCCGTCCCGTACAGTAAGCTCCATGACCTCAGGAGATCTGGCAGATGTCAGCTCGCTCTCATCCAAGGCCCTCTCCCACCACAGCTCCAGTGGGACCAGCAGTGTCGGGTTGGGTCCCAGCAGGATGCCTGACTTTGTTATTCCTTCTATTCGTGGGGCGAAGTCTGGCAGGTGAGATCGTTGGAATTTTTTTTATTTTTTTTTGCAATGACTTCTGCATGACCTCTTGCACTTATTAATCACTCGATTCTATTCATGTTCTACACTGAAGTTTGCATAAACACATAGGACTTTACAGCTACTTAAGGTTGTAGGCTTTTCTGTGTTTAGAAAGATACTAAGAAAGAAAACACTAAACAAGTGCATCATGCTTTCAAATTTCACCATGTTTTGATTCTATTATTTTGGTATGGATCAGAACCATTTCTAAAAACATATGCAACAAGACGAACTAATTACAAAATATTCTGTTTAAGTCTATAGAATTAAAATAATGTTATTTAAATGAAAACACCGTATTGGGGATAGGTGATATGGCAAAAAGAGTGTATCACGATGCTTTGAGAAAGACGAAAATGAACCACATATATTTTAATATAAAAGTATGAATAAGTATGAAGCTCAACAGTGCTTTATAACTACTGACGATATCATAATCTGTTCAGAAAATCATATTGTGGCCTTAATTTATCAGGATAACGTCACATTGCCCAGCCCTAAGTAGCATTATATTTACAACATTAGTTTATTTTAACATTCCAATTGAATGCACTTGATTTGCCATCTTGATGCATTCTTGCACACCTAAAACAACACCCTAATTGTGTGTGCAAACATCTCTCTCGCTCTTTCTAATTGCACACACTGCAAGTTCATACACAATAAGAACAGTCAGTCATGGCCAACACCGCCTCCTGCGCTTTACTTCACTCGGTAAGGGCCCATCCACTGACTGTTCTTTGACCATTTGTGCGTCTTCAGCCCCAGACGAGGGGGGAAACAGCAGTCCAGGGCTGGTGTGGCATTGGGATCAGAGGTCACAGGAGCAGGAAGTGCTCTGGTTGCTGGCCCGCTGAGCCCCCGTGGTCAAGGCCGGCGTGGACGGCCACCATCACGCAGCCCCAGGTGAGGGTGCCCTGGCTGTACTGTCCTCACAAAATCACCATACCCACTTTAGCAAGTTGTTACCCACAAGACCAGTATTTATCTTTCTTCCTGCACCATACAGAAGATATGCACTGGTGCTTGAAAGTTTGTGAACCTTTTGGAATTTTCTGTTTACATAAATATGACCTACACATTTATTTTGCTTTAATTGTTCTCCAAGTAGATGGAAAATTATGTGATACATATCTAGGAGTTGCAAAAACGTGTGTACCTCTAAGAATAGAAGGTCATTTCATGGTGAAATTATTAGAGTCCGGTGTTTTTCAATCAATAAAATGGCCAGCAGTTTTAAAAAGAAGCATGTTCTACAAACCATGTTTGAAAGTGTAAGACATGAACAAATGAGATTCCAAGGACCTCAGACATTTATGAAAAATGTTACTTACAGTCAGTTTATGTAAAAAGAAAGAAATTCAAATCATTGTTACCCTCTCCAGGAGTGGTTGACCCACAATGTTCACTCAAAGAGCAAGGCTTGGGGAACCAATGGAAACTTCTAATTAACTAACGGCCTAATAAAACTTTTTTTGTTTAAATGGGAACATAATGTTTGGAAAACTGCTTTCTAGCATAAGAACATCACCTTTGTGAAAGTAAAATACAAATTAAAATGGGAGGACGTTTATGAAGAGAAACTGGGAGAAGTATCGCAAGTTTCTAGAGATTGTGTAATAAACATATTTGTCAAATTCTAAAGGGTTCACAAACTTTCAAGTACAACTTGAGTATTATGAACTACAAACGGTCACTAACTCTTCTTTCACCAGCCACTCTGTTTAGGGCAGTGGTTCTTAACCTTGTTGGAGGAACCGAACCCCACCAGTTTGATATGCGCGTTCACCGAACCCCTCTTTAGTGAAAAATGATTTTTTTTCAAATTTAAGACATAGATATGGTTTTTTACTGCTGCACAAAATGAGCCGTGCATGAACATCACCTTGTTCAACGAACAAAACCAACACAATTCTGCCGGTGCAAAACTAGAGTTGCAAATCATGCGGATAGGAGCTCACTCCATCACGTTCTGTGATACATGAGAATCCATGTTGTATATATTCGTCCGACCACTTTCTTCTTTTGCTCGACATAGTTATTATGGATTAAAATATAAACAAAAAAAATCACACAAAGTACTACCACGACAGTCACACGTTGACTACTGAGCTCTAAACTCCCAGCAGCACCTGATTGGCCAAGCAGTGTAGCATGATCATCTGCAGCTAGTGATGGCCAAGTGGGGCGTGGCATCACGAATTTACATGATAATTCAAGTGTGTCCGGACCTCCGCGGCGGAGGCTCTGCCGAACCCCTGAGACCGACTCACCGAACCCCTAGGGTTCAATCGAACTCCGGTTAAGAACCACTGGTTTAGGGGAAAATGTACATTGTGTCAAAAGTGTGAAGGATACCCTGCCTTTTAAAAACTGCTGTTTGTTTGAGAACATGTTGAGCAGCCTGGTGTCCCAACACTTTACCATCTGTTACCACCATCTCTCTTGCTGATGCCTTCTACTGATGTCTCCCAGAGGCGCTCGGTCGGGACAGAGAGGTGTCGTTCATGCTCAGGCTGTGTCGTCGTCTGAAGAGGAACCCTTCAACCGTTCAAACCCTCGTGCCCCAGGCACCCCACTGGTCCGCAGCACCACCACCACCAGCTGCTCTGAATCCATCAACACCACGCCCTCGGAGACCAGCACAGGAACCAGCAGCTTTGTGGGGCTTCGAGTGATGGCTAAATGGTCGACAAACTCCTTTTTCTATTCCGGGACTATCACACGGGACCTGGGAGAAAACCGCTTCCGTCTGCTTTTCGATGACAACCAGGAGTGTGAGGTGCAGGGGAAGGATATCCTGCTGTGTGACCCCATCCCTTTGGAGTCGGAGGTCACAGCACTGACAGAGGAGGAGTTCTTTAACACAGGTAAAGGACTTTATTTTTTTTATTTTATTTTTTATTATATATATATATATTTTTTTTTTTTTTTATTTAATTTTTAAAAAAAATGTATATATAATTATTAAAATATATATACTTTTTTAAGCATACCACTACTTTACTAGTAATGTCTTCAGTCACACATGCATAGTGTGTCATCCTCAAAATACCATAATAATCCAGTTCTAGTATAATTTCTGATTCTATGATGCCTTTGAATCTGTCATGAATTTGAGAGCTTAGAATTACACCCTGGTGATCTTTAGGATGTTGTATTCTGGTTTGGCAGGCATAGTGAAGGGCCATAAGTTTCAAGGCTCTGAGTTGCTGTACTGTGTGGAGAAGGATGGGCAGACTACATGGTACAGCAGAACTGCTGTGATTCTCACCATGGAGCAAGGCAATCACCTGAGGGAACAGTATGGTCTTGGGCCATATGAACCCTCCACACCCCAAACCATGGCCTCTGATATCAGCCTTGGTGAGTGTCCCCTCATATAGAATAATTATTTTGTGCAGCCTTAAAGAATGAGTTTGTGTTCTAATGGTGCAAAGTCTTTCTTTAGATAATTTGGTGGAAGGAAAGCGGCGGCGGCGAGGGAATAGTACTGGTGCAGGAACACCAAACTGCAGTGGCATGAACAGCCCAAGAACACCAGGCAAACGAAAACTGTCGAGCTCAACAGAGGAGGACCGGACCCCCACGAAGAGAGGGCGTAAAGGGGGCTGGGCCAGAGCCGGTACAGAAGCCATGCTCTATATGGACAGAGATTAATGATGCACAGCTAGATCAGACTGAATTTAAGGACAATGTAGAATTTCTGCTGTGCTTTTAATAATAGGTTTCCAATTACAAGCCTGTATTATTTTTATTACTGTATTTTTAAGGTGCCATGATGCACATTCATCTTAATCTCTATGAACTGATTTATTCATTTTAAATATTTTTATTATTTTTTTTAAAGAAAATGTGCTTTTTTCCTTTTTAAAACACATTTGAGACTGAAAGATTGTTGAGACACTTTGCTGTTAGTGTTTTAACAATGCGCTCATGTACATTATCTTATATAAATTTGTGAAAACCGTTTGAAGGTGTGAATCAAGATCCATTTCTTGTAAGATGCAGATCCTGTTTTCTTATGGTATGTTACAAATTTGTTTGCATCTTGGGGGATCCTGGAAAGACACATTATGGGCTTTGTGGCCATAAATTCTCACATGGTGGTGGTTACTTTAACTTTGCATTCTCTGTTGCTCATGACTACATAGCTTTATATATGGTATCTGGGTTTGTTGTGTTTTCAGGCATCAGTAGTATCTATGCACCTCACTCCTTTTTCTCTGTGCTTAGGCTCAAGAATGGCTGCCTGCAATACTTCTGGGAGTGGTGCCGAACTGCCTTCTGACCCGAATGAACTGCTGGTGACCCATGGTCCTCTTCCTGAAAGCAGTGATCTCTTTATGGGTTTTGTTTTCATGCTAACCGCCTCCTCAGAAAATGACAAGGAGTCCAACCAGACGTCCAGTGACGATGAGGAAGGTGAGAAGAGATGGATGGTCCAATTATTTGTGATGGCACTTTTAAAGCTTAGTTTTTATTACATGGCTGAGGTCCCCCATACCTCCACCAACAATCCAAGAACAATAAGCAGTGTTTATTTTCTGGAGAATGCATTTATTAGATGTTGCCTGTAGCCGATTTGCAGCCTAAAGTGTGCTTCCTCTTTTATCACTAGAATTTGGGCCACCAGCCCTATACAATATGTGCTACACTGAAAGACAGCTAGAGGCGGGTGGAGGAATGATCCTACCCAAGTTTAATGAGGAGCAGGTAACATTTCAGTTGTTGGCACCAAAAATATTTAATTACCACCTTATGCAGCACATGACTGTTTTGTTTTTGTTCAGTGTAAAGCAGCTTATCAGAGTTTGCTGATAGCTGACCAGCATTGCCGCACCAGGACGTACTTGCTGTGTGTGGCAGGAGGAGTTCCCTGTGTCTCCCAAGTCTGGGTGAGAGACTGCTGTCAGGAAAAGAAACTGATGAATTACAGGAACTACCTGCTCCCCGCTGGCCTGGGCCCTGAGAAACGAATCATAGAATGGTAAAGTATCGATGTGGCTACTTCTTCAAATATTAAAATGGTTTAAAATTTCAGTTCAAACATCGAAGCACAATTTTCTGTTTTAGGCATTCACGATGCAGCCCATTTAAAGCTTTGAAGGTCCTGCTGATTTCAGAAGATCGGGTGGATTTGTGGACTGCTATGCTTACCATGTGTGGAGCAACAAAGGTCCATCAACATAAAACAAACGGCAACAGTTCTGGTAAGATTTGTAATACTGTACAGTTATTTTCCTGTATTCAGTGGTGAAACAGTCTGTTTTGTACTAGTTTTACATTTTGAAGAAAGATTTAGCCAAAATACTGAATTAGCCCCACCCCCTTCACATTGTCCTTCACAGATGTTCCAGATGAGAAGTTTGATGTGGTGGTGTCGGCTCACAAGTGTCCTCCAGAGGTGCTGAAGTCTGCCCTGCTTGCGGAGACTCCAGTGGTGTCCCTCGAGTGGCTGATTCAGTGTGTGATCTGTGGAGAACGTCTGGGCTATGACCTTCAGCCCGAGTACAGTCACGACTTGTCTTAAGCTGTGCCTCTTAGGCCCTTCTCTTCCATCTTTTCATCGTCCTTGTCTGTTTTAGTGCATGCCTGCCTTTTACTGTATATAGTTTTAAGCTGTTTTTATGAGGTAATAAACAGTGCTTTTCTTTTTCCAGACAAATTTATTTTAAGTCTTGCATGCAACTACTGCAGTATTTACAAAGAAAAATGTCATGTGCACTAAAGGTGATTTTCAGCACGAAGTGGACCTTCTGAATTAATACAAATTCAGTGTTATCAGATTATATTGTATTTACCATGCTTTAAAGCACATTTACAGGTTGCACTGATGGGTGATCACACCAGCTTCAGAGTCCAAAACTGTCAGGGGAGGAAAAAAACCTTTAAATACTGCACTGAGGGGGAAAAAAAACCCAAAAACATTTCAATACATACCTTCCCAGAGTGCCTCCTGACTGCGTATAGTATTTGTTGTAGTCCAGTCGTAGCAGCAGCTGTGCCAGATCTGAATTGATTTGGTGGTTACGCACGCTAGACAGGATCTTGAAGAGTAAGAATGACTGGCGGCTAAAACCCTGCAGATTTAATCCAGAAGATGTTTTGAAAAAAAAAATATTACCTGAGACACTAATTGCAGAGTATTACAACAAGGATGGAAATCTCTACCCTCAAGAATTTGACTGAAAATATTGAATGTATCATTAAAATCTTTTCACTCTGATTCAATACCCAGATATTTTTACTACAGTAGTTTTTTTAAAAACTATTTAAAAGCTACACAATACAAATATTAATCAAAACTATCTGCAGACTTATGCATAATGCACAATAAAAACAAAACTGAAGCAACTACTGTACATTTACTTTATAATTCCAAAGATTATTTTGCCCAAAAAATTACTGAATTATTTCACGGCTCTCCAGAATGCTGATAAATTCTTCCTTAAATTTAAAGGGAAAGGTGTCCCGGACATGTGACATTTATGGGAAAAGGGTTTTGTGCTTCTGATTCATGGCTTCATAATACTCCAACATTAGTGTGCTTAGCAAAAATGGCGTTTTCAACTTTAAATTGTAACATTTTCATGCAAAATTTGTTTTGGTGAAGCATAGCGTATTGCTGAGTGAGGACCAGAACACGGTCATTTTTTTGCACAAACCACAAAAATGCACTAAAGTCGATTAATATAAATGCTTTTGAAAAAGTTATATATATATTTTTTTGGCATGGATCCGTATAATAAGCTGGAATATGCATCAAGACACTTTTTCCAGAAAAATAAATCCTTTTGGGGCAGAAAAAGACTTCACTCCATTAGGATTTATTTTCTCATAATGGCCAACTCACATTTATATACAAAATAGGAATTATTTCATCCAACCTTCACCATAATGTCTAGCTGAGCTGCTCCTCTCTCGTCCAGTGGCCCCAGATTCTGACTCACCAATGAACAGAAATTGTGACAGAGATCCAGGATCTCATTCAAACAGTGAAACACCTAAGAAAACAAAGAAAATCAGTCATTTGCTGGAAGGAAATTGAAACATACATGGTGGTAAATACTGCAGTATTTCAGACACTTACTGGTTTAAGAAGGATGAACGATTGGGCTAACAGATTGCTGAGGAAATGGTCATGAGCTAGCCGAATACTCTCAAAGTCTCGTGTGGAGTTGATCTGCTGCAAGAGCTGTGAAAATTGGGACTCCAACACGTCCACCTGGTTTGGGAACAAAATTACAAGGGCAGTAAGTGAGTGATTCCCAAAAATAACAAAATACAAACAAATCCTCAGGTGAAACATTAATACCTGTAGGTAATACTGCAGGTTGTCCACTAGAAAGGCCATGTGGTTGCGCAGTCTCCACTTGACTGCATCGGTCTGGTTTGACTTCAAGTGCTTCCGCTGCATCTGCAGGGCCCAGCAGTGCTGAAGCTCAGACTGTACCCGACGCACACTGAGCAGGTAACGAAAGACTACGTTGTACCTACAGAAAACCAGAAAAGCGCAAACTTTTTGTTTTGTGGTAACAAAAGGAAAGCAATAAAACACTGGTCTCAGAAATATAAGCACAAATCAGACTCCTGTACACTAACAATAGTCAACAGGCCATTCCCGTCACTGATGTCCTGTAGTGTGTTCACACTGATTTCAGATCCACGTTTACATGTCCTGCACATACAACTGTAGCAGTCCAACATCACTAACTTGATCCATCACTGCTTTTGGTAGAAATTCATTTTCTACCTTTTTTACATGCCAAATAATTAGCTAATAGTTTTAGTAGAATAACAGAATCCAATAGACATGACATGCATGCTGCTGTGTCAATTACAGCCCTTATTTAAGGAAGGAACGCAGCAAATGTACTTGCTGGTTTTAATGCATTTATCTAAAAAAAATCTAGATGTTAGAGTTCCAGATATTGTTCAGAAGAGCAGCGTACTTTGATTTAAAAATGGATTGGACAGGGGAAAACAAAAAAGTGCAAAAAATGGTGCAAAAAAACAAAAAACTACCATTCGAAATGATCGAAGATCAGCCAGAGCGGCACAAACTCAGCCAATGATCAAATCCAAGAGGATCAAAGAAGATCTAAAGATATCTACGAATACGGTGACAATTAGAAGACACATATGTGAAGCCAAGCTACTGGTAAGAAGTCCTCACAGTCCCATTGTTCGGGGGGAAAAAAAGAAGAAAAAAGACCCGTCCTGAAGTTACAGTTTGCCAAAGAACACATTTATCAGTAAAAAAGCAACATCTTGGTTCCAGACCAAGAAGATTAATGTTATGGAGTGGCCAGCTCAATTTTCGGACCTTAACCCATTAGCAACCTTGTGGGGTGACCTCAAACATGCTGTGTCTGAGGCATAAGAAAACTGAAGAAGTGTGAAATGAAGTTCAATCATTCTGGGCTGGAAAACCTCCTCAAAGGTTCCAGAAGGTCAACTCCATGCAATACAGATGTGCAGCAGTTCTCAGAAACCATGGTTATACAACAAAAAAGTTAGTTCTATGATTCAAAGGGAAGCTAAATCTTGATTTTCAGTTTACACACTGAATGTATGAGTTTGCAAAGAAGAATGCAGCCATTGGTTTTTTTTTTTCTAATAAATGATTAACACAAATGATCTTTTTTTTCTTCTTTTTTTTATTAGGAATATAATGTACAATGTTCCCAATGCATTTGAATGTATAGAAATAAAAGATATAAGAACTTTGGGCTTTATTTACTTTTTATACATACTGCTATTATTCTGAACACAACTGTATAGTTCTTCTGATGATATATTGTATATCAGCCTAAGCCCAGCTCCTCTGGAATGGCTCTTAGGAGTGATTGAAAACCACTTCCTGCTCCCATCTAAAAGATCTTTCCAGAAATTCTAGGTAAATCTTACATTGTTCCTAACACACAAAGTTGACGTGATTAGAAAATACTGAAAACAGATCTGAAATCAGCATTAAAATCTTATTTAGAAATTTTGAAAAGTCTCTTAAGGTCTACAAATTTTTTTGTTGCCTTGTGTAATAAATTTAAAAAGAAAAACCCTGAAACAGTAAAAAAAACAAAAAAAAAACACCACCTCCTCTCAGAAGAAAGTAAATGATAGTAAAACTGAAGAAACAGATGCTACTAATCAGAATAAAAGACCTCCAGCTATACTTAACTTACTTTTCCAGCACAGCAGGAGTGAAGAGGATGTGCAGTGGCCACTGCACTTTGTAGGCCAGTCCCAGTGCAGCCCAGCCCGTGGATGGAGCCTCACGAGGAGAAGAATCTTGAGGAGGTGTGGCACCCTCTCTACTGCCAGCAGCCTCTGTAAGTATAAAGCACCCCATCAACTACCACCACTTCCAGTGATTCCCAGTGACAAACCAGTTCACATTGACATTGGTGGATCCACATAAGGCAACTAGGGAAGTCTTCATAGATTGAATCATCATCATCATTATTTTTATCATAATCATTACTAATATGCTTTGTATGTTGCAATTGCTATTGTTTATCCATGATACAATGCTACATGTTTATTTCGTCTCTCTTTTCTCTTCTATTGTCTCGGTTTGATAGGTTTGTCTCTGCCTGTCCACTGTTGCCGGGGGTTAATTAATAATAAAGTAAACTCTGCAAGAGGGGGAACAACCAAAATTCTCACTAGTTTAAGAAGAATATCTTAGACTCCGCCTCTTGTAGAACAAAACTGCCCTGAAACTACAGGCTGAATTCCCATGTTGTTTTTTTCAAAACTGTCAGGACAAGACATGTAAAATAAATAAATAAATAAATAAATAATAAAAAAAATTCCATTTCCATTTACACTAAAATACAAATGGGGAATGAAGAGGTAGGGTGATGCAAGGACGAATGTCAGCATTCATAATGATCTAGGAACCTTACACTGAAACATAATATATTGTGAATTTAACAGCACTAAAAAACAATTTCCTTCCAATTACATAAGAGATAGTGTCATTGAAGGGAATTCTGGCTGTGTCCAGTAAGTGGTGCTGTGTTCCTTTCAACTGACATATATGAAACAAAAACATGTCAGATTGTTATTATTATTTTATTTAATGTGGCCAAAACCTCAAACATTTACGGCCAGTTTCCAACTCAGGAATCTATCAATCCTAGTATTGTCTAGGATTACACTCTTTTAAATAGTGAATCTCCATTTACAACGCTGTGTAGTTCTTAATCTATGTTTGGGACGTGGCCCTTAAAGTGAACACTTCACGTGAAATACTTGATTTAGTTCTATTTGAGAAACAATACCTTTAGCATCTTTTCCTTGATAGTCAATGGTGAGATGCAAGAGGGGTAATAGGTTGTCATCGTCAAGCAGAACTTTGTGAGCAGCTTGTTGAAAGGCAACGTTGACGTCTGCAAAGGAAGATGTGAAGTTGAATGATTATTTCTTAGATAATTTATTAGAATGCATTTATTTAAGTATTACAAAAAGAAACAAATACCATGTTCTGTTACAGCTGAAGGTGGAGTTTTGAGCATATGTTGGGCAAGGTCTATAAAGACTTGGTACAGTTCACCACGTCCCAACAAATAAAAATCCTTTATGATCTATGAGGAGAAAATAAACTTTAATTAAACAATTGTTTCATTTAAAATAAATGCTTTTAAAACCTCACTGTTTACCTTAAGTTGACCCAAAAGGTCAGATTCCTCAACCATCAATGTCCAGAGATGCTAGTAGAGAATAAGACAACTCAATGTGGTCATCAGGTGGTAGAACTCAAGATATGCCCTAGATGTGACCATATTTAAGTCTAAATATTTTTTTTGTCCTACTTTGGACACAGTTTGTTTTGTCTTTACACTTATTTGTAATTTTTTTTTTACAAAACATTCATTTGTCATCATGTTTTGTTGATTTTATTTTCCCTTATTTTGAATTATACATCTATGAAATGAAAATAAATTTAATTTAAGTATGAGAATTGATATACAGCACTCACAACCAACCTCTGCAACTGTGCTTCGAATGCCATCTATTACATTCTCGAAGTCCACCAGACTGAAAAGTGCTTGTTGTTTGAGTCTGTGGAGCTCAGCAGCAAACATATCCTCTTGGTGTTTCAGAATAGAGCCTACATGTGTTAACAGACATGATTTCTTATTTAGCACAAGTATTGAGTACAAACAAATGTGTTTAATTATTTGTGCTATTATTAAAACTGAGACGCAATTAACAGTGTATTGTTTGCAGTGTATTTGTAGAGTTTGCATATGTAATTCCTTCAGTCTGAACTCTTACCAGCTCTAGATGGACTCTGATTGTGGTTCTCAAACATCTGGACGGACTCCCCAACAAAGAGGATTTTCTCAGCAACTCGGACAGGAATGTATGAGGGAAGCATCTCAACACGCAAGGAGAACTGCTGGAGTGAAGGGGCAAGCATGTTCTCCTCTTCAATAAGTCTCTACACAGGAGAAAACAAAATTATTATAATTATTACCATCACCATCATCTTACACAATCTCAAAGTGTGTTAGTAAGTAGCATATGCATAAACAGCTAAAACATTAAAACAATGAAATGGCCACACAATCAAACATTTTATACATATTAAGAGAAGTGATGTAATTAGCTATGCATATACTTGTCAGCTATGAAAAAACAACAATCTATGAAATTATTTCTTTTATAAAGTAAATATAGTGTAATACATTGTGGCAAGTGGCCAAAGACTTCAATATGGATCAGAGTATCAGATAAAAAGATGTAGAGTATGATGTCGTAGCTATAAAATCATAAGCAGGAGGCGTTTCCATTCATCAGTCGATATAAAAAAATGGAGGAAAATTTTTTTTGACCCCTCACTGATTTTGTGACAACTTCCTTCCCTCTGCCAGGACACTGAAAATGGGTTGTGGATGGGTCATGACAATGACCCAAAGCATACAGCCAAGGCAACAAAGGAGTGGATCAAGAAGAAGCGCATTAAGGTCATTGAGTGGCCTAGCCAATCTCTGGACTTTAATCCCATAGAAAATCTGTGGAGAGAGCTGAACCTTCGAGTTGCCAAGCAACAGCCTCAAATCCTAAGAGTAGTGGACCAAAATTCCTCCTGGTATGTGTACAAACCTGGTCATCAACTACAAGAAATGTCTGACCTCTGTGCTTGCCAACACGTCTTTTTTTGTTTTGCTTTGATCAAATACTTTTTCCCCTCAATGAAATGCAAATCAATTCACATATTGTATAGAATGTGATTTTCTGAATCTTCTTTTTGATATTCTATCATCTCTCACTGTTAAAAATACCTACCATTACAATTATGGACTGTTCATTTCTTTGTCCGTGGGCAAACTTAAAAATCAGTGAGGGGTCAAATAATTATTTACTCCATGGTATACATCATGATATAAATCAAATATAAAAAAGCTCTCTGAGCTTTAAAACAAAATCAAATATAAAAATTTAAAAAAAGTCTTAATTCTAACCAGTCAATGGCTTCAAGTGTTTCAGAACACCACAAACTGAATGTAGAATTAAATCCTTAGATGAGCTCCAAATAAATAAAACAGGTAATAAAAACAGAAAAGTAAATTCTGTCAAAAGCTATCAGGCGTAGTCTCTATAAAGTCCATACAGTAACTGGGGAAGTGGCATTTGACAAATGTTTACGGCCAGGGACTTGGGAAAGAGGGTCAGTTACTTTAATCAGTCGCTTAAATCTGACATTTTCAACAAGATAAAATGACGGCAGATGGTAAAAAGGTTAAAAGATTGGTGGCATTATCTGTCATTGTGGGAACAAAACTGCTCCTGACTTTGAACAGCCAAACTGTCTCCACAGTGCCAAATTCCCCAGACCCATCTTATAACAACGTTCATCTTTTGAGCTATAGTTGCAGCCATTTTTCAGTAATGCCATTGTTTGAATTTTCATTAACATGATCTGCCATCATTTTCTCTTTTATCTCATTTCCACCCCTGTTGTATCAAGATCCTGCAGATTTACTCTTACAGAATACTCCACTCAACTCCTAGTCCAGGCAATGGTTCTCTTCTGCCTGGACTACTGCAACTTGCTGCTGACCGCTCTGCCTGCAACCACAATCAAGCCACTGCAGAGGATTCACAATACAGCAGCTCGGCTGATCTTCAACCAGCCGAAACACGACCATGTGACGCCCCTGCTCTGTTCTTTACACTGGCTTCCCATCGTAGTGCACATCAAATTCAAGTCCCTGATGCTCGTCTACAGAATCATCAATGGATCTGCTCCCTGTTACATGACAACACTCATCCAGACCTACACACCCACCAGATCCCTCAGATCAGCGGTTGGCGATTCCATCTCCACGTAGAATCAAATCCAGACTCTTCTCCACCCTCACTGGTGGAACGCTTTGCCCAGACACATCAGAACTACAGAGACTCTCACTACCTTCAAGAAACACTTCAAGTATTGTAATTATTACATCTTACTTTTAATGATGATATATAACGTCCTGTTCTCTTTGATAATTCAGCAAATTATAATTATAGCTCATGTTGTAAAATCTTCTAACTACAACTAAAGAACTGTACTTATTTGAAGCACTTCAAGACAAAGAGGAATGTCCTGGACTCTTTTAGCTCAACTAGATAGTTCATGTTGTTCATGCTATAGCACTTTCTATCTGTATAGACGTGGTTATTAGCACTTAATGATTAAGAAAATATGTGTTATTCTCTTTCTACCTCTTACATAGCATCATTAGCCATTTGCACTGTTGTAGCACCTGCACTGAGTTCCATGACTAAGAGAAATGTGTTGAAGTTCTTTGTAGCTCACACGTCATGTCTGAATTAATGGTTGATTGTTCCTGTAACTGGAAGTCGCTTTGGACAAAAGTGCCAGTCAGATAAATAAATGTAAATGTAGTACCAGTGTGCAAGGCTGAATTAACCCAAGCATTAGCATGTGTGCTGCTAACCAGTCGCTACTCATCGGCTCTACACTGTGTGTGGGTCAACCTGACAGGCTTGTAACTTCCTGCCACCTGACTGATTCAGTTACTCTCAATCTCATTGGTTCATCTTGCCTGTCAAAACATGTGTGGAATAAATTTGATTTATCAACCATGTCTTATTTATTCATTAATTTCCCAACTTATTTATCCATTTCGGGTCGCGGGGAAGCTGGAGCCGATCCCAGCTGACTACGGGCCAAGGCGGAGTACAACCTGGACAGGAGGCAAACCCAACACAGGGCAAAACAAAGACAGACAACAAATTCACACACACTCATGCCTATGGGTAATTTAGAGGTGCAATTCAACCTAAACCACAAGCCTTTGGACAATGGGAGGAAACCAGAGAATCTGGAGGAAACCCACGCAAACACTGGGAAAGCTTGTACGCTCCACACAGAAAAGCACCAGTGTCTGATCCACGGATTGAACCCAGGGCCTTGTTGTTGTGCAGAGAAAGTGCTAACCACAGCTTCATCGTGCCACCTTTGAGGAACGGTTCGTTTTTGATTATCCAGGCTTTTTTTAATCGTCAAACTGTTACAGATGGTTCTTTCCTAAGTACATGGACTTGAAATGCACAAATTTGTTTGTGACTCCAGATTTAAAACTGCCCTAAGCCACGAGACAATCTGTCTCTTCAATCTGGCCCATGAGCGAAGCTAATTCTGTAACTGAAGAAGTAACTAAAACAATCAGGATATCTTCAATCATATTCTCCAATAATGAGCACATATCCAGTTAAACTTGCTGAATAAATGTGTGCCATGGCCTGTGGGAAGATGTCCCGGCCTCAGATTATGCTGAGTAAGTGAGCTATTGCATTTTCGAGAATGATGCTATGATGCCAAAGACAAACGTTTACACTGATGGCGAGCAAAAGAAGTTTCCCATCTCCCTTACCAAGTCCTGCAGCTCTCGGAGCTGCTTCCCACTCAGGCCTCCAATGCCAAGGTCCTCCTCCTCTTCCTCCTGTGCTGCTGCAGCACCTCCAGCACTGGGACCCTGTTTCACAAAGAACTCCTCGCTCTGGTCCAGGAGAAGCCCATGAAGCATCCATGCAGCCAGCTGCTTATACATCACGCCATGGCACACTGCAAGAATCCTATTTTAAGGAAAAGAGATCCTTAATGGAAGAGTAATAGACAGAGATCAAATAATAGACAAGTGATCAACTTCTCAGTCCTTCACCTAAATAATATCTGGACAACAGGAGTCTTTCAGTAAGAAACTGACCAGTAATGAAGAAAGTAGCTGAACAGTATACAGTGGACCTATAATTTAAGAACGGACAAAACTACGGTACCAGAATTATTCATACCCCTGGCAAATTGTGACAAAGTTCCTTTTATTCAACCAGCAACTTTCTACTTCATAGTAAATGACACAGGCAGCTCCCAGTAGATAATATGACGATGTCCAAGAGGCGTCATTGTGGAAACAAATATTTCTCAGCTTTTGTTGAAATTTGAACAAAAAGTTGCATGTCCAAAATTATTCATACCTTTTACAAACTGTCACAGTCTATGGGAAAATCCTATACAAAAAGTTCTATACCATAGCAAACAGACCAAACAGCATCCTAATTTCCCTGATTCGTTGGGAACAGCTGTTTTAATCAACTCAACAGGTGACAAACAGCAGCTCTCTGCAGTTTGCTGGTTTGTGGACAGCGATGGCTAAGACAAAGGAGCTATCTGAGGACCTGCGGCTGCAGATCTATTACTTAATAGAGCAGAAAAGTGGGTCAGGCTTTCAGGCACAGTCCTCAAATGGTTCTCAACTTACCTAGAAGGCAGGAGCAATTTTCTATCCATTGACACATCAAATTGGTCAAATTCTTCAACAGTACAAAGTGGCTTATCATAGATATGCAGATAACTGGATTTCCATTCAATAAAGACATAATAATTCTTTTTGGGAACAGAGAAGGAAGGTTTCAACTTGATGCTTAATTGGAATGTAGGGATTTAAGTACCACTACTCATGCTAAAAATCTTGGTATAATCATAAACGATAAACTCAGCTTTAGCCACCATATCAGATCTATTACTAAATCAGCATTTTGCATCCCAGAAACATAGCTTAGAGATTTTCTTTCACCTCAGGATTTAGAAAAACTTATCCATTGAGTCCAACGGACACTACAAAAGCCTTTGCAAATGCTCACCTGGACAAATGAGACTTCTGTTTATCTGTGTAATGGTCAGATTAAACGAAAATTGAAATGTTTGGCCACAACGATGGATCCTTCATCTGGCGTAAAAAGGGGAAACCTTCAACACCAAGAACACCATCCCCACTGTCAAACATGGTGGTGGGAACCCAATGCTTTGGGGTGTTTTTCAACCACTAGACCAGGGAACCTAATCACAGTAAACGGCACTATAAAAAAAGAAAATCAAAATTCTCAACAGCAACATTATGAAGTCTGCAGAGAAACTTGGCCTTGGGCACCACTGGACATTTCAGCATAACAATGACCAAAAACACACAGCACATGTGGGGAAGAAATGGTTGGCGGACAACAACATTAATGTTTTGCAGTGGCCCAGCCAGAGTCCTGACTTAAATCGCATTGAGAATCTGTGGAGGGAATCAGGGTGATTACAAGGAGAAGAGTTGGAGAACCTGGAGAACCTGAAAGAGTTGGAGATCATCTGTAAAGATGAATGAGCAAAAATACCAGTGAAGGCATCCAAAAAGCTGGTCAGCAATTATAGGAAGTGTTTGATTGATGTAATAGCCAATAAAGGCTTTTCTATTGATTATTGAGAGGGGTATGGATAATTTTGGACATGATACTTTTTGTTCAAATGTCAACAAAAGCTGAGGAATATTTGTTTCCATAATTTCGGGCTTGACTGTGTGTTTCTAGGGAGTTGAAACAAAATCCTGGGGAGGATCTTTATTTTCTGGACCTGAATTTGCACCTCTGCCAAAAAATCCCATAAGTGTGTGTGTGTGTGTGTGTGTGTGTGTGTGTGTGTGTGTGTGTGTGTGTGTGTGTGTGTATCTATGCATCTACCCAAGAAGTATATATACTTCCAATAACATTTTACCACTTATGACACTGGATTTGTCCAATAATAAAGCTGAATCTAACCTAACCCACTAACTAACAAGCTTTTCATTGGCTGAATCAAGCTCACAGAGGAGACAAAAGTCTCCAAGCCTGGGACTGAGAATTCCTACCAAACAGAAGCAAGTCTGAATCGTGCATCCCTACTCCCATTATCAATTAATCAATTATTGCATATGATTGATTGATCATGTCACGTCTGAGCTCACTTTTCCAAAGCCATGCGAACAGGTGGCAGTCCTCCACAGCTGTGCTTGTAAACAGTCTCCAGAATTTGGCAGCCATGGATCTAAACAGCAGAAGAAATACTGTTTCACATTCACATTCACAAGTCACTGGTGTCCATCATTTGCCAATCCAAAAAAACCCACTAAGCCACTAACCTTCTGAGATTTGATGGTCTCCACAACAACCATCACAGACGGGAAGAGCAACTGAAACTAATCGGGAAGGAGGAATATGAGACCGACATCGAATGTGTATTGATCAGTCCAGCACATGCAACTGTGCAAATCAAGCAAAGTTCATTACCTGCTCCAGGATGTAGTTTACGTGTGAAATGGAGAGATGTGGATCACCAAGGAACTGTGAAAAGAAGTGTAAAGAGACGAAACCTCAGTCCTGAAATGTAGTCATGGTGGTCCTAAACTAAACCTTAATCTTAAACATCCAGACCTCTTGTTCAAGGTCCAGTAAGGCTTGTCGGTAAGGCTGCAACATAGAGTGCAGGCCTGTGCAGAACGCCCGTAGGTATATTCCGTGGAGTCCAGTTTGACTAGGCTGGTTGGAATAGTGCTCCTGAGTGACCACACAGAATCAAAAGTTAAAGACAACAAATAACACGAATAACCCAACTGTTTTTAGTAGAACACTGCACATACTTGTTGGTGGACATGGCCCGTGTGTTGCTCTATGAACTCTGTGAAACGCATGTAGTCAGTGCCCATTTTACACAGCCGGTTCAGGACACTGGTTTCACTGGGATGGAGAAACGGCAAATCCTGGGACACCTGTTACCCCCCCAAAAAAACACACAAGCAAGCTAAATACCAAATAGATCAGCAAGCACATATTATAGTTGAGCAAATACATATTGTATTGTCTGTTTCTCTGCATAATTTGTTAACACCCTTTTTACCCCATTCATCAATGGTCAGGACATTGATATTTTTGGTGGGTTAGCTATTTTCAGTCCAGCAGTACAGAGTTATTAACCTGAGCTAAGTTTTAGACACACTCTGCAGCGTACACACACACTAAAAAAATCTTAAATCTAAATGTAAAACTTTTAAAAACATTGAAATTAAATATAAGATCAGTATCATGTCCACACTGTTTAAAAAAGTAGAAAGGATACAAAAGAAAAACGAGTCTTGGTATTACTTGGAATCAATTTTTCACATTTATGGAGTCCTGGGACAACATTACAATAATTATAATTCTAGCTGTGATTTTGTTCTTCTGATTTCTCATGTGACTTTAGTGACTTTACACCATGTTTACACAACTTTAGCATCTTTTTGCCCAATGTGAAGTAGCTTCGCGTTGTGTTTAACTGTTTTTAACACTAAATGCATCATCACTCTGAAGCCAGCAGGTTAAACCTGCACTTACCCCCATACAGACTAATGCACAGTCAATTAAGTGGACCTTAGAAAACCTTATGAATGCCACATTACTTCGCAAACCATCCATTTTCATCTAGGGAGATCAATTCAGAGTGGGTTGCAGTTTCGATCAGCTATCTGTCCACCTTGGTCTTGGTTTTAGTCTCATTATAGTGTGCTGCAACTTCTTAAAGAAAGAACTACAACACAGAACCTATATACACCATCCCATCAGAGAATTCTGAGCTACCAAAAAAAATCATTAAAACATGCACATGGTGACATTTAAGAACCAAATATAACCCTTTTTAAGACTCAGCAGAAACCCGGGGTATGGTCCACCACCTGTTAAAACGTGGTCCTATTGGACCCACATGGTAAGTGAACTTAAAAGAATGGACCTGTATATTCAGAAACTGCAGTGCATGACTGCAGCTGGAAATCACTGGGTTAATGCATCATTTGTGTACATAGGCCACTACTACTTCATGAACAGTGTACTGTACCACAGAAACTACACAATTCAAAATCAGTGCTAAAATATTAATATTTTCTGGCCAGTCAGAGATGCTTAAAATCAAACCTTATATATGCATACATATGATAAAAAAAACATTTATTTTATTTCCATTTACATTACTTAGTATGGGAACTGAATGAATTAAACTACCAGATGTGCAAATTTTTAGATTCACGGGTGGTTAAAAAATTTACTGTTCAGTATCTGACCTGAAAATATTTTCTATAAATGACAGTATCTCCAGTAAAGCGGGTGCTAAACTCTATAGACAGAGAACGTTAGTAAACATGCACATAATACCTGCAACCCATTCCGTTTATTCCACGTGAATATGGTGCCAGTATATCCGCTTAAAGCGAGTAGCAACTCGTGGATCATCGCTACAGACTGTTAAATAAAACAGAGATATTAAAACATGTTAATATCCACAAAAACTCGACCACTGGCTAAACCAGCTAACATCAACAACGCCGCCAAAACGCCACCACGTAGGGATATGTAGTCCTTTGCCTTGACATTGGGAAATGTAGTCCGTCATCGTGACTTTGGGAATTGTAGTCCGTTATCGTGACGTTGGGAAATGTAGTACTACAGTTCAAGGGTTCCTAAATACTGTTTTGCCTGTTACTTAACCTTAACCTGCAATGTAGAATCGACGATAAGAAGCTATTTAAAGGTCCTCACTTTACGTATGTTTTCCGTGTCTGCTTTAGTGATTTTCTAATGTCTCGTGTACTCCGAATTTGTCCAGATTTGCTCAATAATCGGGCGTTTCTTAGTGAATTGACTAGCATTAGCTAGCTTGCTAACGTAGCGCTTAAACAGCTGCTAACATATTGAACTGAGAAAAGAGACTAACGACTCTTGGTTTTAAATGTGGATGGTATAACCGAGAGAGATTTCAAACAGTTTGGATTTATCACCAACGAATGGCTTAAATGTGGCTTGTTGGAGCAGTTGTTGAGTGTTGACTGTATAGTGTAGCAGGAGGCTAGCAGACTGCTAGCTTTAGGGAAACTGTTAAGTAGTTTACTTACAGTTTAGTTAAACTGTATGGTAGTCAGGTTTGAGCTGGGGGACAAGCAAACTGCACTTCTTTTTGGACATACAGTCAAGGACATTTCAACTGCGACATCTAATCAAACAGGATTTAGTTAATCTTATGGGCCGAGTTGTATAGAGGTGGCATTGTAGTTCGTAGTTGTCTGTAAACATGCTGGGTATGCACTTTCCTCAGTTCAAGTTCAAGTAGAGCTTTATTGTCATCTTAACCATTTATATTGAAGCACACAGTAAGATTAAATAATGTCCTCCAGGACCAAAGGTGCAACTTGCCACACAACAGGACAACAGCAATTCAGAAATTTCACAGAAGGATGAATGAGTGAAATAATATCTGTACTTCTGTACTAAATACACAACTACCTATACAAATATCCATATAGACTATGGACTGTACAACAACATTACATTTATATAGCACATTTTACATACAAAAGGCGCTTAACAAACAAAAAAAATGCAGATTTAGTGAGATATTTGCTGTATATATTAAAATTAAGCAATGTGTCAAAGAGAATACCAAGATTTCTAATGACAGAGGAGGGTTTAATGTGGACATTGTCAATGTTAACTGTAAAATCTAGGGGTTTTGATTTGACTTGGTAATGAGTTTAGAGACGAGTCAACAGGTGGAGAAGTAGTAAGCTTTGCGACTGGAGTGGGAGGAAGAGATGACGCTATAGAAGTCAATGGAAAATGATGGTATATTTGATGGATTTTGTTCTCAGAGAAGTGTAGAAAGGCCTGACACCACTCATTAGAATTCAAGGACAACGTTACAGGAGGAGAAACTGTTCTGAAGAGTGCTTTTGGTGTGGACCTAGCAGAGCTTTTGTTTGGGGAGTAATGGGTGGAGCAAGCAGCATTAAGGGCATCCCTGTACGTCTGGATAGTGATTGGATGATCAGGCCCATTTTCTGTAAAGTCACTATAGAAAACATGATTTTTGTGCAATTAGAAATCTAAGCAAATGTGCAAGTATACATTGAATTGAGGGAGTAAGGATGTACGTAGGGACAAGAACGTTAGAATGTAAACGTGAAGTTTTGAAGTTGAATGAACAGAACACAGAAGAATACATACATACATACACAGGTATACAAATGTGTTGTTTCTTGAATGAATTGTTCTATTCTGTTTCAGGGATGGCGGAGGGGAGTGGAGGAGATGTTTCCGAGTTCCTCAGTCAAAACCCCCACCTGGCACAATGGGTGGAAACTTTAAGAGAGCATCATGAGACTAATAAACAGTGGCTTGCCAGACGAGAGTTTGTTCTTCGCAACATAGAGGATTTTCCTACCATCCAACCAGACACCATGACTCCTAGTCTGGATAGACTTCTCTCTATGTCCAAGGTTTGGGCCAACCATGTGTTCTTGGGCTGCAAGTAAGTGATCTGTCCATCCATTCATTAGTTGTCTGGGCCACTTATCCCAACAGCTGGCATGATGTCTTCTAGCTTTATCCTAATGTAGCAATTTTATTGTTATAATGGCAATGTTGTCATTATTATCTTATGAAACACATTATTATTTTATGCGATTATTATATATGCATTTTAGATTTTGAATGTGTTTTTGCATTGTAGATATCCCCAACCTGTGATGGACAAGTTGAAGGAGATGGCAGAGGGGATCACTGTGACTGGAGCTTGTGTTCACAAGACAAGAAGTGAAATCATAGGAAAAGGGAAGAGGCCTTCTTCTTCAGGTGGGATCATTGGTGGGGATTTTGCACAATTAAAGAGTCATTATATCGTTTTTTATTTGCTACAACCAGCTTCAGATGTAGCCACTTTTAAAATGAAGCTAAAAACCATTTTATTTTCCAAATTTTTTACTTAAACAAAGACTCTATTTTATTTTATTTTCATCTTTATCTTTTATGCTTTATCTTGCACTTTACATTACTTTTAATTTAAATTTTTATGCTTATGTTACCTCTGTAAAGAACATTGAATGACCTCTGTGTATAATAATGTGCTTTATAAATAAACTTGCCTTGGCTTGAGTTTGCGTATATATTATAAATCTTTATGAATTAATATAGAAAAAATTGAGATGCATTTTGCATAGTGAATTTGTCTTATTCATTCTCTCATTTGTGTAGACTGTAGAAGGCTGCTGTTTTTACAATTTGCACAAAGTTGTCTAATGTTGTGGAGATTTGGAGCGTGAGTCTAAGTCGAAACTTTGTTCTATGTTAGAAATCAAGCAAAGTCAAAGAGATGCAGCAAACAACCTTTATTTGAAGAGATAAAGAGTCATGGTCATGAGGAAGCTTAAATACCATTCATTTCATGACCTAGTTGTAATCACATTATTTGTTTAGTTCTAGTTTATCAAAATTGACACTTTTCATTCCTCCGCCTCTTTTATCAACCAATTAATGAAAGAAAATCCCTTTTCCCAACTTGTGGCCTGATATTTATGTCTTAAAAACTGCTTTTCCTGGTTTGCATAGTCACTATGACCTGCTAATATGATTAGTACCATTGCATTGGTGTATGAACTTACATGATGATCTGACCACCCTCATTGTATGTCCTTATGGTTTTCCAAGCATTGCTACTTTGTTTTGCTGTATGTGTATGACTCCTGATATTTCCTGGTTCAACTCTTGGTCACATGTTAAAACGCGGTGACTTTGCTGCGTATTAATATAAGTTTAAGTTTACGATGTATTTCACTGCAACAAGATTTACTGTAACAACTGTTATCAGCTGCATTATTTCTTGTTAGTATATATCCAAATATATTATATGAAATATATAGTATGACCCTTATACAGAGTCTTGGCTTAGTTTTGAATCATATCAGATTTAGTTACTTTTTCTAGCTACCCTCAGTCTTTACAATGCTACCTTCCCAGTCTTTCAAAAATAATGGCAGAACATGTATACAAGTGTTACCCACACCAGAAATAGCAGAAATTAGTTAATCTACAGTGGCAAGAGAAAGTATGTGAACCTTTTAGAATTTCCAGGATTTATATGATAATATGTCATAAAATGTGATGTGATTGTCATCTAAGTTACAGAGTATTGACGAATACAATGTGTCTAAAATAATAACACAAACAAATCTTTAAAAAGTCTTTATTGAGAACAACCAACTCGTATTGCTAGTGGAAAAAGTATGTGGATCCTTGTGTTTAACTGGTTGACCAATCCCATGGCAACAATAACCTCCACCAGGCGTGTCCTGTAGCTGCATCATTCAGGGGTAATCTTAACTAATTCCTCCTGTCAGAACTGCTTTAGCTTTGCCATTTTTTTTGGACGTCTCGTGTATGGCTCTCTTCAAGTCATTCTATAGCATCTCTATTGGGTTGAGGTCTGGGCTATGAGTACCTCTCCAATGTTTTTGTTTTTCTGAAGCCATTCTGTTACAGACTTGCTCCAGTGTTTTGGATCATTGTCCTGTTGCATCACCCAACCTCTACAGAGATTCAGCTGACCTACAGGCATTCTCACGCTATCCTGAAGAATGTTTTGATAAATTTGGGAATTTATCTACCCCTCAGTGATTGCAAGCTGGCCCCAATGCAGCAAAGCAGGCCAAAATCACCATACTTTATGGTTGGGATTATGTTTTCATGATATACAGTGCAGTTTTTATGCCAGATCTTGTGCTGGATGTTCTTCCCAAGTAGTTAAATCTTAGTTTTATCAGTCTGCAAAACATTTTGCCACTACTGCTGTGGAGTATCAATGTGCTCTTTCACAAATTTCAGCAATGTTCTTTTTAGTAAGCTGCTGCTTCCTTCTTCCAAAGACTTGATCAATTGTGCTTGATCAATGTACTGTTGGCTCATGAACCAAGATGTTAACCAGTTCCAGTGATGCTTTAAAATCTTTACCCATCACTTGAAGTTGTTTCTTTAACTCATTGATGAGTATTCGTGAGTATATTGGGCTCTTTGGGTCATTTTGAATGGTTGCCCACTTAGAGTGTAGTAGAGTAGCCCCAGTTCCCAAAGTGTCTCCTTTTGTAGATCTGATCTGAATTTCTAAAGTCTATGAAATCACTTTGTAACACTTTCTAGCTTTATGTATTTCATCAATTCTTGGTTGTAGATGCTCTGGAAGCTCATTCACACTTGTGTGGAGCAAACTCAGAATGTTTGAGTGTTTTTAATCAGTCAAAGTAGCTCCGGTCCACACCTCCAAATAAATTTTTGTAACATTAACTCAAGGGTTCGCATACTTTTTCCAATACCAGTATTAAATGTATGCAGAAAACCATGAAATTCCAAAGGTTTGCATACTTTTCCTTGCCGCTCTATCTACCTGTGCTTATATAGATTTGTGTGTTATAAAAGGATTACCCTTTTCACTGTCTTTTTGTTCTTTTTTGTAGCCTCGGAGGCTGAGAGCTGGGTTAAGAGCAAAGCTGGCCCAAATGACACTGATACCAAAGCTGTAGAACGGCATAGCGGACGAGCGCTTGTTACTGCTGTCAAATCAGGACCCCGACCAGGTGCCCCTGCAGAACACCAGCCTTTCTTTAATCGCCTGTATAAGGCGGTGGCATGGAAGCTGGTGTCTGAGGGAGGTTTTGGACCCAACCTGGACCACTTTGAGATCCTGCGCACTTGTGTGGAGTCCTGCAAGGCCACCCTCAGCTGTGTGTTTATTCCACTCAAAGACATTCCTGACCTGCCTGCTGGCTGTACCCAGAAGGAAGGCCAGGTGTGTGAACTACGCTGTCAGACTGTCTACATTGGCACAGGGTATGGCCGTGATGAGTGTGCTGCCAGGGCGATGGCCTCCAAGGAGGCCCTCAAAGTATTTCAAGGCCGGAAGGTGACGGTGAGGGTGTCCCGGCGCAGGTTCAGAGGACGGGACGTAGAGGACTTGGTGCTGATAGACGAACAGCCCAGAAGCTCAACGTTGCCCCCAGCTCTCAGCTATCCTTTTCAGGGTGACCAGTAAATCATCCAGGTTGTCCGATGACAGGCGTAGTAAAGGCTTATGTTTCACTTACAATTAGTTGTACTTTTTTTTTGCCATTTTATTGAGCCAACAACAATATACTTACACTCATTGGTCATTTTTGTTAGAAATGTTTTGCAGGTTTACCCACCATCGTCCATCTGTTGCTCCACCACTTCTGTTAATGCAAAAGGAATTTCCAAGAGCACAGTGCTTCACAGGTGACTGACCACTGCCTGCACACCTCTGACTGCAGGGCCACTGTTGGTTGGATATTTTTGGATGGTCGGCCAGTCTAAAACGAAGAGTGACACTAACATGTAGCAGCATAATACACATAACCATGCCACTAGCATGTCAATGTCACTGCTGTGCTAACAATGCAAAATATTTTTTGGTCAACCGTGATTCTGTGGTGGTGCCTTTCCATTGACGGACAGGGTATAGGGGGTTAAAGTATAGGGGGTTAAAGAGCTGTGCAGACTCATGGTACTCCTATGAAGTGCACCTGTATGCTAAATTCAATGGGTGTAAGTGCCATGTAGGTTTATTTGAGTACGTTATAACTCAGCGTGCAGTGAAGATGCAGTTATTAGATGATTGGCAGGTTTGAAAAAAAACTTCAAGTCAGAGTGTTGCTGGTTTTGTCTTGAAGGTGATCATACTCCATGCAGCAGTTTATGGCAGATGGGAAAATGGCTTCAGATGCTGGCAGGATTTTTTTCGTTCATCCAATTCTGTAGAACAGCTGCTGTTTTTAATTTTTACTCTTTAAAATCTGATTTGCTGTACCATTATATTAAACAAGTATGAAACTTCCATTGACTGTTGTTGCTGGTTCAATGTCAGATATTCACCTGTTTAGCATCATCTTGAATTGAGTATCAAGCTTATTCCTGAAGGTTAATAGATTTGTAGAATGGTAATTATAAATTCAGAGGTTCTTTATATATTTACAGCTAAAACAAAGTTCCTTTACCTTTTAAAATACTTAAGTGTATAGTTTTGACACATCAGACATGGGTCTGTGTGATAGATTATTGACCTTAGTGCTGTCGGTTATTGGCTTTGTATTTAGAATTGATTTTAGAAGCTTGATAAGTGACTCATTTACTGTTCCTCCAGCTCTTTTCCCTTAAACTGCTTTCAAACTAATGTTAAAACCATTTCACTGTGTAATGTTTGAAGTACCCAGCATTTCAGTAACATGTTTTTGCAAATAGACTGACCTCTGTTCACCACAAGAAATCATAAAGCTGTTGTTCAGTTTGAAATGTTTGCATGTTTGATTTTTTTGTGTGATTGACATTGAGACTTAGTGTATGTATTTGGTATAGGCCACCAGAATCTGTTTTCTCAGCTTAGCACACACTGTTGTCCAACAGGACGTTGTCCGATCAGCAATCAGTCAAAGCCAATTTACATCAAATGATGTCATGCTGACTGGTGATTGGCGACATGTTTTGTTGATGTTAAAATAAGTGCACGCATATTAACTGATCAGCCATAACATTAACACATTAACATTCACTCTAGTTATTTCATCACAGTGCCACCAGTCAAGGGGATGAGATGTGCAGCAAGTGAACAGTCAGTTCTTGAAATTGTTGTGCTGGAAGCCTTATTTTGATGGCTAAATGACTGGGTCAGAGCATCTGCAGATCTTGTGTTGAGTTGTCTGCAGTAATTTGTACCTAACAACTGTTGTCCAAGAAAGAACAACTGGTGAACTGGCAACAGGGTCATGGGCACCCAGGGCTCACTGATGCATGTGGGGAATGACGTCTAGCCCATTGTAGTTTAAAATGGTCTGATAGACAGAGGTCAGAACACACTGCACCAAAACTGTTTCAACAGCATGAGGGGAACTACTCGGTATAAGGCAGGTGGTCTTAATGTTATGGCTGTTCAGTATGAATATGGAACTTTGCTACATTTATTTGCACTTTGGTGAAATAAAACATGAAAAAGAAATGTATTATTGTTAGCAAATAAACAGAAATAGGCAGGTATTTGCAGAAGTGATGTGTCTGTAGATTTAACCTTATTTTCCCTTAGAAAATCAACCAAACGTATCGTTTCCCCAGTGTGTTGCATACAACTATATATACGACTATGGTAAATAAAATCCACTGTGTCGTCCTGGGTCAGGGGCGGCCAAACTCGGCCCACGAGGGCCAGTGTCCAGCACAGTCTGGTAGCTCCCCTCCTCAAACACAGATAAAGAGCTATTGGAGTTCTAGGAATATTATTATTATTTGTTAACAGTGTTACTTATTTCATTTATCTATGACAGATTGTGTTCCTGCATAAATATCATGAATTCAAAGTGAATGGATTAGAGATCTGAGCAAACTTGAGATATGGAAAAAAAATATATGTGATTATAGCTTTGTTCATATTTACCACCTTGTGTCTTGAATTGTCTGGCAGTTGCATTTTGGAATCAGAAATTAATTGTTGCCCAATTTAAGGTGGAACTGAAAATTCAGAAGAAGGTGAGGAGCAAGGAACCAGGTGCCAGAATGCAAACACAGGAAGCTGAGCTCAGTCTGCCAGTTGACTTTATTTAATGGCAGTAGGTGCTAAAGTTTCACTGGAGTCCAAAATAAAAGCTCTGCGCTCTAGGGAATCGCATTAACCCCCAAGCTTCTACGATTTCTGTCGCTTCTCTGTTTTGACCCTTAATCGTCAAGTGAAGTCATGACATTTCCAGAGTAGCTTTGCTTGAGTGCTTAGTCACCTTGTGTTTTACATGCTCACTATTACAGCACAGCAGATACCACACGCCTGTCGCCTACTGGCACCGGCACGAGGCAGCCATTAAAACCACTATCCCCTCACACCTGTAGGTCTGGAGTGTGGTTTTTTGTGACATTGTTGGCGTGTGACTTGATTCTCAAGCCAGACACGCACGGACGACCTCCGGCTTCCCCTGGCACTTCGTTAAATATTAATAAACATAAATGAAACTAACGCAGAGTGAAGGCGCACAGTCGGATGGCTGCCTTGATGGACAGCTCCGGCAATTTATAAGTGTGTCCTGGAGCCTGGTTGTGTGCTGGCCTCCATAAATGGGTAGCCTCGGAGGTAAACCTCATCTTGGTCTACGTAAACATTCCGTGCCCTTTTTTTCTCCCCTCATTTCTTTTTTTCCATTATGAGTCAGTGGACTTGAAAATATCTCAGATTTCTTCTTATATCTTTGCCTGTTGGAGCTGAGAGAAGTTTATAACACAAGTGATTTCATTTTATTTCGCTAAACTGACCGACAAAAGTGTTTTTTAGTGGATTTAGTGTCTATAATGTTTCCACATGAATATAATGTAAATATTAATATAAAAAATCTATTGACACATTTCTTTCCCATTACTAACTTTCAAACAGGAATGATTCATATTGTAGTCAGTTTGGTATCAGAAGTGATACCAACATCCGACAGATTAGATCTCAAACCAGTATTTGATGCAGAAAGTTAAAGCAATGCTGGAATACTTTGCTTTGTTTTTCTCATTTTAACTTATGTGTAAAGTTCTCGAAGTTATATGCATGATATATTTTTCAAATTCAGACATACACTATATTGCCAAAAGTATTCGCTCATCTGCCTTTACATGCATATGAACTTAAGCGACATCCCAGTCTTAATCCATAGGGTTTAATATGATGGGGGCCCACCCTTTGCAGCTATAACAGCTTCAACTCTTCTGGGTAAGCTTTTCCACAAGGTTAAGGAGTATGTTTATGGAATTTTGGACCATTCTTCCAGAGGCACATTTGTGAGGTCACAAATTGATGTTGGACGAGAAGACCTGGATCACAGTGTCCACTCTAATTAATCTCAATGGTGTTCTATCGGGTTCTGTGCAGGCCAGTCATCTTGTTGGATCAGGAAGGAAGGGGCCATCCCCAAACTGTTTCCACAAAATTGGGATCATGAAATTGTCCAAAATCTCTTGGTGCTGAAGCATTCAGGGTTCTTTTCACTGGAACTAAGGGTCCAAGGCTAGATCATGAAAAACAACCCCACACCATAATCCCCCCTCCACCAAACTTTACACTTGGCACATTGCAGTCAGACAAATACTGTTCTCCTGCCAACTGCCAAACCCAGACTTGTCTATCAGATTGCTATATGGAGAAGCGTGATTCTTCACCCCAGAGAATGCGTCTCCACTGCTCTAGAGTCCAGTTATGGCATTTTACACCACTGCATCCTATGCTTTGCATTGCACTTGGCGAAGTATGGCTTGGATGCAGCTGCTCGGCCATGGAAACCCATTCCATGAAGCTCTCTACACACTGTTCTTGAGCGAATCTGAAGGCCACATGAAGTTTGGAGGAATATAACGATTGACTCTGCAGAAAGTTGACGACCTCTGTGCACTATGCACCTCAGCATCCGCTAACCCCACTGTCATTTTACATGGCCGAACACTTCATGGTTGAGTTGTTGTTGTTTCCAATCGCTTACACTTTGTTATAATATTACTGACAGTCGACTGTGGGATATTTAGTAGTGAGAAAATTTCACAACTGGACTTGTTGCACAGGTGGCATCCTATTACAGTACCACACTGAAATTCACTGAGCTCCTGAGAGCGATGCTTTCTTTCACAAATGCTTGTAGAAGCAGTCTGCAGTAGAAGAAGTTATTCACCTGTGGCCATGGAAGTGATTGGAACACCTGAATTTAATTATTTAGATGGATAAGTGAATACTTGTGGCAAAATAGTGTATTTTTGTGGTTTTGAAAAATTCACAAATAAAATAAATTACTACAAAATGTCGAAATAATCAGATGAAAGAACACAAAATAAAATAATTATAAATAAATAGCACAGAATCATAATAAAGGTAGGGTCTGCTGGTCTTAACTGTAGAGAATGATTACAGTGGGGCACAAAAGTATTAAAAGTTTTAAAAAAAAGTTCTCTCTTAAAAAGATGAGAGTCTGTAATGTTCATCATAGGTTCACTTCAACTGTGAGAGACAGAATGTAAACAAAAATCCAGGAAATCATGATTTTTAAAGAATTAATTTGTATAATGGTGCAGAAATAAACTATTTGGTCAATAAAAAAAGTTAACCTCAATGCTTTGTAATGTAACCTTGGTTGGTCAAATGTTTCCTGTAGATCTTCACCAGGTTTGCACACACTGTAGCTGCTATTTTGGCCCATTCTTCCATGCAGATCTTCTCAGGAGCTGAGATGTTTTGGGGCTGTCGCTGGGCAACATGGACTTTCATCTCTCTCCACAGATTCTCTATTGGATTGAGGTAAGGAGACTGGCTTGGCCGCTCCAGAACCTTGAAATGCTTTTTACGTAGCCACTCCTTTGTTGCCCATGCAGTGCTTTTGGGATCATTGTCATCTCATGATACATTGCCTCATTCATCTTTTCCTTAATACGAATCAGTCGTCTTGTCCCCTAAGCATTCCCTAAGCATAATGTTTCCACCCCCATGCATCACAGTGGGCATGGTGTTCATGGGATGCAACTCAGCATTCTTCCCCCTCTGGGCTGTTTCCTCACTGTTCTCAAGATCATTTGAGGTGAGATCTTGCATGGGGCTCCAGGTTGAGGGAGATTTTCCATGGTCTTATTCCATTTTCTAATAATTGCTCCAAAAGTTGATCTCACCAAGCTGCTGCCTATTGTTGATTGGTTCGTCCCAGTCTTGTGCAGGTGTATAATCTAGTCCCTGGTGTCGTTAGACAGCTCTCTGGTCTTGGCCATGGTGGAGGTTGGAGTCTGACTGTCTTTTATACAGGTAATGAGTTCAAACAGGTGTCATTAACACAGGTAACAAGTGGAGGATAGAAAAGCTTCTTAAAGAAGAAGTAACAGGTCTGTGAGGGCCAGAATTTTGCTTGTTATGTATGTGCTAAATACTTATTTTCTGCACCATTATACAAATAAATTCTTTAAAGATCATACATGTGATTTCCTGGATTTGTTTTACATTCTGTCTCTCACAGTGGAAGTGAACCTATGATGAATATTACAGAATCTCTCATACTTTTAAGTGGGACAACTTGCAGAATCTGTGGCTGCCAAATACTTTTTGCCCCACTGTATTTCAAAGCCTTGAAGCCTAACTAATACATTTTGAGTCTGATTGTGACAACTGTGAGACCCTGGATGTTTGGGAATGAGATTCGTCTGCTATCCTGGAGCTTGATTATAAATGCTAATATGTAAGTATGAGAATCCCCAAATCCATATCAATCATTCAATAATTATTTCAAAATGAATTTAAATATGAATATTATGAGCTTTCTTATTAGAACATGGAAACAAACCTAGTCACAGCATTTTGAACAGCTTTGTAAAACTCAAGTCAGCAAGTCCAGAGTGGCCTGTTGGAGTGACCACACAGTGAACACCTGTTGAGACATTCAGTGTCTCTCAGTCAGTTTTCATGTTGTGCCTTTTCTGGCCATTTGATAATCAGCACCTGCCCTCAAAATGACAATAGCCAGATTAAGATTAAGTTCTAATCATTTTCATGCTATCGGCACCACTGCTGGCTTGTAACTCATTCACACACTCTGTAGAACAGGGGTGTCCAGCTCCGGTCCTGGAGGGTTGTTTTCCAGCACAGTTTGGGGATTTCCCTGACTCACCTGTTTTTTGCCAGGTTCAGGAAGTGTGGAAGGCAACTATTAAACTGTGCAGGACACCGGTCCTCCAGGACACACTTTGGACACCCATGCTGTAGAAGAACCACTTTTTGTTCCTTGAGGAATGGATGGTGCACTCAACCTCTGTAGCTTTGGTTTCTTGTCAATGGTGAGGAGCCAAAGGAGAACCCTTACACTAGATAGTAGTGTTTTTTTGTGCCTTTAGGTAAAAGAACTGATCAGTCAGTATGGTTGATGTTACTGGCAATTAATTAAAGCCAATAGTCATCAATCAGCATTGTACAATGACTAATTAGCTGCCAAAAGTGTTGTGGTAAATGCCTGCATACATAGGATGGAAAACACAAAGGCATTCCATTAATGACTTAATGATCATCCATTGAAAGATTCCCCTGGTGTTGACTCTGTTTCCCGACCGTAGAAGCTACGTCTTCTGGGTCCAGTATTGTGGGCTCAGACAGCGCCAAAGAAACAACACCAGTCCTGCCAAACACTGACCACTCAGACTGCCTTAGAAAACAAGATTACAATACACTTTATTCAAGTTTAATTACACATGTACATCAAAAGCAGCGAATAAACTCAGCAATTGTTCACATCCCACCCTCCACACCAATGATTCATCCATGTGGCATCAGAACAGGGCTGGCTGTAGAAATGTGGGCTTTGTTGATGTGAAAAGCGTCGACCAGATTGACCATTACAAGCACTTGAGCAGAAAAAAATTGCAGACGGCTCCTCGGGGACAGTCGCACATCTTCCCGATCCGCGCTCCTTTCCTGATGGCGCACTGCTCACCCACATCACACTGTGGAAAACAAGACATTCAAGATTCAAGATGCTTTATTCATCAGATACTAGGTTACACAAGTATGACCAGCAGTGAAATGTAAACTGATGTGCTCCACGGACTATACAGTAATAAAAACAGAACTAGAAATAGAAAAATAGAAACAGAAACTCAAGTAATTCTTAAGAGAAATATATGTGTATATATACATATGTACAGATTCATATACACAATTATACATAATTTAAAGGTGTAGGGTTTGGAGTGTGTTTGAAAGTTTCCTGTATTTTAGCAGTGTGTGTTACGCACGAGGTAACAAAATTTGTTGATAGGTCACTACTCATTATTCTCTCTCTCTCTCTCTCTCTCTCTCTCTCTCTCTCTCTCTCTCTCTCTCTCTCTCTCTCCCCCCCCCCCCCCCCC
>JBBIGC010000041.1:21770163-21787508 GCA_037576955.1 Lepidarchus adonis | reverse complement strand
TGCATATATATATATATATATATATATATATATATATTGTGTGTGTGTGTGTGTGTGTGTGTGTGTGTGTGTGTGTGACTCTTTGATACAATGTAAAGTAGCCACTGCACAGCTTGTATAACAGTATAAATGTAATATATGCATTTCCTTTTTTGAGGATTACAGATCTCTTGCGATTGTTCTGTGGTATTTGGAAAAAAATGTGAAGCCCAGCTGCTGTTACAAGTTACACCTCTACACCTTTCTGCCTATGTGCAGACCCTTCCCAATGCATGTCTGAGCACGGTGTGGCGTGAGGGCGTCCTGTCCCTTTAAGGAATCTATATCGCCGTCTTGTGGACAAAGTTTTAAATTTTTGGCAACAGTTTTGGAGGAGGCTTGTGTATTTTCTCCCTGCTGTTTTCATTCTGCTTGAGCGTATCAGAGTAAAACCAAACAAGTGCTTGCAAGAGAAAGGAGCATCACTGCAAAATTACAGTGCACAAACGGATAATACGGGGTGATGGACTGGGAAGGAAGACGGCACTACCAAGGAGAGTACATGCAGCCTTTTTTTCTTCAGATGACCAGATCTGACAATTGCGTCTGACAAATAATTGACACTGCACTAAATATCTGTACATTTTACTGTCTATCTCGCAGATTATCTGACCGTAAGTCAATGGGTCCTCTGTAAAGTGCGGTCTTACTGAGTAGTACTGAATGGTGTGAGCTGGGGATTTTTTTTTCTTCAGAGTTTTGAGTGCGTAATATTGAGGCTTATGGTTCCGCTGGTTAAGACCACTTGTTGAAATTCGGAAAAGTTTACTCGTCTGAAACGTATTACAACCGATTAAACGATAGACGTCCATCAGAAATGTATGTTTTTGTTTATTTGAGAGCGGTTTATTTACCGCACACCGTTGACGTATTTTGCGTATTAACTTAGCCAACATTACAAGAAGGAAGGAGATGAAATTTCTGAGATACTGATTGCTGGCCAACTCGCTGGCTAGCAGGTTAAAGCTGTCTTGTTCGGCTTAACTGGCCTATTTTAACGAGTGTCAGCAATAAAACCATTCATATCAACAGAGAAAAAACTTTTTATCGCATTTAAGCACTTTAATATTCGTTAGAAGTTTTGAATTTATGCAGTTTAACTGCTCTAGCCATTTAGCTTAGCAGGGCTAGCTAAGGCTTAGCGTGCGAAGCTACAACAGTTTGCAAAGTGTCAGATAAAAAACAACAACAAGTTATTAAGTAGTGAACATCTATCATTAACATATTAATAAGCACCGTTTATTGTAAATAACTGGGAGGTAAAAGCTCGTTGTTAATTATTAGCTAGCGTTAGCTAAGCCAGCCAACGGCTATATTAACTTAGCGGTAGCTTAGCTTAGCTTCTACAAACGAGTTTTTCTAACACAAACATAGTCCTATGAAGTTATATACTGGGGTTTCAGATCAGATTTTCTTACTAGATTGATTATATCAACGCACAAATACCTTATTTCGACGCGAAAATACTCTCTTAAAACCAGAAACCACTTTGTTGCTATTTTTTGGAGGGGGGAGTTTTGACAGCTCACTCACTAGCTTGACAACAACCCAAGCGTGATTTGTGCAGCAGGATCGCAAGAATGTCAAAAACGAGAGGACATTTGAAGTATCTTTAAAGTGGAATTGTGAGCAGTGTATTGCTAAATTTTATTTCCTGCGAAAGTCACTCTGAAAAACTCCGCGGCCCGCCATGTCCGGATCCCCGGGCTCGAGTGCCTCCAACCCGCGGAAGTTCAGCGAGAAGATCGCGCTGCACAACCAGAAACAAGCCGAGGAGACGCGGGCCTTCGAGCAGCTTATGACGGATCTCACTGTCTCGAGGGTAAAGCAACTCAATCTTGACAATTTTGTACCAATTCTCTGGTCTGGCAGAGCCACTTCACACGAAACTCATAACAGTTGTCTCCACGATATTTTCTCCTGTGTTACTCAAAGCTTTCTAGTAGAGACCCTGAAGCTGTCTGTTGTACTTCACTGAAAGTTGTCAAACCAGTAATAAACTTGTCATATGGGTTTAAGCTGTGATTTAGAAATGCATGAAGTGAGCACCTACTTTCCACACTTTCCTTTACTTCTGAGTCTTATATTTCAGCATAGACTCTGCCCTTTCTCCTGCTGTAACTGTGTGGCAGTGGTTTTTATCTTTCATGTGAATAATTTGGTTATTTTCTTCTCAAATCCCTTCTTCATAGAGTGGGGCAATATGAAGATATTTAGCATTATCATGATAATTTGTCGCCACTTAATTTTCTGAACAGACCATGATGATGTCAGTACTTAAAATGCACTGTAGAACTTGTTTTATTTCTTTGAGCATCATTGGTCTCACTTAACACTGAACGTATTGTACTGCGGTGTGAGAAACCCTGACTAAAAAACATTTGTACTCATTCTTTGATCTAAAAATATATATGCAGCTTATTTTCATCTTAACAGATGGTGGGAAAAATACATAGTGACATTGGGCATTGGGAAAATTTCTCAAAGATTTGTGATACTATTTGTCCTATCACCCACCCCTACTCCCACCATGCCTTATGAAAAAGGCTTATGAAGTGGTTGATTAGTTGGATCAGGATTATTGGAGAAGGGGAAACTAGAAAGATGTTGCAGGGTTTGGAGGATGGGTACCCGAACTGGGCAGGTGAGGAGGGTCCCCTAGAACCAGAACTGGGTATGTGATGGTGAAGTTTTCAGTGTTAATTCTCGTCTCGTGTACTACATTTTACATATACAAATGTCTTCCATTAATTTGCATTTCCATCTCAGGATTTGACTTTTTTAATGTGGTTGACTGATCTAAAGCCATTCATTAGTTTAGAGTAGATTTTGTTGGTTTTGGTTCCAGTGTAAAGGAATATGCTGCCATGTGTGTACAGTCAGGTTCGGCGATAAGCTCTTTGAACAGCCATGCTTCATTGGCTATACAGCAGTAAGTCCTGGAGGAAATGCCTGTGGCTGTACAGGATCAGTGGGATCACTGACCCTTATTACTCTGTCAGTGCTCAGCATGGCTTCTGTTAGCCTCCTTAGCCTCTACTATCACTGTAAGCTCAGAGTCTGAATGATTCATTTTGAAGTGGCCAACTGAGTCACTCACGTGGTTTAGTATAACCGCTATAATATCCATTCAGAATCCCTTTAACAGATACTATTTAGAAAGCATCGTTTTGTTGTTTGAATGTGAACATGCCGTTATTCCTGAACTGATCAGCATTGTTTTTTACAGACATGCCCATGCCAGTCACAGAATCTTTTGTTGTTTGCTATAATAGCCATTGACATGCTCTTTGGATGTTTGGATGAATCAAGGTGTTCACATGATGCAAGCCTTGCAAAATACTACTTAAAAATAATGCATATGTTTAATCACTTCACATCAAGCGTTCAGAAATAGCTTTAATACAATACAAGGCATTGTATAGTTAAAGTAGTGAGCGTTATAATCACAATATGTATTTTGTGAATTTTTTGTCTGTATTGTACCACCCTGTTGGAAGTTGTTTTCCATTTGAGGGAGAATAGGTTCGCCACTGAACGAAAATCACCTTCTACTAAATTTAACCTTTTCTACTCTCATTGAATGCAGAGATGCATTGTGATTGCTGAGTCTTAATTACAGCTCTTCATGCACTCCACTGATGCAGAGGTTTCAATGAGTTATATGTGGAACCAATAAGTGATTTTGTTTCTTTATGAAGCAACAGGTCGAACAAAATGGTATAACAGCACTTTTGGAGATAACGTTGATAAATATACATTAGCTAATATTAATTGTAATGGGCTCTGAAACTGTTGGGCTAGTAATTGTTCAGTTAAATTTAGCTTTTTAAATCAGGCTAATGCCCGGTAATGAAGTCAGTGTTTACTGTACTGGCTATTGATGCTGTTTATTTTGCTTATGAAGCACGAGTGTGAAAGATTAGAGCTTTTGAATTACAGGAAAATACTATATTCATAGATTTCTCTGCTTTGCTGAATAGGATTTCCATCTCTCTCTGCAGTGGCCTTTTGGTTATTGGTTTTGTAAGTGCCATAATATTATAATTGAGGCTAGATGAATGATCCTCGTCTTTTCTATTTGGCATCAGAGATAACTAGAGAATAAACTAGGTGCTTCTACAATTAGATGTAATTTTAAAAATATGACCAAAATACTTGGACTGAAATCTCTAGCTGACACATTTACATGACAAATGACTAAGTAAGAATGCTTGAAAGATATTAGAATGAAATCCTCATACGTTAACATATATTAAAAAGGACACTTCCCCCTTTTTGATTGTTAACTTTCTACAGATAGACATGGTTCTTAAAGTGACAGTGTACATTCAAAAGTTCTGTTTCAAACATCGTAGCGCATATTAATAAACAAAAAAACATTTTCTATATTCTTGCAAAGTTTGTTTGTAAAATAATTATTTAAATTAAGTCAGGAAATGTGATTTCCTTCTCCGTGTCTAAACAGAATGGTTCAGCTGTCTGCATGTTCGCCCATGCTGCATTTTTCAGTAGAACTGTTACTATTGGTAGGGTCAAGATTTTGCGTTTTGCCTTCCTAAACAGAAAGACCCGACTTTTTCAGACATTTAGTTGACATCGGCATTGTGCTGTGAGGGCAATGACTTTCCGTTTTAACTGTGTTTTGTTTGCTCTACAGCCTGTATGTAATATTCCATAGATATATAATTAGTGGTTAATTTGATTGAGTAATTGGTTATTTGATGTATGCTGGTCTTAAAATCCCAATCAAATGCGTCCTTGCTGATATTTGTGATTGAGACACGGTAGGGCTGCACAGTTAATTGAATTTTAATCTCGATCACGATTTTGGGTTCCAATGATTAAAATAACATGACGAATCGATTCATACTCCAAACTCCATGCGCTTCTGATCACATGCCTTTATGTGCCAATCACAGCCGTCACCTGCACCGCGTTGCTAGAATTTTCTCAGATGCAGTCGGGATGATTTACTATATAGCAGCACTATATAAATGGGGAAAAAGTCCAGGTAGTGAAGTGAAATACTTTTTGAAGAGTAATTGTGTTAATCAATGTGTAATACATTCATGTGTGTGAATGCTTTGTTTATAACATTAGTAATATAAGAACTGTACCAGTATGGATACATGGAGGTGAAAGCAGAGCTATGTTTATGTTCAGTGCAATAAACATTTTAGTCATTAAGATCAATGAATAATCGTAATTAAAATTGTGATCTCAATATTGATCAAATTAATCGTGATAATAATTTAGGCCATAATCGTGCAGCCCTAGGACACGGTATTGTGGAGAAATCCAGAGTGGGTGACTTGCCAGCTTGTTTACTTGTTGTAATACACCGTCTATGTTGTTTAAATGTGTTGATTTCAGGCATGTAAGTTCCTGTTCTGAGATGTTGTGTTTCTATCCATTACTAGTGATGTAAATAAACACCTGACTCATCCTTTACAAAGTATTATTACTTATAGCTAGCTTATACTATTGACTAGCGGGTTGTGCTTTAGTGCTTGCCCACTGTGTTTGACTAAAACAGTCTTCAGCCATTGATAATATTAAATAAGGTCAGTCTTTGAGATTCAAATTTTGTCCTTTGGATAGTGAGAGGAAGGAGCGCATGCCAATTTGCTTATTCCTGATCAGAATTGATAATTTACATGTTTACCTTAGACTCCGAACAAAAACTGCATTGTTCTCTTGACGAGACCCAGTGTGCTTAAAACTGGATTCCTTTACCCATTTCCAAGAATTTCTGTTCTGAACGCATATACTGTCTTGTCATGGATATTAGTCATGTGACACACACACACCTGCATTGAGCTCTTATCAGTTATTTACTCCAATTGTTCTAAAAGCAATAATAATCTTATTTCCCTTTACTTTTTCAAAGGTGCAGTTTCAGAAGATCCAACAGCTACGCTTGTCTCAGAACCGCGCCCAGTACTATGGTGGTTCTCTGCCCAATGTCAACCAGATTGGCAATGCCAGCACCGATTTCCAGGTAAATGGGCCGTGGTCGTCTTCTTATCTAAGCCAAGTCAGTCGAACTAGATGTGCTCATTTAGGAGAGATAAGCTTCAACAGTATCTTCTTTTTTGTTACACTTACATAAACTTTGTTTAGAGATGGTAATTGTGAGCCTTGTCCATGTAATGAAAGTAGTTTTTCGTTTAGTCAAACCTCAGTTGGCCTACGCGAATCAGTAGCTGCAGAAGCTCAGTGATGAACTTGATATGGCCGCATGCTCTGAGAGCTGAACAACTATATCTGAATAAGCCTCCAATGGAGAATAGTGGTGTGTATCTCCAGGTGAAAGTGCTCTTGTTGCAGTGAATAAAGGTTCTTTTGAGCCATTGGGCACTGATCCCTAGGCTGTTGTCTGTCATCAGAAACCAAGTCTAGAGAGGTAAACCTTGCTTTTGAGTAACCCACTAGTGTGGAAATCCAAGGCTACATTTTTTTTTTGCTCAAACAGGGCTAAACTTTTCTTTTATTGCAGTTGTGTGCAAAATGCATCAAATTATGTGTGTGTATATTTGTATATGCTATACTCTTTCAGATTTTCATTGATCAGCCACAACATTATAACCAGTGACAGGTGACGTGAATAAACTTGATGATTTTCCTAATAGTAGCACCTGCCAAGGGGTCAGATATATTTATTAGTAGATTTCTTGGAGGCAGAAATAATCCACAAGCCTAAGGATCTTGTGAGGTGTTTCTGTTATGGATCCAAAGGCGATAGTACAACCTAGATGCCCAAGGCTCATTGATGCACATTGAGAACGAAAGCTAGGCTTACTTATCTGATCTCATAGAATAGTAACTGTGGTACAGAGAACATTAATTCTGGCTATGATCAAAAGTGTCAGAACACAGCTAGTCGTGTATGGGGCTATGCAGCAGGAGACTGGTCAGAGTGCATTTGCTGACCCCGACAGCTCCTGCAGTGGACATGTGAACTTCAGAACTAGACCACAGAGCTGTAGACAAAGGTTTTTTTGCGGGGTCTTTATGTTTACTTTGGGAAGAGATGGCACCAGGATGCATTTTGGGAAGAAAAGAAGCTAGAATAGTAGGTTAATAAACTAAACAATCTTCTGCTGGGGAACCTTGGGTACTGCGTTCACGTAGACATTACTTTGACACGTACTCCCTGCCCAAACATTTTTAACCCCTTCATGGTAATAGGGGTCCTAATGCCAGATACCTATTTTTGCCAGATAATGAAACCTGCTATATTGCAAATATTGTTTAGAAATGGTTTGAGGAAAATGTTCAAGATCTTGACGTTGCAACAGGACTTCTACTGGCTTGGTGGCAGATACCACAACACATGTTTAAGGGCCTTATGGAGTTCTTATCTAGTCAGACTGTTGTTTTGGGGGAAATTAGGGGGACCTACACAATATTTGTCCATTTGTTTTAGTGTTGTGACTGATTTGTGCATTTTTCATAGTAAATGATGTGAGGTTAAACAACACCTTTGATTTTTTCCCCCCAAGTTTTCAATAGGAGTTGAATCAGAATCAGAAAAATTTTATTGTCCCTAAGGAAATTGCTTATGTAGCGACTGCAACATGGAGACAGTGACAAAAAATAAACATGCATCTTATACTAATAAAAATACATAGGAAATAAATACAAAAGTACTAAGTTGTCAGTGTGGAAAAAATATTTTGTATTAACCAGGTTTAATTGAAATCGGAGCCAAGTGACTGAACACTGCCAGGCCTGAATTTTCCCATTAGAGTTGTAGTCACCACAGTGCGTTTACAGCTGTTTGAACACGGAGCATGGAAACAGTAACCAAATCACTTCTAAAGTTATAGACCATCCTCGAACCACAGCCAAAGGCTTATTTACAAATGTAGGAATATTGGCCAGAGTTCCCAGCAAATACCTTCATAATTTCCCAAACTGTACAGTGGCAGGTCAGTGTTCATAACAACTTAATAAGAGAGACTAGGTAAAGTCTTCAGAAGAATAAAAGGCTACTAAGGCGTCATTTACACTGTCAGTTAAATGTGACCCAATTCCGATTTTTTGCTCATATGTGACACAGATCGGATCTGTCCCATGACAGTGTAAACAGGGAAAAAACTCATGCATTCGGATATGTTGAGATCGGATTCAGGCCTCATTCATATGTGGAAATAAATCAGATATAAATTGGATATGTGCCGATGCGACTGTACTGTAAACAGGCTGTTTGGATTTTCTCAGGCGATGCGTCTGTACGTCATTAACTGCGACAATTTAGTTCTTCATAACAGTTTGATGTCGTCGTGTGGAAGCGCGCAAACACAATAAACTTGGAGGAGGAAAGCGGCTGAAGTTACGCCTTCTTAGCCTGTGTTGAGAAGAGTCAGTTTAAGATAAAATTAAAGGCTCCGACCGAAACAAATCTGTTTTCTGTGATTTGTAATCACCCTTTTCCTTCGTCTCCGCTTCAAAATCATCCGGTTATTTTGCGATTTTTTTCATACATCGCAGAGCTAGCATCAAGTATATTTCCCATTCGTCCATCTTGGCTACTGTGTGGTGTAACAACGCCCCTTTGCTATAGCAACTGTAAACAGGAGGATCGGATATGGGTCACAATTTAAAACATCGGATATAGGCAGCAAATCGGAACTGAGCATCAAGACCTGCAGTGTAAATGAGGCCTAATAGTATAAAATGCTGCTAACCAAGAGAAATATCAGAGCTCATATCTCATTTGATGCAGAGACCCTGGACAGTTCCAGAGATCTTTGGATAATATATGCAGAACATTTGCAGTGTATGGACAGACCAGTACTAATGAAAAAAGTACTTTGGGAATTGGACAAAATTGCTATTTTTGAAGGAACATATTATGCATACAAAAATGTGTATTCTGATATGTTCTGGTTATCTGCCTCATGAGCTGTACATATTTATTGGAAATGTTGGGTGAAGTTATTAATGATAATGATTATCATAGTTATCATAGAACATATTATTAGTAAGGTGACATTTATTTTTGATTTTGCTTCTTTTATTACTTGTCTCCTTAAATAAAATAAATAAATGAATGAAGTGTGTAAGATGGCTCTTTCTCTACCTTTTACTCCATGTGATCCACAAGACACCTTGGGTATCTGTTAGCTGACTTAGCAGAATTGGCAGTTGTCCTCTAAACATTTCGAACTGTTTAGTACCACAGTTAAAAACAATACAGTACTGCCCTCATATGGGGAAGCACATGCTGGTCTTCACCCTCCCAGTGTTGATAATATATTGGAAGAGAGGAGACCTCACTAGTGGGTAGGAACTAGCAATGGCTAAATTAGGGAGAAAATTTCACCCCCAACCTCAAAAGGATCCTTTTGTCTAGATATAACAGTTATGGGGCAAATGCGTTTTCATATGATCCTGTGTTTCAATTCAAATTCTCTCTTTTCACTGCCTGTGTTTAGGGCACATTCCCCTCTGGTCTTGACACAGTGAGAGGAACCAGGCACCACGGCCTGGTGGAGAGAGTTCAACGAGACCGAAACCGCATTAACTCGCCACATCGCAGGCCTATTGACAAACACGGACGACAAATATCCTTTACATGCAAACCAAAGAGGTGTATTTCCAGGCAAAATAATATCTGTGGAAAACCATTGCATAGAAAAATGAATATTTATGAGTAATATCTATTTTAAATATTTTATCCTTGGAACTCCTGAGGGTGATTTTGTGTGTGTGTGTGTGTGTGTGTGTGTGTGTGTGTGTGTGTGTGTGCGCGCCTGCGCATGCATGTGGGTATATGTATGAGTCCATGTTAACCTTTGTTCATGTGGGCAGCTGTGTGTAAGGCCATAGGCCCCGTGTTCTTCACTGTATCATTATTCTATGCAGCTCCTAAGGAACAATATTATTGTGGGAGTGAAATAGCTAGGTGCTATAATGACCATGTTTGTGTGTGATCTCATTTTGCCACTTGCATTAGCTTTGATTTTTCTATAAAAAGTGCAGAAAGATTAACTGGGTGTTAACATGAGTGTTAAAAAAACATGCAAAGTATTAATGTAGCACATTGAGACAATGTGAGAAATTCTTTGTATATTCTTAACTTACAGTATTACTGCACATGTAAAGATCCCCCTGTCCCAGTGAACAGTCAGTGTTTAAACCAGGCTTTGTATTTTATACCATACTGAAAAATGTATGTATTTATAAGCAGAAACAGACATTTCAATTAGTAAGTCATACGATAAAGATTTAAGATTAAGATTCAGATATTCAAGAAATATGTACTGTCTGGTCATCCATATACAAGTATGCAGTAAGGTCACCATCGCTTTCCTCTTGGACCTATGGTGTAACATTTAACAATACATACAGTGCAGAACAGACATGACATTACACAGCATTACATGGCACAAACTTCACTGTGATGGTAACTGTTTTTTAACTAATGTCTAATAATGTATATAAGAAACTAGAAAGTAACTTTTAACAGTATAGACATTTTAAAAATGAATATAATGAAAAAGTTCTGTTTTTCTTGACATTTCTTTCAGAAAGTGAAATTCATTTATTATATAGATTCATAACACATAGAGTGAAATATGTCATGGCTTTATTTCTTGGAATTTCAATAATTATGGCTTTCAGATAATAAAACACAAAATTCAGAATATCTCATAAGACCAATAAAAATTCTATTTTAAACTGAAATATCAGGCTTCTGAAAAGTATGTTCATTCCTATACACTCTGTATTTAGTTGGCCCTCCTTTTGAATAAATTATTGCATCAATGCGGCGTGGCATGGAGGCGATCAGCCTGTGGCACTGCTGAGGTGTAATGGAAGCCCAGGTTGCTTTGATAGCAGCCTTCAGGTCGTCTGCATTGTTGGGTCTGGAGTCTCATTTTGCTTTTGACAATAACCCATAGATTCTCTATGGGGTTCAGGTCAGGCAAGTTTGCTGGTCAGTCAAGCATTGAACCAGGTTTTGGAACCTTTTCCTAGACATGACTGTCTAGGAATCGTCTCCTTATGAATCTCCCCCAAATTCTTTAATGGAATTTGCATGGCAATCCTCTCATACTTTTTCTGTTCTACTCAACTTTCTTTGACCCTTTGTGGCTTACCCTCCTTGTGGAGGGTTTTAATGACTGTCTTCTGGACATCTGTCCTGTCAGCAGTTTTCCCCATGGTTGTGTAGCCTCCTGACCCAGACTGAGACCATTTAAAGGCTCAGGAAGCCTTTGCAGATGTTTTGAGTTAATTAGCTGATTAGGATGTGACACCATGACTTTCCCAGATGAAACCTTTTCACAATATTCAAATTAACTGAGACAGTGAATTTTGGGTTTTATTATCTGAAATCCATAATCATTGAAATTCCAAGAAATAAAGGTTTGACATATTTCACTCTGTTAAATTAATCTATGTAAGACAGTCTTATGACTTATGAGTTACAGCTCAATAAATAACATATTTTGGTTATTTTTTTAATTGAACAGTTGTCTCTCTAGGAAATAAAAAATGCACAATATTTTCAGCAAACATTGATGCATAATTACTTTTTATGTCATAACTTGAACAAAGATTAAAAATATAAACATTGTTGTGGCAAAGTTTGGGCACCCTACATAATCAGTACTTAGTAACACCTCCTCTGGCAGATATCACTGCTTGCAAATGCTTTTTAGAGCTAAAGGTATTTCCATTCTTGTACTTGGGATTTTCTCCCATTCTTCTTTGCAAAAGGTTTTTAGTTCTGTAATATTCTTTGGTCATCTTTTAATATTTGCCCATAAATTTTCAATGATGGTTAATTCAGGGGACTGTGATTGTGATCCGCTTTCGTTTATTGAGGTCGCCCATGGTAGATTTTGAGGTCTGTTTAGGATCATTTTCCTTTTGTAGAAGCCATCCTCTTTTCAGCCTCAGCTTTTTTAGTGATAGTGTGATGTTTGCTTCCAGAATTTGCTGGTATTTAGTGGAATCTATTCTTCCCTCCACCCGTGCAGTTTTTCCCTGTGCCACTGGCTGCAACACAACCCCAAAGCATGATCGATCCACCCCCATGCTTAATGGTTGGCAAGACATTTTGGAACTCTTGCACAATGCCATAATTATGTTTTTAATTTTTATTTCATTTATGGCATAAAAAGTAACTATTTATCAATGTTTGCAGAAAATATTGTAATATATGTTTTAGAAAGACTATGTTTAAATTTTTTCAATGACAAAATCACCAAAATGTGTTCTTTATCTAGGGGTGCCCAAACAAGACTTTACATTGATTTTGCAACCCTGCTATTGGGTGTGTCTTGCTTAAATGGGGCGGCCTATCTAAAAACATGAAAACACATTCGCTAAAAATATAATTCAGTGCACAAAAAGACAACATCCCCAAACAATTAGTTGAATTTTAATGTACTGTTTACTACAGCAACAAACAGTTTGGAAAGCAATGCAAAGCAAAAATAGATCAGTCACGGGTCAGTATAAAACACATAATATATAAAGCTCTATTGCTTATGTTATTTTTCCCGTGCTCACCCCATGACCGTGGTCGGAGTAAGTCCCCAACTTTGAATGCAAACACTTCTTCCAGCCAGTGCAGAGACTCACTCGGAGGCAAAGTTCTGTTTTGATCTATTTCAGTTTTCTCTCAGTACAATTTCTGTTCCTTGTTCCCATTTCCAAGCTGCTCCAACATGCGCTGCTAACCCATGCTCTCTCTCCGCTAAAGCACTTTGAGATTTTTTTATTTAAAGTGCTTTAGAAATAAAATTATTTCTAAAACAGTATTATTATTATTATTACTATTATAAAAACAACCCTCTTTCCACCATTCTCCACATATTACAACACTCCACTGAAAAAAGGGAAACAAAGAAGTTGCCAGAGCTAACATTGGTTAGCAGTTAGCCTGCTCTGCTTGTTCACTCAGTAATATTAGTCATTTGTCTACGTGTAAATTCTTCAGTATAAAATTAGCAATACACACTGAAATGCAAAAATTATTAGGATTGGAAGCATATTTTAAAACAAAATGTTTTCCCTTCCCTATAATATGTAACTCAATGCGTTAGTGTCATTAAATGTTAATAGTACGGCAAGTTTAATTCCGACATAACTGTGTAAGAGGTAATAGGATATTAAATGTATAAAAAATAAAAACTTAGACGAGCAAACGTGCCTACACCTACGATGTGTTCATTACTAAGATGATATTTTGGGGTGTCTGGAGGATGATGCATCGAGTCCTGATTGTGCTACAATCCAAAATTGCATGCTTTTGCCTTTGAAGCCATGAGAGCCCTTCAGAGTTTGAATTATCTATAACATTCTGGGAACTTGTCCATAGTTAATGATGCTGCGGCTGTTCTTGAACTGCCCAATCTCCTCTGATGCTGAAGTGTGCCTAGACAAAGCAAGAGAAAAAACAAGAGAGCGGGTTACAAAGACTAGTGTTACATAAAGGCTGTGAGCAACTGACATATTTGGTTCAAAGTAATCTCATGCTGTGAGCAGCAGCAAGCTTTATTTTTGAGTGGTTAGAGTTCTTTTTGATTGTAACTTCAGCTATGGTGGTAAAAAAAAAAAAAGAACCACAGGACCTGTTATTCAGAGCTATCCCTGTACTCTGTAAGGTTGTTGGAGAAGCACATTCTCAGTTGAGACTCTGATTCAATTGACCCGTAAATGAAATGTGATTATGGATGATTTCACCCACAGTGCATTACTAGTGTTATTCTGTTCTCTTTTGTGTATAAGCCCTGTAATATTGGAATGACTAAATGCTGTATCTAATTACTTAAGATTGCATTTTATTGCATCAATTGCTAAATTATTGTAACGATTTTTCCCCCAATGCTTGCTTTGTGTTTCCTTTTCTGTCTGAAGCTTGAACTTTGTTCTATATCAGTTTAAACAAGCAAATGTGGCAAAAAGCTGGATTACATTGGTTAGAACTCTTGAATGATTTTCAGCTGCTCTACCACAAAATGAGACTTTTTATTCAACTTAGCATCCATACCCCTTTGCATTTGTGCTGTTCTCATTCGTTAGAGAGTGAGTTTGAGAGGGAAGGTTTAAAAACACAATTTTGCCTGCAGTATTCTCCCATTATTAAGTACCAGATGTTTCTAACAGTGTTGACGTATGTTTTTTTCACAAATCAATGTAGTTGTCTTGCTGCCAAGATTAAGCAAGCTGTAATACACACTGTGTAGTACTCCCCACCAGCCACATCATCTACTAACTGGTGTTCTACACTATAGGTCTCCAATATAGCAAATTTCACCATTGTGATACTGTGAAACATTTTTATGATCGTGAACAAACAAAAAAAGGAAAAGTCAAATTGGTAAAATGGCAGTAATGAAGTGAGATAATGGTATACATGCACACACATACAAACATATATACACTACCGGTCAAATGTTTTTGAACATGTAATTTTTCCAGTGTTTACTGGTAATGTAAGCAGTTCTGTTACAATGAATACCTTTAATGTCAAAGTTAAAAATAAGTCACAAAAATGAATAAAAATTTACAAAACATTATATTATTCAGGAATGAAAATGAACTTGCTTAACTTGCAGCTTTCCTGAATCCTAGGAAATAAATGAGGCCCTAAAACTAAATGCAAAGAATCCCTTTTGGTGCATATTTCATACTGACCGTAGATCCCAGTATCGAACTGAATCGCATTGCTTCAGGTTTTAAGGAATTGGATCATTGGCTTAAATAAGCAAAATAAAATCTAATCGTGAGGACACTGATGTAATCGTGAGGACACATTTACTTATTATTATATACATTTACACACACACACATTATATATATATATTATATACATGTACACATAGAGATGGAACATTAACAATAACATAGTGGCATATTGACCCCCACTACTTTTTCTTTAACACCTGTTATGTCATTTTATTGCCCACCTTTGTTTTATTGGCTATGGTCTTTTCCGGTGTGATTTGCGTATATGAATGGAGTAAAGGTTAACCCACCTACGCCTCTCAGAGGGAGGTTTTGTCACAGGAACACGACCTCTAGATTGCTCTGACAGCTCTGACAGCCAATGGCTAATTAGCTCTGTGAAAGGCTCTATCCTAATCCAAGCCTTTCAGCTGGGGCTATCATCCCACCGAATTGCTCATTACCTGCATGTGGCGCCATATGTGTGTTGAAAATAATTTTTTTTGTTAAGATTTACAGAATAAGTCTTTATTAATTTGGTGATGTAAGGCTGAATATCTTCACATGTCACTTTTTGGAGTATATTCATGTGAGCCCTTAAAGAAGTAAGCGACAAAAGGACATGTGCTACAGTGGCTATCATGGTTAAGGGTGTAATTATGTTTTTTTGTATTAGCTGTCTTTTTTTCCACAGTGGGGCTTAATCTTAAAAGGCTTGATGCTGCATAATTAGAATTTCAGTTTTAGTGGAGGAACAGTTTTACCTATTGCATACTTTTAGTGAGCCTAGTTCTTATTCTAGTTAAAGTGAAATAAATAGCCAACCCCTCAGTTTAAACAAAATTATGGTCTTACTTCATTCATCAATGTGCTTTGGGGGCCCATGCAAGTAGCATAGCACTCGTAGATGATTCCAAACACAGTACAGTGTGTTTAGTGATTTGAAACATTAACACCAGACCAATTTTTAGCCTGGCAGTCATAGGTGTGCATATCAAAACTTTGAATTCAGAAGTCAAAAGAAGGCTACTCCTATTGAAAGTGAGACACAGATTCACAATAGCAGTGCAGACAGTGTGTGTGAATGTCATAACTACTTTAATAAGCAAATTCTTTATTATTCAAATAGCGTGGCGTTGTCAGAACAAGTTGGGGTCATTGTAAGATGTTTTATATGAACAGTCGTAAATATATGCTTAGCACTGCAGACTCTTAACCCAAGAATAGGGCTCACTTAGTAAAAAAACATTTATTAGATGATATAGCTCACTGAGACACTATTAAATGTTTCAGCTCTGCTGAAATAAAGGGAAAAACTGCCAACATCTATGGGTCAGAGTGTTGTTGTAATGCTAACATTTTAGCATAACAAATTGCACCTCCAATACTGGTAGTAAGATTAGACTGGTAGTAACATTAGAATGCAACTGCTACATTTTGTAATTACCTTCCTTAATGGTAATCTAGACTTGAAAATCTCCATTTAAGAGTGATCTGATTGGTTCACAGTTGATCGAGTCTTATGTGATTGGCTGAGGCCAAGCAGTAATTAACTGCCATGACTAGAGTCTAGTCTCAAAAAACCATTTAGACCAATTTTAGAGAAGCAACCATTCACCTTGTAACTGAATAAACTAGTAAGAAATGTATACTTAAATACCAATTCATTTTTGTTGTGATCTTGTTTCATTAATTTCATTTCTTTATTTTTAACAGTATCTTCCTAGTTTAATTTTGGAAAAAATATATTCTACAATGCATTATACTCATGGATGGTTCAGATGTTGCTCTACTATTTTAATGACACTTTTTTTGTCTGTGAAGCTAAAAAAAAAAACCCAACTACCTACTGTAAATGTCATGTTTTGTGTCTCGCATTGCAAATGTTCATGTTTTGCAATATTACATTTTGTTATAGTACCCAATCTTAGATTAAGGTCTAAGGTCTGACTGTATTTGCAAATATATTAATAACTGTTGAAGAGAAAATCTGGCATAATTAGAATTAAAAAAGGAAAATGGACTAAAAATTAGACTAAATGTAAAAAAGGCTAAAATGTTGAATATGAAGAAATGAACCAGAATGACTTGATGTCTGGTTTATTTGCCAAAAAAAGAAATTCATTGGTTAGATTTTGGATGCTGGAGGTCATTTATGTGGTGTCATGGCCCAGGTCAGTAGATAAAGATGCTGATCTTGTGTTGGTTGGTCCAGTGCATAGTCTGCGGTCTCTCAGTGAAGAACTGATGACTCTGCACTTCGATCCTGAGCAGATGTTAAGCAGAGAAAGCGCCAGACTCTCTCCTGCTTTGTGTCTCTTCTCGACATTCCCTCTGACAAGGGATTTGGCACAGGGCGTCATGATGAGTCAGACTGTCAACATTGTTTCTTCGACTGCTACTCAGACCACGGTTTACTTAAGATGTTCTGCACTTTCTTCACATGCTTAGGTCCATTCTTGTGTTCCTGTCCAGTTGTGCTTTTGTTCTTTTAAACTGGATTCAGCTTCAATTACACATTTGCACATTTGCACTTTATTAACAACAATCTTAACAATCTCTGTATATTTAGAGTTTAGTTTAGTTTGGTTCATATCCGTATTTATTTTATT
>JBBIGC010000041.1:21740402-21766040 GCA_037576955.1 Lepidarchus adonis | reverse complement strand
AGGAGGTTTTCACTCAAAATCTCATGATACATGGCCCCATTCATTCTTTCATTTACACGGATCAGTCGTCCTGGTCCGAACAATACATACATATTTTAAATATATATAAATATATATTAAGTAATGTTATATATTATATATTATATATAAAATAAATACTATATAAAAAATATAAATATATATGCTATATAAAATAAATATATATATAATATATAAAAAGTGTGTTTCTATTTACATTCATTTGTGTGTATGTGCGCATATGTGTATGTGTGGTCAGTGGCTATCTGTCATCATGCTGCCACCACTCAGGTCTTCTCCCGAATTTTCTTTCATGGGGTCTGGAGGCATCTGTCTGGATGGTTCTTTTGTAGTTAGAATTCCTCCATTCACGCCTGGGCCCCTGTGCTCTTTGTTCTCCATAGATTTTCTCAGTTCTCTGATGGGGATGAGGTCTGGAGAACTGTTCACGGTGTATGGGGGCCTTTGAATCGGCCTTAAGCTTCTCCTCATCTCTCCTGGGCCCAAGTCCTCTGTCTTGGTTTTTAGTTTCCTTCAATCTTTCATGAGAACTGTTCTCAAGTGGAGCTTTGTCTTTCTTATAATTAATCTTTCGACCCTTTCCCCTGGTTCCTCTCCTGGTTTTTCGTTTTGTTGTATCCACAGGGAGGATGCCCAGAGGTTGCTCATGCTTTTCACCTATCTGCAGGTGAAGCTCCTCAGAAACAGCATCCCCATCTACCTCCATCCTTTCAGTGATGCTCACAAGGATGGCAGGGGCAGCGAGGCGCTGACCAAACCTAATGGCGGCAGCCTCGTATGCCTCCTGCACAATGGGCGAACGCTCCACAGTGATGGCGTCGTCCTCTGCCAGGAGTACGAGCACATCCTCCTCCTCGAAGACGCGCCTCTCGTCCATCTCATCATACTCGTCCCACGGCTTGGAAGGAGCAGGGGGACGGCGCGCCGCCGCAGCTGAAGCTGGAGCTGGGGCGGCCGGCTGTCGAGTGGCGTGGATCATCTTGGGTTTCACAGAGAGAGATAACAAATACAACTCTTCCATAAAAAACACAAGTGCAACTAACCGTATGATGCAGTGCAGGGCCTTCTATAGTGTCCACTTTACTCCAGCAGCCCTGGAATAAAGTTCCTCCACACTCAGGCCATGCACACATGTAAAGCGACTTTTCAGTAACACAAAGGTCGTCTCTATCCTGAACCTGGCTTTTCTTAGGGCCACACTGAAACAGGTTTGTAGCCCTGCATCAGGATAGGGCAGGACTGAACAGCCCTGAAAGTTAATTAATACAATTTAATAATGTATTGATGATGCAGTTTCAAAAGCCTAAATTAGATTCACTATACCATTGCAGATCCTGTTCAAATTTGTGACACAGATCTGATTCCCTAAAGATCCGGGAGTCATGGACAGACTTTACCTTGATGGTCACAAGTGGTCTGCATTTGGGGTTTATAATTCTTCGCAATATAAAAACATTAGTGACTTTGATGTGCATTTGAAAAGGTGAAGAGAAAGTCCAACTGTGACACCTGTGCTGTGAATAATTCAATAAAAAGTGAATGACTACATTTTCTACAATCTCTGTGACAATAAGTATCCCTAGGGATTCTTTAAAAAGACAAAAGAAATGTGTAGTTTACAAAAACACACATAATGGGTTGTGTTTGAATTACTATACACATACTAAAAATTTAATAAAAATTACCAGTGGAAATCTGCATACATTGTATGTAGAACGGTATAGACAAGGTTAAAACTAGCGTGCTGTAGTGGGAGGCATGTTTCATGGGGAGCAATGCCCTGTGTAGTGTTTGTTTGACTATGTTATTAGCATGATGCTAGCGCAACTAGCGCATACTAGTAACATAGGGGAACAGAAATTAAGCCCTATAGCTGAAGTAGCGTTTTCTCTGCGCTTCCGATCATGGTCACAAAGCTAATATGGGAAAGGTGACAATAGCATTGCTGTTACTTATGTAAATTAATAACGTGCCACCGTGTTTCTGTGTTATATCGGTACGTAATTGTCATGCGATATATTGATTATTGCAAAATTTCGGTATTGCAATATTATTGTTATCGTGGGTCACACATCTTTGATCGTATCGTGAAATACCCTGCGAATCCCAACCCTATTACACACCGGTTTTCCGACACCATACACTACACAGGCCACAATGCATTACTCCCCATTAAACATGCCGCATCCCACAACAAACGCCTAGAAGAGAGACTGGTGTGTTATCTGTATGCATGCAACTCGTTTATGTTGAATAAATACGGGTACATCTAAAAACAAATATATCATGAAAGTTAAATATTTCTTGACCTTTTTTTCAGAAAGTGAAATGGCATTTTTGCTGTAAGGTTGGCAGTGGGCTTTTATTGTTAGCTGCGGTTGCTACGCTAAGCCCAGTGTTTGGGCGGTGGAGGTGGAGGTGGTGATGCCTGTTCGATTGCAAGGCAGATGCTAATATACAGCCTCTGGGGAAAGAGGAGCAGGAAATGTTTACAACACTCTCCACATCTGTAATGCATTACTTCAGGACATGCTTGAGGCAATCCATGCTATCCTTTAACCCTCTCTCTTCCAAACAGCCTGTACACTGCTGTAAGCACTTATTTGTTACTGTCGTCTGCACAGTGTCTTCAAGTGTGGGTGGACATTTTGTGGTATTGTTGCCCTTGCTTGATTGATCGCCTCTCTTCAGAAATCAAACTGTTTCGTGTACTATGTCATCTCTATTATTCAATGCCAAAGTTGATACAAACATCTGATGGCTATGAATTTTAAGTTCTTGGTTGGCATTGATGTGAAACAAAGAATTTGTGCTTATGATATTTGAATGGACTGGTTATGAGCTATAGCAGAGGGGGAAAAATACACCCCAAATTCACGTGATAGTTAGTTTTTTTCCTTATTTTTGCTCTTTAGCTAATGTCTGACACCTAACAATTTTGGAAAAACATTGATTAATTCTTTGTTTTCTTTGCATACAGTAGTATATTTAAACACACACACACACCTAATTTTCTCAGTTTGGTCATTGGTAATGTCACTTAATGCTACCAAGCTGAGAGGGTGAAGGCTAGCATCTGCCTGACCCCACATCTTTAGAACAGCTGCTAGCACGGCGTCAGTGGACAGCTTAACACATTTGAGAACACTAACTTGCCAGTTGTGTTATGTCAGCTAACAGATACCCAAATTGGCATTGCATTTCAAGTAATGGGGGAAGTGGAGGACCATCCCAGAGATAGAAAGGGCTAATGTGCTGTCTTAGCACTACTCCTCTGTATGTGTCACTCTAGACCTAAGTACTAACTGTAATATACTGATTTGGGCATGTGGCATCTGATTTGTACTAATAATTGGAAAGAACTTTGGGTGAGATCAGGGCAAAAATGACATCCCCGATCACTGCCACAATATAGTGCCCAAGTGCTTTTTGCACAAATTTCCTAGTTCTCTTTTTTTGGTCAACATACTTTTGATGTTACTTGCTGTTTCTGTGGGAAATTTTCCGCACATCATGATAAATGGTGCATGACTCGAGGACTGGTCTGATAAGAATATTTATGTAGTGTAAAACAGGAATGATCTCAGTACTATGAAGATAGCTATTTTGGCTGAAACTCCATGCATTTGGTGAGACCCAAAGCAAGGACCGTTTGGGGTTGGACTGGAAGGCTCACTTCTCCCAAGAGAACAGTGGTCCCTCCGGAGTCTGGCTAGGGGGATGGTGGCCTGGTTCTGAAGCCTGGGTAGAGTCTGTATGTTGTCCCTGCGGAGCCCAGCTGGACCAGGTCATTTCTAAGGTCGGCATTGCTCTGTTAGTCCCACGCTCCTCTATCCTTTCTCTGCTTTGGTTGCTTCTTGTCCTAGGCAGCCTTCTCCTGGGAAGGCACCCCTGAAGGCATTCTGTCCCAGAGACTTGAAGTGTGACTAGGGTCCAAAATCAATCTGCACTGATTAAATGGTCTGTCCAGTGCCTCTGTGGTCTTCGTGTTTTTGAAGCATCTGCTCTTTAGATCAGTTTGAAAGCAATGAAGTAATCAGTGTTGGACTTAAATGACACTCAAAAAAAAGAACAAGTGACCCACTAGAGGTTTATATAAAGTGCTTTCTCTGGTGGGACAGCAGCTTTGTCTTGGTTGGATTTTGATATTGACTGGTCCGTTGTCTCTCTGGTGATTTATCTTTGAATTTTCCTGCTTATCCTCTTGTCCTGTACGACTCTGACTTTAATCTCTGCTTCTTTTTCGAGAGAGCCCTCTTTAATTTACACTCCCAGATATCTCTACAAAGATGTGAGGCGAGGCTGGTCGTTTGGCCTCAGCGCTCCATATGGCATGTACTGCTAAACCCTAATACAGTTCAGTGGTTGGGGGTAAAAAGGCTTTATGTAGTAATATGAAACAAATCTGGTGTCAGTGGAGGAAGGGTAGAGCACACTTCACTTGTTTTTTGGTGGAGTTGTGTGTGTGTGTGTGGTGGGGGGGGGGGGGGGTGTTCTGTGTTGGTAAACAGTTTCATCACCCTGAATCTCCCCAGAATAGTTTTGCTCATACACACTGTTTTCCCACCTGCTATTTGAAATGGTTTTTTTCTTGTCCATAGTGTTTTTTGTGGAAATATTAGCATCAGTAGTTTTAAAACTTGCATATGCTCCACAGATTTCTCCATCTGGGTTACCTGATGAACAATAGCAAAGTCTTTTGCTTACTCTATGTAGTTTTCTTCTGTCATTTTTTTATTTACTGTTAAGATATGTTTAATGACACACTTCCTATTACTCTTTACACAATATCTACTTTAGCCAGCTGTATAATTTGAGGTTGCAATTACTGTTATTGATTTAATCTATAGGTCTGCTGGAGGAATAGACCTGTTGGTGAAAGAACTTGTACTTTTAGGCCTGAGATAATGGCGTGCAATAGGGCAAAAGTATGTCAGAGTGGATATATTGTATATATTTGTACATTCCCCTACATTATTTAGGTATTCCTTATTATTTTAGTCATATTCAGTATATCCTAAAGAAATGAATTGATAATATATTTTTACCACGTCGTCCAGCCCGAAAGCATCGTATCACAGTATCATGTGTAGCATGATGAATCTCAGCTTTGTTGATTATATTGTTGATTTGGCCCATTAGAGGCTGATGATGTTGCAGCACTTTTGTTTGTTCCCAGTTTTGCTCCCAGATGTGTCGCTCCCTGTAGTAAATCAGCGAGCTGTGCCCTGCTTAGGCTAACATGAGGGACTAGTCTGTGATTTGGGTGGTTATGTTTGTGTGTTCCTGCAATCCCGTTGAGGATTAATTGTTTATTAAAGTGTGCCACATTAGGCTGCCACTTTTTCTTCATCTTTTCTTTGCTGTCCTTGCTCATCTCCCTCTACTAACCCCAAGCCAGGGTGAGCTCAAGTCCCTATGTGTGTGTAGTGGTGAGTAACACGTGATTGTTTTCATTTCTAAAGGGAGCAGCAGCCCTGGACTGAGGAGAAACGGCCTGGGTTTAGATTAATATCGCAGCTCAACAGGTGACCTTTGTCCTTCAAACTTCTGCTGAACTACTGTCACAGATCAGCTTTGCTTTCTTTCTTTTAATACAAAATCATTGTTTCACTTGTTCACACATGCTTTTCTTCATTGGTTTTCCTCATAGTATTGTTTCTTACTTACGATCAGTTATCGCTTAACAAGCTCATTACTAAAGGTTCTTTTCTGTTTCAATCATATTAACTCTATACAGAATTAAATTGACTGTATTGGTAAGGCAGTCGGTTTCATAATAAACTAATCCACATTAGCAATTCCTTGCTGATCTACAGTTCCTTTTACTTGGAAAAAATTGCAGCTGGATTGGAATCTTGCTTCTGGACAATAAAGCATGGGAAATGTGTTGTTGTAATTTAATGAATAGTCCAAAAAATATATTGATTTGGCAGCCATTATTTATTTATTTGCTTATTTATTTATTTGTTAGTTTTGCTTTTTCTCATCCTTTGTGAAATATTTGGTTTATTTAAATTACAATTAAAGAAAATCATGTATAAATTTGCTATGCAAATTCTGCTCTCATACAGCTACAGTATCTTACTAGAGTCCACTCTTCACATTTTTTTTTAAATATTTTATATCTTTTCATGGGACAACACTGAAGATATGATACTTTGATACAATGTAAAGTAGTCAGTGTACATCTTGTATAACAGTGTAAATTTGCTGCACCCTCACACTAACTCAACACACATCCATTAATGTCTAAACCACTGACAACAAAAGTGAGTACACCCCAAAGTGAAAATGTCCAAATTGTGGACAAAGTGTTAGTATTTTGTGTGGCCACTTATTTTTTCCCAGCACCAACTTAACTCTCTTGGGCAAGGAGTTCAATAGAGCTTCACAGGTTGTCACTGGAATCCTCTTCCACTCCTCCATGATGACATCACGGAGCTGGTGGATGTTAGAGACCATGCGCTCCGCCACCTTTCATTTGAGGAAGCCACACAGATGCTCAATAGCAGCTCAGCAGGTCTGGAGACATGCTTGGCCAGTCCAGCACTTTTACCCTCAGTTTCTTTAGCAAGGCAGTGGTCATCTTTGAAGTCTTTTTGGGATCATGTTGGAATGACCAAAGGCTTCTTAGTGGAAACGGTCCTGTTAAACCGCTGTGTGGTCATGGCCACCATGCTGCAGCTTAGTTTCAGGGTGTTGGCAAACTTCTTATTGCCTAGGCCATCTTCATGTAAAGCAACAGTTCTTTTTTTTCCGATCTTCAGAGAGTTCTTTGCCATGAGGTTCCGTGTTGAACTTCCAGTGACCAATATGAGAGAGTGTGAGAACGATAACACCAAATTTAACACACCTGCTCCACATTCACACCTGAGACCTTGTAACACTAACAAGTCACATGAATAAATGAATATGAATAATGAATAATTTGGCACAATATGGACATTTTCACTTAGGGGTGTGCTCACTTGTAGACATTAATGATTGTGTGTTGAGTTATGCTTCTCAATTATTTTCTGTCATGCCCCCACTAGGAAGAAGAAAACATCTTGAGCCCTCCCAGTGCGACTATAAATAGTATAATTTGTCTATAAAATTCTTATAAGTACACCTCTGCATAACACTGTATCCTTATTAACGAATAAGAGAATAAAAAAGGAAGAAATATGGACCAATTTACAACAAAGAATACACTTCGTCTACACCACCAAGCGAATGCTCCATTGTACTCTTTGCGTACGCTGCCAATGAGAGCGCCACTGCCCCTTAATGTAGTGGAGTGGTATTGCACTTTATTCTAGAACATTAAAAAAAATCTAAATAGAAAAATAAAAAAGCATGTTCCCCGAGGTCAAACGCGCCCCCCCCCCTTCTCACTATTTGAGAAGCGCTGAGTTATGATTTATGATAAGGGGACAGCAAATTTACACTGTTATACAAGCTGCACCCTGAATATATACTGCTTATTAAAACTATTCAACTGTTCAAATATATGCACTTAGCTGAAATTAGATTTACATTGTTTTGTGTAGACAGATGTAGTTCATGTTTTTGTTCTGAATGGGGTTGGATGGAGTTCTGAGTCAGTGTTTGTCTCCAAAAGTGTTGTGAGCTCCTGCTGGATCAAACTCGTACTTACACTGTTACTAGGTATCATTCCTTTGTTATGCATGCTATACTAAAATGCAAGCTACTGTTGGAGACAAATGCACTGCATTCACCTTTCTATGCACAGTGCTTAATGTTGGATCGCTGTCCTGAGTGTGTGCTTGGCAAAAACAGCCAGAAAAGCACTGGAGGTTTCTGAAGAGCCCTTGAGGGAGGGTTAGCTCATGTGTAACTGGTTAAAGTGGGCAGTAATTGGACGGGTGGGGGGGGTGTTTGACTTACCTGCTTTTGTGGACTTTGCTTGGGCTTTTGCTCCGCTTCACTTAGCCACTGCGTAAGGAACAGTCCATTGTTCTTGACCCGGTATGGCACTAACCAATGCCCATTTTTTCTTTTTTAAAAACCTTTCTTGCCTCTCCCTCCCTTTTCTCAACAGAACCAACTCAGACTCAGCTTTGCATACAAGTGTGATGAATCCCAACCCACAGGATCCCTTTGGCATGAACCAACAAATGGGCAGAGGCCCCCCCCAGCGTAATGGTGAGCTCCCTCAATCCCCTCAACACAGCCCAATGTTAAAACACACACACACACACACACACACACACACACACACACCACTTTTTGCGTATTTTGTCATTTGCTTGAAATATGTTGGCATTTCAATTAACATTACAATTAAAAATTTAATGGGAACTATTTGATTTTTCTTCAAAGACCTCGCAGCCCCTCCCCCCATGCCTGTCTAATGCATGCACCTGTACACTCAGACCCATTTGCACTTTCACACTTTTTAGCTTTACCTAGCAGGGTTTCTCCTACTTGTACAATAACATCTAATAGCACCACATTCGTTTTACAGCGGCTTTCTTCTTCTCCTTACAAACAGCTTTTAGGGGAATTGCCTCTATTTGTTCATTACAGCAAGCTGTGAGCCGAATATAGTTTCATTTTATAATGGAAATGTATGAGATATTGAATTGGTTTGAATCTTGAGTCTGCTGCTCCATTAAACACATTATGATATTTCAAAAGACAGCAATAAAGGTAAGACAAAAAAAATGAGAATTATATTCACCATGCATTGGAAAAGCAAAATAAATGTATGTACATCCAGTGGTGGTGGGTGTGGTTAGGACTTTATCCCTGAGATCAGAACATCCCAGGTTCACGTCCCAGCCCGGGCACCACTGAGGTCACCCTTGAGCAAGGTACCGTCCCCACTTCACTGCTCCACTGCCCTGTTGATAGCTGCCCACTGCTCCACGTGTGAATGTGTGAGGGGTTAATTGCAGAGGTCACATTTCATTGTGGTGCACTGTGGGCTGTGGTGTGCTCACAATGACAAGTAGTCACTTTCACTTTTCACATAAGAAATGTTATAGTATCATGCTGTAAAAATGATAAATATTATAACATTTATTTTGTTCAGAATATTACAATGTCAATGCCGTACTTCTAATATTCAGTCAGGCAGACTCACTTAATGTTCTTTCTTTTAACAGATCTCTCATTGGCTTTTAATTCAGTCTGACCTATTGTTTGTTTTAGTGTTTCATTTTACTTATTTTGTTTTTATGGTTTTGCGTTTCATTTCTGTTTTATATATGCGTACAGCACTTTGGCCAACTGTGTTGTTTTTAAAGTGCAATATAAATAAAATTTTTTTTTAAAAAGTTGGATTTGGATAATATTGAATCAAGTTAAATAGTAAAGCATTAGGCACAGAATTAATCGTATGCGTAAGGCATTTCATTTAGACATTCCCTAGACTTTCTGAGTACAGAAACTACTACTACTTATGGCCTCTGTATTTGAATGATCCAGAACTATTTAATACGCTAAAATAAAATAAATATAAAAATATATAAATATATAAATAAAAAAGTATGTTGATATGTACACGAAAAGCATTGAATTTCAGTACCCAGTTGTAGCAGCACCCCTTCTGGTCATCATCAAAACAGCCCTTGCGTGGGAGGGATAGCTGGGTTGGAGCGCGCTGTATGGGGGTGGTGAGTCCTGCGCCTCTGTCAGCATTAGTACACCCTTGCTGTGATTATTAAAAAGCCTGAGAGAATGAGAGAGAAAGTTACAACTGTATCTCTGATAGACGGTCACTGACTGCTTTAGAGACTGCTTTAGTCCTGTCCCTGCATGAAAATCATCTTGGTTGTTTGGGTATTTATTTATAACCCTCAGGTCATTGATTAACAGACAGCATGGTCTGTAGTTCATGTGCTGTTACAGATATCCACTAGCCATGTAGGATGTGCACTTCTGAGGCCTCTCTGAGTCAGGATTTGGTTTTATCTGTCTTATCCTTGTTTGTTTGGGTTTTTAAAGTGGCTTTCAGTCTCAGTGTTTGGAGGACACCACTGCTGTTTTGAGCTTATCCTACTCTTAACCGATTCAGCAACACCTGAGTATAATCGCTTGTGTTACAGAAGGAGAAAACAAAAATGCTCAGGTTTTGGAACCAGCATGTTAAGTTGTTAGTCATTGATGTTATTGTTTATATTTGAAATTTTTTATTTATTTGTGATTGCTGTTGTTGGAATGGGTGTTTTAGATACAGTATTAATTCCCTAACCCTTAGTTAGTTTGGTATTGTGCATGTTACAAAGCACTGTGGTAGAGATACAATTAAAGCCTGTTTAAGGCCACTAAGGGGAACTGCTGCTTTTCCATTCTTTCTAACATTCCCTTGCTTTCCTCTCTGTGAAGTCACATAGAAATGTACAGTCACCTTACACTTTTCGTCCAAGCAGACACACATTCTTCTGTTAGTCATATACAAAGTTTTCTTATGCAAAGTTTGGTCACCCCTTAATAAATAACAGATTTTGGTGATTTTGTAATTAAAAAGATGATAACACAGTCTCTCTAGGACATGGAAAAATATTTTCAACAAAAATTGATGTATAGTTACTTTTTATGCTATAAATTGAACAAAAAATGTTCTTATGAAAAAAAACGTTATTATGGCACTGTGCAAAGGTTTAGGCACTTTAAGAGTTCCAAAGTCTCAGATTCTTTTTACAAGGCTTCAGACCTTAATCAGCTCATTTGATCTAATGCAAGGCAACAGCTGACACTCAACAACCATGGGATCCCCCAAGCAGCTGTGTAAGACTCTGAAAATGAAAGTTGATGCCCACAATGCAGGAGAAGGTTATAAGAAGATAGCAAATCGTGGTCAGCTTGCAGTTTCCACAGTGAGAAATTAAATTAAGAGATGGCATTTCAGGGGAACTGTGGAGGTCAAAATGAGACTGAGAGAACTGCTCTATGCTGGTCAGAAAGACAAAACGAAATCCCCATTTGACTACAAAAAACCTGCAGTAAGATTTAGCAGACTCAGGAGTGGTGGTGCACCGTTCCACTGTCCTTCATGGAATAGTCAGCAAAAGAAAACCTTACCTGCGTCATAAAATCCAACGTCAGAAGTATGCAACAGAACATGTATCTGATGCATTAATTTTGGAAATAAGTGCTGTGGACTGATGAAGTTAAAATATAACTCTTTGGCCGCAATCAGCAAAGGCTTATTTGGAGAAAAATGGAGCAGCATTTTATGAAAAGAACACCATGCCAACCATTAAGCATGGGGCTGGATCTATCATGCTTTGGTGTTGTGCTGCAGCCAGTGGCACAGGAAACGTTGCATAGGTGGAGGGAAGAATGGATTCCACTAAATACCAGCCAATTCTGGAAGCAAACATCACACCCTCTGTAAAAAAAAAAAAGAGCTGTTCATGCAAGATGACCAAATAATATAGAACTAAAAACTTTTTGCAAGGAAGAATTGGAGAAAATCTCAAGTACGTGAATTGAAAAACCTTTAGCTGCTCAAAAAAAGTGTTTGCAAGCTGTGATAACTGCCAGAGAAGGTGTCACTAAGTACTGATTATGTAGCATCCCCAAACCTTTGCAGAATGCCACAATAATGTTTACATTTTTTTATTTGTGTTCAATTCATGGCATAAAAAGTAACTTGCTGAAAATATTGTGCATTTTTTCCATTTCCTAGAGTGACCATGTTTACATCTTTTTCAATTTAAAAATGATCAATTGAAAATATTCTTCATTAAGGAGGGGGGCAAACTTTATAATATAGAGATACATGGAACCAAAAATATTGTACTTGTAAATGACAATTTAATAATAAATGCAATTGCAAAAGAATGGAGATATCTGCCCTGCTGTTACAGAGTGTGGGCTCTATTGCGTTTCATTTGCTGAGACAAAATGCATTTTCTGTGTAAGTGCATCTTCGTATGAATGTCTTTAAATGTTCCGCTTGAAAGAGGGGTTTGAAAGTACTAAATTGCATTCATTTTTGTTAAAGTTCTTTGGTGCTTTTTCCCATTTAATTGACAGTACATTTGGGTAGAACTTTTGTTTGAGTTTGTTTCTCTATCAGTTCTGTTTCCTTGCTGCTTTAATGTTTAATAGCATTTACACAGTGATAGTTAGCGGCAATCTAAGATGCAGTGACTGGCTTCATGTGACATGGAGAGGAAGCATGTGCTAGCCATTACCCTTCAAGCGTTGGTAACATCGTACGATTGGGGGGACCTAGCTAACGGCCATATAAAGCATGACTAAAATGGGATGACATTTAGGGCGGAATGCCAAAATTCCAAAATAATCTTAAGCACCTATACAAAGAACTTAAAGGCTCAGCTGTAAATGACTTCCAGCCAGACAAAAACACAAACTTAGAATAAGTGCATACAAACAAGAGACAGTAAAAAATTATGAAAATAAAAAAAATAATAATGCTTTATGGGCTGTTTAGAAAGACAAGTTGGGTTTCAGATTTCTCTTTAATGCTCTCTTTGTTAAATTCTTCCAGTGGCACCTGAGCTATTGAAAGATGGATTGAGGCAGACCAGGTGTTTGATTACTACAAATAGGGGTGGGCGATTATAAAAAAGAATAAATAAAAAAAAAGATATATCTAAAAATATATTGTATCACTATACTTGATTTGAGAATTTTTTTCTAAATGCCATCATATTTATTTTTCTATTATCTATTGAGATCAGTAATGATAAACCTAGTCATGTTGCCCGGCACTAACTGCAAGTAATACTGGCCTTCCAGGGAGAGATTTGAAAATAACATGAATACTTATATAAACAGTGAATTTACATAAAAATTCACTGTTTATATACTCTAATAGTGCTTTGTTTTTGGTGGAACTTCTTGGGTATGAGTGACTTTTTTTCACAGTACTGTAGGTATTTAAAACAATAGTTAATCTTCATTTTTATGTTTAAAAATTACTTACATTTAATTTAGTTTTAAATTTGCTTATGTTTACTCCACTTGGGGTTTCTTACACTTTTTATTTCTAGGTTAATGGAAAATAAATTACAGGGGGTTCCGAGTTATGTCAGTAATACGGGACTGCCACATGCTGAGCTGCAGTGCATGTGTGCGCGTGTGCAGGGATGAGAGAAAGCAGGTGCTGTGCAGTGGGCTGTTTATTGCTGTTATTGCTGTGATGTTTATGTTTTTTTCACGGTTAGTGTTGAATAAGGCTTCATGTGAATTGGTGGGTGAGATGGGGGGTTAATAGTGCACTGTGCTAAGGCACCGTCAGTGTCACTTCTCCAGTGTGTTTACTGCTGTGTTGGTACTTGGTTTCATCCACTGAGTATGTTGAAGCATTAAAAAGAGCATTTCTATCTGGAGCAACATTTCCTAAATGCTTTACTGTAATATGCGACGGCCATGAGAGATTGGTGTTGGCTATATGCGTGTTACTCATTCATGCATATTGCCAGGTGTTAATAAACCACAGTGCTGTTCAGTAAAGACTCTGCAGCATCATTAGATGCGTGAGTTCCGACTTGCGTCGAAATTCGTGTTGTGTCACATTCGGAGGAGGACCCCCTGTATTTTTTATGTGGTTCAGTTAAGAAGGTCGACAACATGTTGCAATTAACTATCAATTAACTAACCAACTTCTGCTGTGCAGTATGACTCATACAGCCCCATCGCTTGCCTTGTAGGTGCCAGTCTCTCTCTCACTCCCTCTCTGTAGTTTGGCAGATCTGTGTTGGGGCGGGCAGGATTACATCGCTGTTTTCCTGATGGATTATTCCTCTCTTTGTTTAGTCAACAAGTTTAAGCAGGATGTTGTGTGAAGTATCCAGGGCAGGTATGAGTCTGCAACAGATGAGACATGGTGTCTATAGCCTGGGGCATTTCTCTTTTGCAGAGACATGCTGGTTGATGAGAAAAGTTACAGTTATGCAGATGACTGATAGTAGAAGTTAATTCTAGTTTCTGCACACTCTAATATGCAATATACAAACTAGGGTTTTAAATTCATGTGCATGCATTTGTGAAATCACCTACTATTGCAGTTTTATCATTTTGAAGCATTGGGAGGCCAGTACAGACAGACTCGTCTGGAACAAAATATTCATTATGTATACTTTTGACTTTGCCTTGCCTTGCCTTGCCTTACAGCATATAGCTTCGCTAGTTCAAATCGAGCAGTTATTTGCGCAAACCTACAACACTGTAAAATGCAGTGTTTGCCACATCCTCTTTCCTCATTCTCGCGACAAACCCCCACTCCCCCCACAACCATGCTGCCACACCAAACAGAATAAATCTGTTTTGAATTAAATTTTTGTTTTTTTCTCCATGGTTTTGTTACCTCTCTCCAACTTGTGCTATTGGCATCAAGTTCAAAACAAGCTAATTTTTTTCAATAATAATATTTTTAAATTTTCTACATTTGCCATTTTGGCTCTTCTTAAAAATCTTTAAATTGTTATTGTTTGTTTTTGAAGTGAATTTTTTTTTTTGACTTTTTTTTTACTTTAAATTATTCAATTAGTCATCAGAAGTACTGGGAGGTCAGTGGATTGCTAATATAATTGATAGTGGCAGACCTATGACATCACAGAGCTGGTGGATGTTGGAGATCTTGCACTTCACCTTCCATTTGAGGATGCCCTACAGATGCTCAATAGGGTTTAGGCGTGGAGACATGCTTGGCCTTTACCCCAGAGGTGTGTTTGGGGTCTTTATCATGTTGGAATACTGCCCTGCATCTCAGTTTCCGAAGGGATGGGATCATGCTCTGCTTCAGTATGTCACAGTACATGTTGGCATTCCTCAGTGAACTGTAGATCCCCAGTGCCAGCAGCAGTCATGCAGCCCTAAACCATGACACTCCCACCACCATGCTTGACTGTAGGCAAGGTACTCCTCACCTGGTTGCCGGCACACACGCTTGACACCATCTGAACCAAATAACTATCTTGGTTTCATCAGACCACAGGGCATGGTTCTAGTAATTCATGTCCTTAGTCAGCTGGTCTTCAGCAAACTGTTAGCAGGCTTTCTTGTGCAAGAGGCTTCTTTCTGGGATGACGGCCATGCAGACCAATTTGATGCACTGTGTGGCATATGGTCTGAGCACTGACAAGCTGACCCCCTACACCTACAACATCAACAGCAATGCTGGCACCACTTATATGTCTATTTTCATATTTAAGACATCAAGACTCTTTGGTCGACAATCGCAAGGCCTTTTCTGAGTGGAACCTGTTTTGTTAAACCACTGTTTGGCCTTGGTCACTATGCTGCAGCTCAGTTTAAAGGTGTTGGCAATCTTCTTATTGCCTAGGCCATCTTTATGTAGAGCAACAAAAGCAGGTTCTTTGCCATGAGGTGCCATGTTGAACTTCCAGTGACCAGTATGAGAGAATGTAAGAGCAATAACATCAAATTTAGCACACCTGCTTCTCATTCACACCTAAGACCTTGTAACACTTACAAGTCACATGACATACCAGGCTTTTTATTGTGGGCAGTCTAAGGCACATTTGTTGTAGGGCAGTGGTGGCTTAGTGGTTAGGTCTTTGCCCCTGGGATCAGAAGGTTGCAGGTTGCAAGTCCCAGCCCGGGCACCACTGAGGAACCCTTGAGCAAGGTACAGTCGCCACTTCACTGCTCCCCGGGCGCGGCTGTGACTGCTGCCCAATTGTTGTATTGTATTGTTGTATTTTGCATGAGCTGAACTCAAAGATCTGAAACATTTTCTACATACACAAAAGACCCATTATATTGTTCAGAAATCTAAACCTAAATCTGTGTTAGTGAGCACTTCTCCTTTGCCATCCCACCTCACAATTGTGGTATTTCAAGGTGCTGATCAGACAGCATGAATATTGAAAGTGAAAGTGATTATCTGTCACTGTGAACACACCACAGCAGACCGTGCACCACAACGTCCTCTGCATTTAACCCATCACACGTGCACATGTGGAGCAGACTGCTCACTAACACCGATTTAGGTTTAGATTTCTGAACAATATAATGGGTCTTTTGTGTATGTAGCTCATGCAAAATGGGAGCAAAACCAAGCGTTTATTTTTTTGTTCAGTATAAATAAAAATAAAGAAATTAAATATAAAATTAATAATACAAGTGAAGTTACACGTTGTAAAGAAATTAACATGTATAACATACATGAAGTATGTATTACTGAAGTATTGATGAATTGGTGTTTATTCCAACACTCTTGAAATAAAACATGGTTGTGCCACTGAGGGGGAAATGAGGCATCACCAGACATTTGTTGGCCTTTATTGTGTGTGTCTGCTGGGCATCTGAGCCCAGTTGCCCCATTGTACAGCAGGGAGTCCTGTCTCCAAGCGTGCTCGAAGACCAATGCTAGCCCAGTGCACCCAAAGGAAGGAGAAAAGAGGCCTGTTCTCTAAAAGATTTATCTGAACACTAAACAATGGCTATCCTTTGATTCTCACAGCACATCATGGTCGCAGAGGCTTTTTCTTGTCCCTTAAATCGGCTCATCTTATGGTCATCTTATAGAGACGGAGCATTGTCTCTTCCTCTCCAGGTCCAGCCTGCAGCGAGTGGCTGCAGTGTGCGTAAATTCTGTAGAGGGTGGAGCTAAGCATGTACTCTGCGTGACTCAGTTTCTATGAATCAAATATTTGTGCTGTGGGCAGTGAAAAAGCTCTCGGTTTCAAATCCAGCTTAAAGCCAGAAAGAGCATTCATTTATAGAAACATACATAAAATATTAGTTACCTCTTTGCAATTGGTTGTTGTATTATATCTGTTGCCTTTTGGCTACAAGGAATAAAAAATTTTGAGGTGCTGGGTATAGTAACAAAGTTCTTGAATATTTTATAATTTCGTTAAAACTAGTCATCTGTCACTTGTTGAACGGCAGAGACTGTCAGTGCTTGTGCAAAATCTTTTTGGTTGTGTAATTATTTAAATATGCCGCTCATATTCCTTATATCATTTGAGCTATTGCTGGATACAGCTTAGCACTGGTCATGCAGTGGTAGAAATCTCGCCAGGTTTGATTCACTGCCAGTGCACAGCACCGTGCGCTGTGGTGGCCTAGTGGTTTGGCCCGGGTGTTGTTAATATCTGGCCGCTGCTCCATGTGTGCACTTGTGGTGGATTAAATGCAGAGGTTTTTGCGTTGTGTGATTATTTGTCATTGGGAACATGGCCACTTTCACTTGAAATATGAAAACGTTTGACCTGAAGAAAACAGTGATTTTGCAGTGGATAACATTGTTCATTGTGGGGAAAAAATATTTTGCACCTGCTCATTGCCTCTGCATCGCAGCTGTGGTTTCACGAGTACATTATGCGCCCCCCCCGCATATTTGCGTGTTTTTTCTTTCATCGTATGAATGTCGATTTGTAATCCTGTTATCATGGTGTAATTTCAGCCTGTCCCAGTGAGCCATTATTCATATTTTAGCATTAACATGTTCTTCTTTTCTTGTCTTTTCTTTGCTGCTTTGGTGTGGTGATGCAGCCAGCATGAATGAAGCAGAAGTGGATGGTACCGGAGATAGTAAGTGACTGTATTCATGTGTATGTGCATAAACAGAATCATTAGAGGCAGGTTGATATATTTCAGGTTACTGACCTTGCTGGAGGCATCATAGATTATACACTGAAACTAACTTTTCTGAATAAACCAGCATTTTGCACACACTTTAAAATGTGATTTGTGTATCTGTTTTACTGGATTCTTTCTGCATATGTTTGTACAGTGGTAATTGTTAGTGTTGGTGTCCCCTGCTGGCAAGAATGGTCAGACACAGGGGAGAAAGCAATTTTGGCTGTTAATTGGAATCTGTTGGGTTTTTTGCTGTAATGTTGTTTAGCAAATGGGGAGGAGTTGATGGATACAGTTATACAATAGTATTATTGTTTGGTTAACTTTTTTATTGCTATTGCATGGTACTTTTGGCTAGATGCAATTCTAATTCTTGTATTTCTTCTTTGCATCCTAAGTAATGTGAGCAATTTTATGGTGTCGTGGTGTAGCCAGAGCAAGACTGTTACTAATGGATTTTCTTTTCTTTTTTCTGCAGTTTTCTCTTTCCCCACCATTCATAATGAGGAGAGTCTGATTGGTGTGAGTAAACCATTGCCCAAGCAGCTGTGGGAAGCCAAAAAGGTGAGTGAGAGTGTGATGTAGTGAGTAAGCTCCAAAATTCTGGATCATTATTGCTACTTTGCTTTCTGCAGTCCCAGACCCTAAATGCTGCACTTTATTTTATCCTATGAACTAGTCTTTGCTGTCGTTGTTTAGCAATTTTTTCAGGCTGAATTACAGGCTTTCACTCAGCTTGACCATTATTATTTATGTGTTACAAAAACACAATAGTGTTTCTTTTCACAGGGCTGGAGCTAGCATTTAATATATTTTAACATGTATTTTTAGTTTTGATGCCTTCAGTGAAAATCTACCAATGTAAATGGTCATGAAAATAAAGAAAACACATTGAATGGGAAGGTGTGTCCAAACTTTTGGCCTGCACTGTATCTGAAAAGGGAAAGTTCAATTGAATAATACATATCGATATTGATTTGAACTCCATGTGCAGTTCAAATAAGGTATCTAGTCTTCTGGATTGCTATCTAGCTAGCATCCTCTATGTTGTGTTTATTCCTGAGAATGCTGCTGATATATTTAGCTGATTTGCAAGTTTAGCTTGTGCTCCACACTCCCTTATTTATTGATGAGTGCAGATTGAGCAGGATTCTTCATTTTCCAAACCCCAATTCCAGAAACATTGGAATATTTTGCTAATAAATAAATGAATAAAATCGAATTTGTGATCTGTTAATTCATGGGAACATCTCTTTCACTGACAAATTGAAAATGTCTAATTGTAACTGGCCAACTTTTATAGTATTTTGTAAATATACACAAATTTAGAATTTGATGGCTGTATATTTTGGACAGAAGATTGAAACATGCACAGAATATTCGGAAGTAACACTGGTTTAGAAGACATTAAGCAAGCTAATTGGTAGCAGGTGAGATATGATTAGGTATGAAAGTAGTTCCCCTTGAAGGCTCAGGCTTTGCAAGCAAAAATGGGTTGTTGCTCACCCCTTTGTACCGGTTTTCATACGAGAATTGTAGGTCAGTTCAAAATGATCAAGATTGCAGAGAGTCTTTCAGCATCTATAATATGTAATATTGTCAAATTCAGAGAATTCACAGACATCTTAGTGAGTAAAGGGAAAGGTTGGAAATTGTTCAATGCATGTGGTCTTTGAGCTCTCAGGCAGCACAAAAATCTTCCTACTGTGAGAAATGTACACATCTGAGCTTAGATTTATTCCTATAAAGTGATTGTCACTTAACACAATCTGTCACTGTGTCATGAAATGCCGCTTGAAATAATATGCAAAAAGGAAGGCACCCATAAGCTCTGTGCAAAAACTAGTGAGCCGAAGCTCATTTAGCCGTGTCTAACCATGTGCTGTGGTCACATGAGTCCACATCTCTGCTTGTTTACATGTACAGGTACATCTAAAAAAAAAAAAATTGTGAAAAAGTTAAATATTTCTTGACATTGCTTTCAAAAAGTTAAATTTATATATAGATTCAGTACACATAGAGTAAAATATGTCCAGCCTTTATTTCTTGGTTTTTTGATGATTATGGCTTTCAGATAATAAACCCCATAATTCACTGTCTCAGATAATTTGAATATCACATATGATCAATAAAAAAGGATACAGTCTTCTACTAAAGTTTGGGCACCCCTTGATACATAACAGAAAAAATACACAATATTTTCAGCAAATATTGTTGCATAGTTATGCCATACATTTACATTAAATAAATAAATAAAGACATCATGGCACTGTGCAAAAGTTTGGGCACCCTAAGATTTCCAAAGTCTCAGATTCTTTTTACAAGGCTTCAGACCTTAATCAGCTTGTTAGATCTGATGCAATTGCAAAGCTTTACAAATACTTGGACTCTTCAAACCTTGTGCACACACTTGTGGACACTCAACAACCATGGGTTCCTCTAAGCAGCTGTGTAAGACTGAAAAGACAATCCAGGTGAAGGCTACAAAAAGATAACAAAGCATTGTCAGCTTGCAGTTTCCACAGTGAGAAATGTAATTAAGAGATGGCAGTCCAGGGGAATTGTGGAGGTCAAGATGAGATCTGGAAGACCAAGAAAACCCTTATGCTGGTCAGAAAGACAAATCAAAATCCCCATTTGACTTGAAAAAAACCTGCAAGAAGATTTAGCAGACTCAGGAGTGGTGATGCACCGTCTCACTGTGCAGTGATGCTTGCACATGCAAGACCTTCATGGAAGAGTCAGCAAGAAAACCTTATCTGTGTCTCCATCATGAAATCCAACATCAGAAGTATGCAACAGAACATCTACAGAAGCCTGATGTGTGCCACAATAATGTTTTTTCTTTTTTTTTTTAATCAGATCTAGCTTTTGTAGCATTTAGTAGCTTCAGGACTGCATATATCAATTAAAGAATGTTTTTCTGTTGTACTGTTGTGTGTGCATTACTTTTATCTTTTAAGTGTTCTGGGTAAAATACACCAACCTAATGTTCTGTTATTTTATTGCAGGTGCAGTCCCTGTCATCACGCCCCAAATCCTGTGAAGTGCCTGGAATCAAGTATGTCTAAAAAAGCTTTCTCATACTTGGTTTAGTGTGATCTCCAGATTTTAATGTCAAAAGCACACACACAGTCTTTCGTTCATTTACTGTAAGTTGTTTATTGAAGCTGTAAATATGATACTTAAGTATTGTTCTTTTGTTTTCTTTGTTTCTCTCATTTGCAGTATATTCCCCTCTCCAGAGCAGAACGCTGGTTTCTCTCATTACCAAGGCACGTTAAATACAGGAGGCTCACTGCCTGATCTCAGTAACCTGCACTTTCCGTCTCCTCTTCCTACCCCACTGGATCCTGAGGAGGGGGGATATCCTAATCTGAGTGGTGGTAGCAGCACAGGAAACCTTCCTGCAGCTATGATGCACCTGGGCATTGGAAACTCACAAGGTGAGTGAGTTCACAGAATTCTTTATTAATCAAATGATTATTCTTGACGGTTAAACATGAATACAGAGTTCCAGTTTTACTGCCAAATGCCAAACAGTAAGACAATAAAGACCATTTTGAGGAAAAAACTTTTTCAATAAAACCTATTGAAATTGAAACTAAAATAATATAAATTTAAAGTTTTAAAAGTGCAATCTAGTCACTTTTCCAGGGGCATATGTGTACCTCTTCATAACTTTTTGAAACTTTAACTAGAAAAATTTAATTTAGACAAGACAAGGTGTATGAAGTCAGTGAACCTGTTCTATAATTTATAATCACAATGGAATATGGTGCAATATCATTGCCTAATTAAAGATGCTGACTCTTGACCATATTTGTACTCTTAAAAGGTAGTTTATTCAGAATATATAAGGGACAAAATGTGTTATAGTGTGTCCACTTACTTTTTTTACTTTGAGTGAGTTTAGTAGCAGAATTTCATATTTTTATGTAGATTACCAAAGAATTCTTGCTGATTCTTTAAGAATGTACATTTCTGTTGGTAATTGTTTTATATATTTGTATCTTCTTTTGTTTTGCACTTGTATTTCTCTTGTAAATGTCACTTTTATTTCTTATTATGTTGCTTTTTATGCTTATTTTACCTTTGTGATGACTTTTGTATAATGTGCTACAGTCTTATGCAAAAGTGTGGGCACCCCTTGATAAATAACAGATTTTGGTGATTTTGTAGTTGAAAAGTCTCTCTAGGTAATGGGGAAAAATACACAATATTGTCAGCAAACATTGATGCATAGTTACTTTTTATGCCATAAATTGAACAAAGATAAACAATAAAAAATACTATTATGGCACTGTGCAAAAGTCTGGGCACCCTCCATGATCAGTACTTAGTAACACCTCTGGCAGACATCACAGCTTGTAAAACATTTTTTTTTTTTTTTTTAAGAGCTAAAAGTTTTTCAGTTCTTGTACTTGGGATTTTCTCCCATTCTTCTTTGCAAAAGGCTTCTAGTTCTGTAATATTCTTTGGTTGTCTTGCATGCACTGTTCTTAAGATTTCGGTTTGTTAATGATCATTGTCCTCTTGTAGGAACCATCCTTTTTTGAGCTTCAGCTTTTTTACAGATGTTTTTACAGTGTGATGTTTGGCTTCCAGAATTTGCTGGTATTTAGTGTAATCCCTTCTTCCCTCCACACATGCAATGTTTCCTTAACCACTGGTTGCAACACAACTCCAAAGTATGATCGATTCAGCCCCATGCTTAATGGTTGGCAAGGTGTTCTTTTCATGAAATGTTGCTCCTATTTTATCCAAATATGCCTTTGCTGATTGTGGCCAAAAAGTTCTATTTTAACTTAATCGATCCATAGCTCTTGTTTCCATTTTATGATGGGGATGCAGTTAAAGTTTTCTTCTGCTGACTCTTCCATGAAGGACAGTAGAACGGTGCACAACCACTCCTGAGTCTGCTAAAACTTCTTGCAGTTTTTTTGCAGTCAAATGGGGATTTTGATTTGTCTTTCTGACCAGCATACGAGCAGTCTTCCAGATCTCATCTTGACCTCCACAGTTCCCCTGAACTGGCATCTCTTTATTTCATTTCTCACTGTGGAAACTGCAAACTGACAATGCTTTGCTATCTTCTTCTAGCCTTCTCCTACATTGTGGGCCTCAATAACTTTCATTTTCAGAGTCTTACACAACTGCTTAGATGAGTGTCTACAAGTGTGTGCACAAGGTTTGAAGAGTCGGAGTATTTGTAAAGTTTTGAAATTAGCAACATTTACTAATAACAGCTGTTGCCATGCATCACATCTAATGAGCTGATTAAGGTCTGAGCTGATTAAAGAATCTGCGACTTTGGAACTTTTGCATAATAAGTGCCATAATAATGTTTTATTAAAAGTAACTATGTTTTCCATGTCCTGGAGAGACTGTGTTAACATCTTTTTCAATTACAAAATTTATCAAGGGGTACCCAAACATTTGCATAAGACTGTATAGAAATAAACTTGCCTAGTGACAGCCCTACTTGGAAAGAAAAAAACATTTTTTCAGTTGCAGATTAGGATTTATTCTAGAATTAAAAGCTTTTCAATGATAAGTCATTGAGTTTACAGTTTGCTTGGATGATGCTATATTTTGTCCACAAAGTGGCTCTTGCCTAAACTACCTGTAAAATAAATATGCAGTTCAAATAATGGACTGAAATACAAAATAGATGGGACATGTCAGTGACACCTTAAATGCTTGTGATTGACCTGTAAAACTACACATGGAAGTTTCCTGGGCTGAACTCTCTAACAGCCATGCTATCCAAGTGCCTGTGTGAACACTCCACCCTTTGTTTAAGGGCTACTCTAGACACAGTCTTGTGAATGAATGCAGTTTGTTCTCTGCAGACCCATGTCCATGCATAAGAGCAGCTGGATTCCCACTTTCCGCCCCCCTCCTGCTTTCTGCTATCTGATTGCTCTCATTCACTTCCACTCTCTTGAGCTTTGGACCTTCCATTCAGGCCTATGTCTGGGAACTGCAAGCACTGACTAGCTGCTCCTGCCTGTGTCGGCTGAACTAGATGCAGGCTGGCTGGAGTCCAAAGTCACAGCGAACTTTGACCACTGAATTGGCTGCCCATAAACAGCTCTTTTCTCCCTGTACTCAGTGGACCAGCAGCTCACAAACAATCCTTCTGTGTCTTAGCTAGTGAGAGGACAGCAAACCTAGACTACAGATGTCCAGCATGATTCTGATTAACTTGTTGCATAAGACTAAAGATGCAATTGGTCATGTTCAGTATATGTCCAGCTTTATTGGCATGACTTATAAGGGGATCTAGGCCTGGTGGCAGTTTTTGATATTTTCACCTACAAACTGGGCGTTTCTGATAAATTAATGAACTGTAGAAATTTTAATTGCATATGACTTGACATTATGGAGAAATAAATGTTCAACATTATAAACTTGGCTTAATATCCCGTAGCATTCTGCTTTTCTTTCTTCAAATTTGAATTATTGCCATATTTAATCTGTAAAAATATTGTTATGCAACCTAACTGTATATTTTCTTTTGTAGTTTATTGTCCTGCATGGATAAACTTTTTTCTTCTGCATTTTACCCCTCCCAAGAAGCGAACACAAACGACCAGAGCAGTAGGCAGCCATTGTAGTGGCACCCAGGGAGCAATAGGGGGGTTAGATTTCTTGCTCACAGGCACTAGCTTGTGACCTTCAGTCACAAACCCACGTTTCTAACCATTAGGCCACGGCTGCCCCACAAGTGGAAGGATGTGCACCTGCCAGGAATTACAATATTGCCAAAGCATTATCTTATATTACGTTTAAGATGAACTTACTAAAGTAATAGAAGTTATAGATTTAATTATAGCAATACTGAGATAAAATAACCAAGCAAATGGCAGAGTTTGTATTTCTGTATTTATATAACACATTATCATACACCAAGGTCATTCAGTGTGCTTGGAGTTAAGAGTTTGTGCACCCTCCCCATTACTCTAGAAACTTGGCTGAGATCATTTTTTTTCTGTTTTACTATATCAATTGTATCTGATCCTTATTGATCTGGTGGTCTCTCTTGTAGGTCTCTCCACCTCTCTAAGCAACCCTTCCATCCAGGCATCACTCACCAACTCCCAGCTGCACTCGTCTCTCAGCAATCCCTCCATTCACTCATCTCTTCGGCTTTCTTCACTCTCTAATCCTCCTCCTGGAGGCATGGCCACCTCACCCAGGAGACGGCCCGCCCCCATAAGCCCTCTGACCCTCTCTCCTGGCTCGGAGCAGCGCCGCAGTTTGGGGAAGCAGCTGTCACCCACCATGTCGCCCTCCCTCTCTCCCATCACACAGGTACACATCCTTTACAGTTACTCAAGAATGCATCTGGTCCATAGTCCGTAGCCCGTAGCTGCTATTGCCATTACCATAGAACAGTTCAATGATGTCTGTTGTAATTGCACAGGCTATTTAGCATGAGGTGTAAAGCCAAGTCTCCCAGACTTCCGTTAGGACCCTACTTCAGCTGTGGAGTTGAAATTTGGCACCTGCTTGTAAGGAAAGGCCAGGGACACACTGTTCTAAAACATCCTGTACGCCGGCTTGAAAACATGCTGATTTCTGTGCTTTCCTGCTCTTTTCAGGGGGTTGCCTTGGACACCAGCAACCTGCCAATGGAGCCACCTCCTCCGTATCCTCTTTATCAGCAATCCCAGCAACCTTTGCAGCAGCAACCACCCCAGTCCCATCCACCCATGCAGCAGGGATCCCAGCATGCTGTGGGGCAACAACGCCAACCTCAGGGAGGGCAGCAACAGCAGCAGCCTGTATCTCCTTTACATAATGTACACCTGGACTTCAACTCTAGTGTTGTGAGTATCTTTTTAGATAAAAAAAAATCTTAAATATATATATAATGTGTGTGTGTGAGTGTGTTTATATATATATACACTCAACAAAAATCTAAACGCAACATCTTTGTTGCCACGATTTCGCACGACAATGACGTAGCGATATGACACAGAAACACGGGGATGCGTTATTAATTTATTTAAGTAACAGCAACGCTATTGTCACATTTCCTATATTTGCTTT
>JBBIGC010000041.1:21729432-21739694 GCA_037576955.1 Lepidarchus adonis | reverse complement strand
CATAAATTCAGACATGACAACACTGATGTGAGATTTACAAGGAGTTCCACACATTTCTCTTAGTCATAGAACTGAGATTGAAGCGTATTGCTCCATAATTTGTCCGGCATAGACACGGTTAAACACGCGTTCCGATTTCATAACATAGAGAATAAAGAAAAAAGAGAATACTTATCTAGAACCTGATACTGATTGACTTTTTTAATACACTTGTTAAATGTGGTCATTTTTCTTACTATGTCCATTATTTACTATTAGAATAGTACTTGGTTGATGATCCATTGCAATGTCATATACAGTATGTATACAATGTGACTGTGTTTGTTCTCTCTAAGCAAAACAACATGGGAATGTTCTGCAATGATCCATTTATGGAGTCACAGTTCTCTGGTCGCCAGCCCAAGTGTCCGTCCTATCAAGTAAGAACTACAGTTACGTCATTCAAGCAGTCACATAAACAATAAAAGCTTAAAAAAACTTGCAAAGCTTTTAATCAAGCAGGATCCACACTTCTGTCAGTGTGATTTTAACACCCACACCTTTATGCTCAGTAGCTTTATTTAGAGCTGTTAACAATACCTGTTGTGTGAGCATGCACATGTGTGTGTATCCATAGTGTAAATGAGTGATTCATGTCACTTCTGCTTAGTAAAGTAAATATATTTAGTTCTCACTGGGTGGTTTCTATATCAGCAGTGTATAAAGTGATTATCAAGAGCAGATACTGTTAATCAGTAAATTGTTTTAAACATTTTTAAACAAACAAACAAAAGTTGCTCTTTTTTTCTTTTAATTTGTGTTTTGAGCACATTTGATTTGTTGATGCCTTGATCACCATACATTAGATGCTGGCCATGTGCCTTATTCTCACACAAATGGGTTTGCATGCCTATTTGCATATTCATATCTTGAATTACTGATTTTGTTCTACAAGAAACAATTTACATAATTGCTTTTAATTCTTTGACTTTTGGCAGTGAGGGTGATGTTAAGGTTTTAGACTAAAGAACAAGTGTGCATGGCGTACCCTTTGTAATTTTTTTTATTTATTTAATGTAATTTTATTTATTTATTTATTTATTTTTTTAAACACCTTTCCAACTCTTACAGCAGGACCAGTACAACATGTTGGAGCATGCCATGAGCTCTGTGGCTGGAGGATTTGACCCATCCTCTAACCTTTACTGCTCTCAGGCATCTCTTATGGGTCTGGGAGGTAGCCATGGCAACCTGCAGGACACTCTGCCAATGAAACCCAACATGCTTTACTCTAACTGTGGCGGTGGAGTGCCCAACATAATCCTCACAGGTACGGCATGTGATAATACCAGGTGCAGCGCAGTTAATGAACAGTAGGTTAATTAAGAGACTGTGTTTTTCACTTTATTCTCATCCACACTTTCCTTCTTGCCTTTTATTCACAACTTTGTATTTAATTAACTGTAGATTTGAATTAACATAGTTGTTGATACTGAGTAGTTTTATGGCTTTACCATCTGCCATTTAAAATAAGTTCTAAAATAACAGACCTCTAGTGTAATAAAGCTAAAACAGGCGTTAAATGTTCTTTCTTTTTAGTAAACTAATAAATATACGAAATGACCTTATTATCCTTCCTTTTCAGATGACTCGAACCCTAGCCTGTCTAAAGACATCAGCAGCGTGCTGTCATCAGTACCAGAATGTTTTGACTCTGAGGGAGTTTTCCCCTTGGAGGATGAGCTTCGCATTGAGCCCCTTAGCTTGGATGGACTCAGCATGCTCAGTGACCCTGACATGGTTCTGCCAGACCCCTCGGTGGAGGACAGCTTTCGTAGTGACAGACTCTGAAGAGCCGCGTTTGTGCCCAGATATTCACTCTCACCGTTTCCCGCTCTACAGAATACATGCACACACTCCCACAGGGAGCAGCTTGCCTGCTGCTGCATGAACACATGCACTGAACTCCAGCAGCAGTATCCAGCCCTGGTTTACTTACATGTACACACACAGCTGTACATATGTGCTCTTTTGCTAAATTTATACACACACACACACTACATTTTAATGTAAAAGGATTGATAAGTCACACAAAGGCAGCGTCTCTCGGGCCATTCTCACTCTGTGTTCCCTATCTGCCATTCGAGAGTGATTATTACAATACTCACTCTCTGAGGGGGAGATGTGTCAATTCAATCTGAATGCTTCATGCAATCATTTGCCACACCCAGAGTAAGCTTGGCCTTAGACTTACAATAAAGGATTTTCAATGAAAAGTCCTCACTGATAGTATCATTTAGACCAAGCTTAATCTGTGCTGATCTGTTGAAGCTCCTACAGGGATTCAGGACTTAATTCAAAATGTTCCAACATATATAGAGCATGTGTGCATGCCGTCTTTTTGTAGCAAAATGACCTTTCTGGAGTGACACCAGCACCACTGTGGTTGTTTTTCCTAAGGCCTTAGTTGTTGCTGACCTGCATGTGGCAGCAGTGGCTGACTGTGGCTATGAAATGAACCCACCAACGCAGATCTGCTTACTTTTGTAATGCACTCACAGCAACGTGACAATCAGACCCTGACACCAACAGCACTGTCAAATGGACACAACTTAAAGATTCTTCTGTCCTGGTCTCCACCGAATGGCTGCAACCAAAAGAATGTGCTACTTAAAAACATGCCAGCGTTTTGGGGGTTTTATGAAGTTATCATAGACTTGTTTTGTTTTAGAGATTCATGGAATGCAGGAAAGGTTTCCATGCTCCAAATGGCTGCCAGGCTGGGGTCCCTCACTGCAGAGTGATTATGTAGAGAGAGAATACACAACAGTATGGTGTTGTAAGGAACAGAAGGAGCCAGCAGCCGGCCTGGTCCCAGCTCATATTGATGTGCCACATGCTGCTGTCTTGTGCACCAACAAGATCGGTCAAGTTGTCCTAACGTTGTTCTCGTCACCAGCACCAACACTGCCCATCAGATCACATAATGGGCCATAGAAAGACAAGTGGTTGCATCACACTGGCAGGAGCATTGGGCAAGCTGATGGCCTTTCAGATGTTAACATCAAAAGAGATGTCAGTCAATGAAATTCCTCATTTAAACCATGATGAGATGAGGGTATCAGTAATTTCTTTACAGATTTTTTTTTGTCGCATATATAGTTTGTATTGAAAAGATTATAAAAGAGATATTGTCACAGATATATTATGCCTCATAATTTCAGTCTGACTAGAATGTATTTTTAAAGCAGAAAAAGGGAAAACTGTTTACAAAAAGTACTAAAATGATTAGAAGCTGAAATTTTTATGATTTTTGGTATAATTCTGAAAGAATATATTTGTATCTTATTGGTCCAGTCAGTGGTAAGTGAATGGAAAGCCCTCCTCATGCTATGGCTATGCAGAATTCAGCAAACGAGTAACTCAAGGCTGGAACAACTTAGTCCATGAGAAAGGAACTATTTTACTTATATATTTACTATATTTACTGTTGTTTGTGTGAGAGCGAGAGTGATTCAGTATAGTATCTCTTATACATTTTATACTGACTTGTAATATGTTTGTGTTTATGTTTTTGTTTGTTGATCTATATAGCTCTGAATTTTCTAAATCTATGTTCTTTGGGGTGATTGTTTAGAACAGGGGTGTCCAGCTTCGGTCCTGGAAGGCCGGTCCAGCACATTTTGGTGATTTTCCCTGATCAGACACACCTGGTTCCACTGTTAATCACCAGGTTAAGTGAGTGGGCTTGAGGAGAGGAACTGCCAAACTGAGCCGGACGCCCTTCAAGACCAACTCTGGACACCCCTGGTTTAGATGTTTGGCGCAGATTTGCTCTGTGGTCAAAATAGTTAGTGGTGGACATGGTATACATCAACCATTGCTTTTATTGTTGGTTTCAACATTTGCACTGATTGTTTGAACAAAACTTGCCCGTGTAGGTTTTTGAGGTAAATTCAGCACGCGCTGTCCGTTTTGCTTGCTGGACGGCCGCCATCATGTTGCACAAAGCTTTTGGAACGGATGCACTAAACTTTTTTTGTACTTTGAAGTAGTAGACCCAAATGACCAAAACTTTTGTAAGATGTAGAACCGTAGTGTGAGTATTTCTCAGGAATGCATTTTCATCCACTGCTTATATTGCATATCAGCAGTTTTATCTTTCAGTTTAAGGCCCAGTGCTTTTGATCCTGTTTGAAATGAAAACGTTGATATTTTTGGTAAATTGGTACACGCCATTTTTTTTTTTTTTTTGGAATAAAAAAAATTCTTGTAATAGCAATGCTACGTGTATACCATGACCACATGATCGTAATTGACACTCTGTGGTCCATGCACTCAAATGGAGGGGGCGCAGAAGGGGCAAGATTAGTGAAAGGGTTACTGTGAGCAGTTCTTGCTTGGGCAAAAAGAGATTAGGTTGGCTCTGCAACTGAAGATGTTTTTTTTAAGTAATGGTTTGTAGTTGTACTAACAGCATTTACTATGACGCTTGTATATAGATTCTTACCTCTGGAGGGTGAAGATGCAGCTGTGAGATCAGGGGTCCTGAAGCTTGTTTCTGCTGCATCGTATTAGCATAGCATACATTGTATAGCTTTTTACTCTGTCTTCTTTTCCTTCCTGTCTGTGTTGACTTTGTGTTAGATTTGTATGTGTATGTACACAATAACAGGGATGCTACAGTTAAGGACAGCATCTAGTCCTGGACTGTTTTTAAAAACCAGCTCTTCTGAATAGTTTGAGATTGAGCTCCAGCCGTATCGGAGCCACATGCAGCCTGTTCCCCATGTTCCCTCGCCGCCCTTTTCTTGGAGGACATCTTGTCTTCTACTGCCTTATTCTGTCTCTGGGCTTTGACCTCTTGCTGTCCCTCTGATCGTACTGTGACCCCCACCTCCAACCCCCCCTGCCATCCCAATTCCAAGCCCTGTGCTAAAATGTTTTTGCTTGTTTGTTTATTTTGTTTATTTTATAATTTTTTTTGGCTGATTTCATTATTCTGGTCTATAGTATAGACACCAGTGGTAGTAGTGTGTTTTGTTGGAACAACTTCAGTTTTTTTCTGTTTGTGGATATTTTTTCTGTGTTTTCTTGTCTTTTTTTAGTTACCTTTTAAAAAAAAATGTACAGTTCTATTATTATTTAAATAATGTTTCTTGTTCACTAGTGTTACTACTTTTTGTAATATGCCATTTAAAGTTTTCTTTTTGTGATATTAAACTATTACTACACCAGAAGGCTTTTGGTTTGTGACATACGTTATAGTGCTTACATTTGATTTAATATAAACAATAAAACTCTTTACCATTGGTCACATCCCAGCCTTGTAATTGTCATTAATTTCCCTTTTTTTTTTTTTTAGAAGTTACTCTCACTTGTCAGCCATTTTTCCCTCTGCACTTCTTGTTTGTCTTTTTTTGTTTTTTGCCAGTAGATGGAGGCAGTGAGATGTTTTTGGCCAACGCCTGTCTGAGAGAACTTGCAGACCGTGAGCATGTTCATGATCAACCTGTTTTTGCAAGACGTTTCAGCAGAAGAATTCAACAAAGGAGCATTTGCCAGATACCCACAATATGGTAAAAGCTTTTTCTTGTCTTTCATTACTGTGAAAATTCCTGGCATTCATTAATGTGTCCCTTTGCCCTTTTTTGCAGGAGAAATACATGTTGCTTTTATTACTTGGTTTATGTACTGTGAAATTGACCGAATGGTTCAATCAACAGAGGAGGGAAAGCTCTTGTATGGTCAAAGTCATTTGGTTAAAGAAGTTCCATCCTCTGCTTTGAAGCTTTTTGGCTTTTTGAACATGAACACATTTGTAAAGCTGAAGTTTTCACATGTTTTTCTTTCTCATGCTTTCTTCTAGAGTGGAGAATCTGTCCGTTTCAAAGACAGTGGAGTGCGTGCCATGCGGAGAAATCCTTGGCAAGGTTGTAATTACCTGTGTGATGCAGAACCTTACATAACAGGCTTGAAAAGACAGGTAACTCCGTAATAACAGTCTATAATGAGGGGGGTGTTTACACTTGTCAACGCTGGTATTCTCATAAACCATTAGGAGCAAAGAAAATCAAGCAGCAAAGTCGTGTTTACTCTTATCAAAGCATAGTCTTCAATTTGTCCTTGTGCCGTGATTCATAGACATATTTACTTCTTCATTTTAATACAATATACAGTAGGTGTTCTGAATCTTTTCAACATCGAAAGCTGATTTTTAATTTAAGTTTGTTGTGTTTGCATTTTGTATTTATATTGGCAGGAAGCAGTGTTCTGTTCCCCTTTTGTACTCAATTGGTGATGATTTTCTCTGGCTATGAGCTAGTATAAGAAGGCACCCGTTGAAGGCTTTGTTCCACTGTAAATCCCTTATAACAACTCTCTAGAGAAGTCAGAGAATTGTTTAAAAAGTCCTTTGGGAATCATTGGCTTAGTAAGGGCTTTTAAACTAGAGGATAAAAGTTGTTTGGAGGCTCAGGCCTTGTCAGACTGTTGGCATAATCCTCAGGTTTTTATTAAATGGTTCCTACAGATACCTGATGATCCGAGTGGGCTTCTCAAGTGTTTGTTGGTACCTGAAGCAGGTGATATGCAGTCAGAGAAATATGATGAAGTTGAACAGAAAATATGCAGTTTTTGCACTTACCTCAATCTAATCAGTGCCAATGATTACCCAAAAAAAAAGTTTCAAGGTTATTTGAGATGTCTATTTGCTATTGTATTATGTCCAGGTTTCACAGTGAAGGGACTAAAAAAAATCCATTGTTTTTTAGAAAACCACTTGATGCGTTCGTCTGCATTAAAAGTTGGGATGTTTTTTCACTTTTTTTCATTCATTTTTCAAACCACTTTTTTCCTTTTGGGTTACGGGTGGCTGGAGCCGATCCCAGCTGACCACAGTCCAAGGCAGGGTGCACCCTGGACAGGAGGACACAGGTAAATGTTTTTGTTTTGTTCAGAAAGTGAGGATATGTTCACTGTCAGAATTCTTTGCTGTCAATTTGGCCCTGGTGCTATTAAGCTGATGTGGCTTTAAATATTCGAAAGTTGTGAACATCAGTTAGAATTACACTATTTTCACACAATTATTTCAAATAGCATCATTTTACGTAGGGTTGTACAGCTCCAGCAACCATATAAGGAACTGTTTTTTTAATCTGTATTGTAGCAGAATGCATTTTTAGAAGCAGATTATCTCAATGAGCCAACTTCAATCAATTGTTTTACATTAAAGGCATAATAAACCAGTATGAACAACTGCTGAAATTCAATAAAAACTCATTTAAACATTTGAACTGGTGCTTCTTTAGAGCAGTTCACCATCAACATCACTGTGTCCATAATGGAAATGTTGTAGACAACAGTGTTAGAAACCGCATTCATATTCAAGTCTTTGCATGTAGGTTGTATAACATGAACTGGTGTGAGGTATTACCATTCCATCCTATGCAAAAGTACAGCAGTAAACAGAGATTTTAAATAATAGAACACAAGAGGGAGTGCTGGCTGTGATAACACAAAGCCTTGTCTGTTTTTTTTTCTGTTTTTGCAGTTTTAGAAAAAGAGGTTAAGCAAAAATGATTTAATGTGCTTGAATATCAACAATTCCACTAGAAAATTAGGACCCTTTTGAGTTACAAACAGAACCATTAAAAAAAGTTAACTATAAAAAAAAAAGTTAACAGAAGGATGCTGGAAAAAAGTTTGTGAGGACAAATGAAGCCTAAACAGAACATTTGGGCTTAATTGAGGAGTGTTAGATTTGGAGAAAGAAAGATACCACATTCCAGCATAAGAACTTTATTCCATCTATGAAACATGGTGGTGGAAGTGTTCTGGTTTGGCCCTGTTTTGCTGCATCTGAACCAGGACGGTTGGCCATCATTGACTGAACAGTGAATTCTAAACAATACTAGAGATTTCAAAAGGAAAAGACTTCAAGCAAGACAATGGTCCTAAACGCACAAGTCGTTCTATCAAAGAATAGTTCATGGAGAATAAAGGGAAGTTTTGATTTGGCAGAGTAGAAGCCCTGATCTAAACATTTTAAGCTGTTCTGTCAGGTGGAATTTGCTTAAATTCCTCTGAATTGATAAGGACTGATAAAAAGTTACTGCAAACATTTAGTTGCAGTTATATTGCTGTGCTAAAGGTTCATACTGAGCACATTTTAAAGGGTTTGCAAACTTTCCAGCACCACTGTATATGCTTAATCAGTAGAAGTGATTACTTGTAGCATAGAGCTTTCTACATTTGGGTTGAGAAGAAAATGTATGTTGAATTTGCCAGGAGGATGTGTTAAATAACGAATGTCCATCTGTTTGGTGGTCCTCACTTCATTGATGAGATGGATCTGGTGTGATTGATCAAGGCTAGATGATCTTGCTAATAAATCGAAAGATCAGAGAAAAAGAGTGAGCCACACATTCTCAAACATGAGATAAATATCAGGAGATGGTTGTTTTCTAATGGAAAGGGTCAGTATTAGTGATGATGCTGAACCTGGAGTGAGTTGAAGAGAACATAGTAGATGGAGAAAACCAAACAAGAGACACGGTGAGGCCTTGTTCAGACAGAATGGAGAAACAGCCGCACAACTTCTGATTCAAACCTGATTCAACTCTCTGAACATCCAACTCTGTTCGAGGTTGGTGGTTCTTGACGATGCTCAAAGTCTTTACAGTATGTTAACGCCGGACCAGGTCTTGGATCATGATTTGCTCATGTTGTAATGACTACATCAGTGTGGATGTACAAGCAAAACAGACTTCAGTCTGAGCTTACAGATTAGACTGGTTTACTTGAATCAGAATCAGAATTTCTCCTGCAGTGTGAACTGTTCTAAGGACTGAGAGTGAAATGACTACACGACCATATTTGCAGAAGTGAGACAGCAGTGAAGTTCAGTGCTTTACAGTGATGGCAGTGAAAGCTCTCACTAGAGACTATTATAGCCCATCGCTAAGCCCCCGCTGGACTCATTTTTTTGCAAAATGGCCATCGACTGAAATGAAGATGAAGAAAAAACCTTTTGTGGTGTGAAGCCGACCCCCTTGAATTTGTGTTTAAGGTTGAAGAAATACCATAGTACATTGACTTGAATCTGTTTTTCAGTTTCCTCTGCTTGTATTACATATTTTTTCCACATATTTCTTCTTTTTTCCTTATTGTCAGATCGTTTATTTGTTTGTAGTTAATCGTTCTTCGTAGGCCAGGAAGGAGCAGATAATCCCTGCTCTGTCCTGGCCCCAGCCACCGCAGCGGAAAGGTGGATTCTTTGAGGGTTTCTTGACCCTACAGAGAGCTTGACAGCAGCCAATTTTTCACATTTGTGTTCCCGATTTTAAACCCTGCTGAAGGCAGCTGAAATTCAGGGGATTTTCTGATGAATGACTTTTCCCTCCTCAGAAGTCTGTGAGTAAAGTAAACAATTCCTGATTTACATCTAGTCCCCTGACATGCAGCGGATTTCGTCACTTATTTGCCACCCAGTTCTATAAACACCAAGGTCAGAGGGTCCGGTACAGACTCGGTTCATGTGTGAGTATATGTGTAGGAGTCAAGTCTGACCACAGTCAGTGTTTTATGACTTCCAGTTAAGTGACTTGTGAGCCAGCAGCCGCACTGAATCAGTTTTAAATAGTATGAATCCATATAAATCAGTATTAATCAGTAAACAAATAGATAGAAATGCACAGAGCCTGAAAGTGATTATCTGTTAAAATGTCAATCCCACAATTCCAATCTGACAATGACTTAGAGATCGTCTTCAGCTGTTACAAAACCAAAACCCCCATCTTGCCTATATTTTTTAATTGTATTACTATCTTCTGCTTTCGAGGCAGCATGTGCATGGAGTAGTTTTTTTTATGTTTTTGGTTAATTATGGGCATTTAATTGTGCATTTTATTTCAGTCAGCTGCTTTTGTTGTAAAAAGCAATATTATCTCTGCAAACCATGATAACCTTACAGCTCCTCCTGCAGCATTCCCATGTACTGCTGAGTTGTTTACCTCCAGTTTCTTAAACCAAGTTAAGAACAGCAAGCCTTTGCTCATTACAGCGATCAAAACACTGGCCTCCTGAACTGACTAACATGATTAGTGAAGTAGCTCTCCAGGCAACACGTCCCTGTCCTTACATGCACATACAAACTCACATTATACAGTGTGTAACAAATATCGAGGACGTGCTCTAGGGTTGAGTCACTGTGCAGCTGTGTTTATAGGCCACAGGTTTTGTCCTGAGTTTGTAGGGGAGCCAGATGGGGTACGTTGTTAAAA
>JBBIGC010000041.1:21693232-21703603 GCA_037576955.1 Lepidarchus adonis | reverse complement strand
GGAACGTGGGGTGACTTGCCCCCCCCCCCCCCCCCCCCCCATGAGCCATTAACTGTTAATGGTGTAATGACATGACTGAATGTATATCTTCACATTGCAAAAAGCTGTATTTAGAGTAGGCTTGTTCTATTTGTTTTATTATACGGTTCTCCAGAAAGCACACAAACGCTCCATTAAATTTGAATGGGAAGGTGTCCTGGATGTGTGGCATAATTTTTACTTCAAATTCCTGGTTTCATATCACTCTGCCATTAGCGCCGTTAGCAAACATGTGGCTTTTTTTCACCTTATAGCTTTGATAAGACAGTCTCTCATGTATTGTTAGAGTATAGCAGATTTGATTTCATGCCATACAAACATCTATGTCAAACATTTTTTCCTGGTATTTAGCAATTGCCCAATAGAGTGCTTCTATTATAAGTGAGTTTCGAGTCCACTGGCTTTATGTTCTTTTTAAAGTACATGAAACTGCACTGAAATACAGTTATCCTTGGTTATCAGCTGTATGATACAGTTGTGACTGACTAGGCTGTAAAAACCTTTATTCCTTTAATATGCTGAATCTGGGTCACTCCATGGGTGTGGTATTGGGAGTTTTTAGTGAAAGTAGGATAAGATAACATAACATTTATTGATCCCAGGTTAATAACTTAATTGTTATTCTGAACTGAGCCTGTAAAGGTGAAGTACCTTTTTCTGGTGGGCGGCTGGACAATGCTGAGAAGGTCAGGTACATGACGTAGCAGCTGATGATGGAAGCTTGCAGCAGTCCTGAGCGAGGCTGCTCTGAAAACACACGGGAGGCCAAACTGAGTTAAAATATTTTTAGACTATTTTTAGGAAATTAGTAAAAGGAATGTGTATATTACTGCAAACAAAATGGCTGTATGTCAAAAAAAACTCTACTGCCGTTGTAGTGCACTGTTTGGATGTAAAAACTACGTCTACATGCATAAACTGCTTTTTGTCTTAAAAGGAGAAACATACAATGTGCAGAAACCATGTTTCATGACCAAAAAGTGCATTCCATAGCAAGTATAGAAGCATTTGAGTGCAGCAATAGTGTACAATTCTTAATGACTTTAGTTCCTGGTGGTTCTCCTGCAGTTATTTGCAGTACTAATAATATCCACCTGGTTCACACACATTCAGATACTCCTGAAGGCTTGAAAAATTATTAAATTGTGTTAAATGCAGAATGTGTTCCAGGTCTTCCAAACTTTTGACCTTTAGTGTACATGTGGATAGTGGGCAATGATAATGTCACTCTGACTGACTTTGCTGGACGCAGGGGGTGACAGCGATGAAGCTCATGATGGCACACAGGCCCAGGTTGGTCCACAGCAGTGCCTTGTTGACTCGGCATGCGGCCGGGTGCGTGTAGTACTTATACATGAAGGTGAAGGCTGCGGTGGCCACGGTGTAGAAAAAGAGAGTGGCACACATCACTGCAACGTACCACCGCTTGTTTTCAGCTGCCCCAGTTAACCTGCAGGAGAAAGACGTGACAGAATGTTAACATGGTTTAGAGGAGTGTTCATACTACTGTGTTTTTCTTGGACTAGAGCCACAGTCTGCGAGACGGCATTTATTTTTTCCCTGCAGCTGAAGTCTTATCATGTCAGTGGTGTTCAGCACTTAAGCGATGCCTCACATGGCCTCATGTTACTTTCCAAAGCATATGGGATAAAGCTGTGTGTGAGACAGTGAGCCAAAGGATTTGTCTGTGTGGAGAGAGAAGCAGAGAAAGGGAGAGAGAGAGATAATATTTTATCAAACCAGAATGTGAGAAGATGGTATCCTTTGCTCAGACATTCACCACATGTGGCAGAAATTCACTGGGGTTTTGCAGAGAACTCCCCCAGTCTGATGACTGGATCTGTACTGATTATGATGTATCTGCTTTGAGAATCATTCTTACTTTAAAATATCAACACCAAGTGATTCTATTAATAGGTTCACTCATGTTTAGAATTTAATGCTGAAAAAGTGAAAAAAAACTAAAAAAAATGTCCAAAAGTATCCAGACAGCCCTTCACCTTAAAAGGTGTTCAGTTATACAAACAAGCTTGTACACACTGGTCAGCCATAACATTAAAATACCCTTATGACACCAAATCATCTTTCACTCTGCTCCACTGTGTGTGAGTAGAGTGATACAGTACACCTAGTGATACAGTACATTTTTGGGCTACACATCACTCCTTACATTAATTATTAAGCCTTGTGTGCCTATGACCCTGTAACAGTTTTACTGGTGTCCTTCCTGTGCTTATTTAATGGAAATTGATCCAATAACATATATGTAAATGAACCTATGCTTTCAGTATATGGTGTGACCTCCTTGTGCAGCAATAATTTCACTGAAATATTTACAGTAACTGTTCAGTCAATCAGTCCTGCACATTGACTCTGAGGAATTTTAGCAAATTCCAGTTTCTTTCACCTTTCAGCTCTATCATGCCCACCAGTGTTGTTTGGTACTTTATTAGTGATGGACTCATAAACATTAACATTAACCAATAAAGAGTTACCCTGGGTTACATGGGAAAATCTTGCACTATTACAAGCCTTGCAGTTGTGTTATGTTTGAGCTCTTCTGGGTAAGGTCCATTTGTTCACAGTTTGTCTGGCTGTTCATTGGTGGAGTCCAAACTCTAGAGAGATGGTCTTGTAACATTTTCCAGCTTTATGGGCATCAACAACCCTTTTTCTGAGGTCTTCAGATACCTCCTTTGTTCAAGCCATGATACACATCCACAAATGTGTGTGTGATAAAATGTAAATAATACAGGATCTCCCACTCACACCTGATTTCCATTGATTGAAAACATCATACTCTGATTTTACCTTCAAATGACATGATAGTCTTAAGGATTCACTTACTTTTGCCACACTCAGATATGTTATTGGATTTTTTCAATACATACATGACCAAATATAATATTTTGTGTTGTTTTTAACTAGGTTTTCTTCATCATTATCAGACAATGTTTTAGGTTTTAGGAAAAAGGTTCACAACCTTTTAAGCACCAGTGTATGTATAAGGCCCCTGTTACTGACCCGTGTAACACAGAAACTTTGTTCTCTGGAGTGATGGAGCTCTATCCAATACCTTTAGTGAAGTTTCTGCTCTAGAACTAATCATCCAACATCAGTACCTGAACTTACTGCAATCAAATCCTCACACTAACAACAGTTTCAACATCTAGTGTAAAAACTTTCTAGAATAGTATAGCTTCTTATGGCAGCAAAGAGGGACAAACTAAAAGAAGCACTGTAAGGACAAATGTTTTCAAACTATATAAAATATACACAAAATATACACAAGGACTGCATGATATGTACAAAATTTTAGTATTGTGATTATACTACCACATATTGCTATTGCAATACATTTTCTATATACAGCGGGTAAAAGAAGTGTTGTCACCAGTTTTCTAAGCAAATATATTTCTAAAGGTGCTATTGAAATGAAATTCGCATGTCCATACAGTATATTAAGTTATGTGGAAAAAAAATTGAATGACACAAAAGGCTGGAAAGTCATGACACCAGCTGAAATCTATCAGTAATTAGAAAGCAATTCTGCCAATTAGTGCAAATTAATATCAGCTGGTTCAATCCCAACTGATGGCTATAAAATGGCCATTTTTGCCAAGATGTTACACAAGAAAGATTTCAGAAAGGGAAGTGAAAAGAATTATCAGAACAGTTATTCAAAAGCCAAGGACCACTTGGGGAGACACTCAGAAAGACCCAGAATTAGCTGGTCCAAGTGTTTCAAAGAAAACATTAAGTAATGCACTCAACTGCCATAGCCTAGTATACGCTCAATCACCAGGCAAGTTTGTTGACCAAGATTTAGACAAGCCTTTGAAATACTGGTCAGATGATACCAAAACTGAACTCTTTAGATGCCAAAAATACACATCATGTTTAAAGGTCAAAAGACACTGCATATCACCCCAAAAACACAGCATATGGCACTGGCACACTTCATATAATTGAAGGAAGGACAAATGGAAAAATTTACATTATTGATAAAAACAAATCTACTGTCATCTACCAGGATGATGAAGAAGAAATGAGGGTGGATGTTTCAGCAAGACAATGTTCCCAAAAACACAGGCAAGGAAACTCTCAATTGCTTTCAGAGAAAGAAAATAAAGCTGCTAGAATGGCCCAGTCAATCACCTGACCTGAATCCTATAGCAAATCTTTGGAAAGAACTAAAGCTCAGAGTTCATAAAAGGAGTGCACAGAACCTTCAGGATTTGAAGACTGTGTGAAAGAATGTGCCAAAATCACACCTGAGCAATGCAGTGCTAGTTTCTCCATACAGGAAGCATCTTAAAACTGTTTCTGTAAACAATTTCAATACTTTTTCCCTGTGGATTGGATGGGTTGTTACTGACATTTGGTGAGAATTTCATATCAATAGCACGTTTGAAATTAGTGAAATGTTCTATACTTATTTTATCCTCACAGTTTTGTAAATATTCATTATATCTTTTTATGGGGAAAACACTGAAGATATGACACTTTGATACAATGTAAATAAGCCAGAGTACAGCTTGTATAACTGTAAATTTGCTGTCCCCTCAAAATAACTCAACACACAGCCATTGATGTCTAAACCACTGGCAACAAAAGTGAGTACACTTTTGTCCAAATTGTGCCCAGTGTGTCAATATTTTTTGTGGCCACTGTTATTTTGCAGCACTGGGCATGGAGTTCACTAGAGCTTCACAGATGACCACTGGAATCATCTTCCTCACTCACCAGTTCTTATTCCAGGTGTGAGCGAAAGCAGTGATGAGGATGAGCTGAATGAGGATGAAGGCAAAACCTCCCACTACTCCAACATAGTGCCAAGCTACAGAGAGAGAAATTAAAAAGAGGATGACAAAAGACATTACACACAAACAAACATGAACAATAGAGCCAAATGCTGTAAAACTGGACAAGATTTACTACCGCCAAACAATGTACTATGCAAACGTGCAGGATCATGAGGCACTGTGGCATTTTGGTTGTAAAAGGTTTCAGTAGGCCTACAGTGCCCCCTGGGTGAATCAGATTAGAAGGGCATTCATATAGACCTGGCACAGTACGAGTACAAAATCACTTAAACCTGAAACAAGCAGACACTCATCGAGTTAAAAATCACTAAAGGATTTTTTTTACTAAGTAAAGTATAAATACATCATGTGCAAGGGTGTCAGTAAGTGGTTCTCCCTCCCAGAGAATCATTACAGTCTTATTATTTATATAGTAATTTTTATAGTAGTGAGGTATTGAAAACATAAGTATATAATTATATATATAAATCATACATATGTATAATATATTATATTAAAAAATATAATGTAAATTTCAATATAATAAAAATAAATTCCATATAATCTTATTTAAAGAATGCAATTATACTATTATTGTGTTTGGAATTAAATTATATTATGTAAACATCAAGAATGAAAAATATTTTGTGTATTATAATCAAATTTTAACACTTGTTTGTGGCCACAGTAATATTCCTGCTTTCATTAAAAGAGCATATTCAAATACAGATTTTGTCTATTTATTGTGAACAAATAAATGCATTGTCGAAGTTTCATTAGGCAAACAAACGTAATTTATTCCAAAAACGTATAAAAACTAAAAATATTCAAATCAAAAGTTGGTCAGTTTTACATTCTTTACACCTTAACTCAGACATCACCAATAATCCATGTATGCAGATTTGTTTATTGAGTGGTTGAGCCCATAGCAAGGCCCTTATTAACTCACCATGCAGGAAAGACTCAGTAGGGATGAAGAAGGCAGCTGCCACCATCCCAAGAAGGGTGATGAACTTCAAAAACCAGAACCTGACAAAAGACACAGGAGAAAGTGAGCATGTGCACTTGTGTGTGTATTTTTAGCACAAACACTGAGAAGATAAATCTGTAAATAGTGTACAGATGGACAGACAGTGTAAAAGCTATTTTGAGAGCAGGGTGAACTGTGTGTGGATGTGTGTTTGACCTTCTTACGCAGAGCTGTGTGACCCTTAGCCACGCTCTGTTCTGACTAATAGCTTTAGAGCTGAAGTGTAGTCATATAGACTGGGATTGACTAAGAGACCAAGTCACAGTCTCTAATAGTCTAATCTCAAACCCACACCAAAGCAATGTCAACAAATGCATCTTAAACAAATTCTTTCATTAAAAGGCTTATGATAAAACAAAGACTTTTACTAAATATGGAGAAATATGCAGTTCTTGGGTGTGGATTTGTAAGAGTGTGTCCTGGTTAATGAGCTGCTGAGTAGATGTGGACTTGCTTCTGACTAGTGATGCCCCAAAAAGGAATCTCTGGTTGTATTGTTAGACCCCTAGTAAACATAACAGTTTAGTAAGTACATACAGAAATAGGGGTTTTAATCCAAAGTTTTTTGGCAGTGTGTATATATCCGCCTGTGTGGAACTATGGTGTGTATGACCTTGTGTTCTCATAGTATAGTTTAAAATGAACAGCATATGTCCTCTACTAGTGGTTATACATGCAACACTGTGCACAAGTTATTCAAGGTTTGTAACTATAATTTCAATATGGAATAATATTGATTACTTTAATTAATTTGTCCATTTAGAATTTCCTTTCATTGGTGAACAGCATCAATATATTGTGAACATTTATGTGGTCAGTAAAAAAGGTAATTTACAGGAAACTTTTTGTACACCAACTCCTAATGACCCCACATCAGATTTGCCTAGATTTTCTGGGCTTAAACTGGACTTAAACCAGGCCCTCATCCATAAGCTGTAACCAGGCACTATTTGCCCTTCCAATTAAAATCCCAGTTTTAACTGGACAATGGCACAACATGGAACTGTGGGACTGCCCAGGAGGGTTTATTTTGAGCTATCAGATGGGTTTTCATTGGGTCCCACATGGGCCCACTTGGGCAAGCCAGTGGGCAATGGCTTGGACTGTTTTGGGTACAAGTTAGCCATGATGGTTCTAGTCACTCTGGGAGGAGACTCTGCACATGCACTATTGGAGAACTTAAATTTTTTTTTTTAAATTCTTACAGTATTTATTGTATTTTGTTGTAAATTGTAGTTTGCATTTTGCATTTGCTAATTGTCTATTCTGCGAATGAGGGAGTCAAGTAAGAATTTCACTGTAATCTGTAAATCTGCACTTTTTACACCTGACAATAAAACTGAATCCTTGGTTGAAAAAAAAACATCTTAAATAATAATACATAAATCAACAGAGCAACATTTTTGTACATTTTCATAACTTTTAACCTTTGCCTTAAAGCTACTAACAAGAAAGATACCTTCATAGCGAAGGGTGATTGCTTTTTACCTCTGATCAATAACATAACTCACCCATTATGGATTAGAGCTCGAAAATCCTGGCTGGACTTAACGTCGATGAGGAAGATGGCCATCATCAGGTAGAAGCAGGCTGTGCCAAAGCAGACCCTGTAGACTGCAGAGTAGCCCACCAGCATCTCACAGTCCCCTCCACCATGGGCCTCATCACACACCATGTTAAAGAAAGGCACCTGAAGTACAGAAAGCAACTTCCTCACCTCTCAGCGTTCAGAAGTGAACAACACAAACATTGTCAATTGGGGTCTGATAGGAGATGTTGGTTTATTGCTTTGGGTGTATAGTTCTGATTAATATAATGGGTTCTTTATAAGGGGTCCCTTGTATGAACATTACCTTTAATAAATAAAAAAAATAATGAAGTATATAAATAAATAACATGAAGTATACAGTATCTCACAAAAATGAGTACACCCCTCACATTTTTAATTATAAACTTTTATTGGACAACACTGAAGATATGACACTTGCAATGTAAAGTAATCCGTGTACAGCTTGTATAACAGTGTAAATTTGCTGTTCCCTCAAAATAACTCAATATACAGCCATTAATGTCTAAACTGCTGGCAACAAAAGTGAGGACACCCCTAAGTGAAAATGTCCAAATTGTGCAAATTGGCCACCATTATTCCTGCATAATGACATCATGGCACTGATGTATGTTAGAGACCTTGCACTCCTTCTCCTTCTGTTTGAGGATGCCCAACAGATGCTCAATAGGGTTTAGATCTGGTACCATCTAAACCAAATGAATGTATCTTGGTTTCATCAGACCACAGGACATGGTTCCAGTAATCCATGTCCTTAGTCTGCTTGTCTGCAGCAAACTGTTTGCAGGCTTTCCTGTGCATCATCTTTAGAAGAAGCTTTCTTTTGGAAAGACAGTAATGCAGACCAATTTGATGCAGTGTGTGGTGTATGGTCTGAGCACTGACAGACTGACACTCCACACCTACAACCTCTGCAGCAATGCTGGCAGCACTCATACGTCTTATTACAAAAGACAACCTCTGGATATAAGACTGAGATGTGCACTCAACTTCTTTGGTCGACCATAGCGAGGCCTGTTCTGAGTGGAACCTGTCCTGTTAAACCGATGTATGCTCTTGATCACTGTGCCGCAGCTGTTTCAGGGTATTCAGCAATCATCTTATAGCCTAGGCCAATGCATTTTTTCAGCTCCTCAGATTGTTCTTTTCCATGAGCTGTACACTGACTACTTTACACTTTATCAAAGTGTCATATCTTAAGTATTGTACCATAAAAACATATAATTAAATAAAAAAAAGGGTGTACTCACTTTATGCAATACTGTGCACTGATCCGCCATAACTTTAACATCACTTGCCTAGTATTGAGTATGCAGATAAAACCGCTCTGACTGTGGTGCACTGTATGTTCTGACACCTCTCCACATGCAACAGTGAGCCTTGGGTGTCCATGAGCCTGTTACTGATCCTCCAGTTGTCCTTCCTTTGATAATTTTTCGTATTTTGGTAATAATCTGGTAATACTGCAAACCTGGAACACTCTGTCAATGGTATTTATGTTCTGGCTGACCTGTATATTATTAACTTCTTAGACCATCTGTATGTGGGCCCATACCTCTGTTCTCTCTCTCATTACTAAATAACTTACATATTAGTTTCATTCTAGGTAGTTTTAGAGTTCAATGGTTTTAAACAAATTATCCTTACATCCTATGGCATTTTATTCAGTAATTGTATAAAAAAGTTATTCTTAAATTTTCAGAATGGACACATGGACCCATGATCAAGTCCTGTCCTGGCCCAAACGCAGCAAACCAGGCCATGATACTTCCACCACCATGTTTCATAGAAGTGATAAGATTCTAATGATGGATAACAGTGCTTTCCTTTCTGTAGTCACACTTCTCATTTAAACCCAAAATTAGCGTTTTGGTCTCATTTGTCTGATTAATATTTTTCTTGGCCATTTTCATCAAATTAATGTAACAAAAAGGGGTCCAAGACACTAATGGAAGCTCCTACTGGCCTCTTTTACAAGTAATTACGCTATTGCATGTTACATATCAAACAAGCCTGGTAGTAGAACACTCACATTCTCCCTCACTGCCTCTGAGACATTCCGAGACAGCATGAGGCACGAGACAGCACAGGCCAGGATGTGGAATAGAGTATACATCACTCGCGTGCTGGAGGATGATTTGACGGGTGGACAAAAGGAGCAGCATAATGAGCATGGAGCTGGACCACAGCAGCAACATATCTGTGAAGAGATCAGAGGGGATGTTTTATCAGGATCAGAAGAATTGCTTTTCATATAAACCTGTGACACAGACCAAACACCTACACAATATTAATAAACAGCATTAAATATAAATTTATTAACCGATGTAAAAATATAATGATATGAAAAAATTCAAAGCAGATGTAGTATAAATAGAAATATATGGATTTGTGAACATCTTTTTTTATTATAGATACTGTCACTTTCACTTTTCACACCATTAAAAACACCAAAAAATGGGGTTTGGGGCAGTGTTAACATTAGTAAGTGTGAGAGAGGCCTTTAGTTGCTTAGGATTTACCCTGGATATTTTTGTGATCTTTTTCACTTTTAAACACCTTGCAACTAGGGTGATGTTTATTGGTCAATAACTCCTAAAGAGGGGATTAGTGGTCTTGAATTTTCTCTGTACACAATCTTACTGTGGATTGGAGAAGTCCAAATTCTTTAGAGATAAATTTAAAGTTTACCTCGTAAACTTTCTTAGCTTGATGAGCATCATCAACTCTCTGAGGTCCCCAGTAATCTTCTTTATTTATAATGATATATATTTCCTCAAACATGTAACAGGGTAAACATATAACAGGGTACAAATGCACCTTCAACTATGACAACTCACAAATAGATCATATTAATAAAGTGTGTGTGTGTGTGTGTGTGTGTGTGTGTGTGTGTGTGTGTGTGTGTGTGTGTGTGTGTGTGTGTGTGT
>JBBIGC010000041.1:21678867-21692620 GCA_037576955.1 Lepidarchus adonis | reverse complement strand
GTGTGTGTGTGTGTGTGTGTGTGTGTGTGTGTGTGTGTGTGTGTGTGTGTGTGTGTGTGTGTGTGTGTGTATAAAAGACCAAGTATAAAACTTGGGACTGATTTTATAATTGGGCATTTTGTTTGAATATGTTATGTACATTAACATAATGTTATGAGCGGCTATAAAATAGAATAGTCCACTTAATATACTTAAATAACTGTCAGATTGGTCCTGTAGTGTGTGTAAAGCTACAGTACAGTTAATTTGAGGAGAAAGTTGTTCAAAGTAAAGAATCTGTGGAGTTCCACATCACTTTCTTCTGTAAAGAAAGCTTCTGACTCAGTTTCTACAGTCCATAGCCTACATTTGGGTGTCTGCGTGTCTGGGTATGAGCATTTGAAACAAGGGTGGGGTAGCTCAGTTAGGGATTAATCTAGATTGCTCAGAGCATCTGGATTTTTCTAATGGATGTAGGCTGGTGGGCCGGACGGTGGCCAAGCAGTTTTTTATCCTGAGCTAAACCCAGAGATGTGGATTGGGCAAAAGCAACAGCTATTTCCTCAGATTAATGAAGGCACACATCCCGTTTATCTATTTCTGAACATATGCTGGACAGGAGATGATCTTACGGCACATGCCCATAGGTATGACACATTCATAACACATAACAATGGAATGACAGCTATCTCTTAAAGAGCATTTCAGAGCTTTAGTGTCAAAGCATTATTATGGTCGTCTTTCACATTGCCTTTCACTATGCTTCATCAAGGGCTGTGCTGAACAATATTATTAGTTTTCTAAGTGAAAATTGTCTCCAGGGAATCATTCACAAATGGAACCACAGTGAAATGTGACCTCTGGATTTAACCCATCATGTGTGCACACATAGAGCAGTGTAGTGGGATGGTACCTTGCTCAAGGTTACCTCAGTGGTGCCTGGCCTGGGACTTAACCTGCCAAACTACTAGGCCACTTGCCGTATGTAAATGTACAGTAATTATGGTATTTTTCCTTATTACATTTTTGACCTCATATTCAAGTCAAGTCAAGTCAAATTTTTTTATACAGCGCTTTTTACAACTGACATTGTCACAAAGCAGCTTTACAGAGTTTATAGAATCCGGGTCCGAGCCCCAAATCAGCCAAAGCGACAGTGGCAAGAAAAACTCCCTAATTATAGGAAGAAACCTTGAGAGAAACCAAGGCTCAGAAGGGGAACCCATCCTCCTCTAGTCGACACCGGAGAGTGATAAATATTTAAAAAACCAAAAAACTAAATAACAAATATCAAATGTATCATAAGTTATGCAATGCCTCAATTATTTTTTAATAATTTAATAATAAATTTAAACAATTGTGCACTTTTTGCATTTAATACACTTATTGTACATTAAGTGTGCATATGTATGTTTTTTTTGAAGGCTGTAAACTTTAAACTTTAAGGTATTTAACTATAGTTAACACACACACTTTTGCACAAAACTATACTTAACACACACTTTTGCATATCCAGATTGGATAGCAAATATCCCTTTAATATGGCTGAGTAAATGCATATTTGGGGTGAATTTTGTTCACACCCTTTACACTTTGATGATTCTGTGTAAATCTGATTTTTAAATAGTAACAGTAACTGCAGTAGTGTGCAGTCGATCAGTCCCGCAAGTGTTTTCAGAAAGTTAAGAGTTCAGGGTTCACAGGAGAAAATCACAAGTTGACCAATACAAACTGCTTTATAGAAACAAACAAAAAAGTTAAAAATGAATTAAAATAAAATGTATTCTGTGTTATATCTGGAACTGGACACTTCTGACGTGAGACTGACACTAATCTAATGCTCTCAATCTCCTGTAAAAAAAATCCTTGCCCTAGACAAACCCTCCCACCCCCATCACAGTGGAGGACGAAAACCTCAAAATTTGGCAAATGTGTGATGACTTCATAATTGAAATTGGAGCAAGATGTTGGGGGAGACACCAGAAAGAGTTTGAATGATCCTATAGAAGAACTATTTTTATTTCCATGCATGACTTTTGACAGTGATATAAAACGTGTTATTTTGTCCTAGCTTTAATTACATTCCTACTGATTAAATCACAGAAAGATGAAAACAAAGCAAAATGTGTAGCACATCAGCATTCGCACCACTCATTTAAGCCGTGAAGCTGAGTTAGTTTTGGGATATTTTGCTTAATAGCTTTCTTCATTAAATAATAATGTAGTAAACTGTAACTGCAAGGTCAGTGAGTTATTGTGTGTTAAGCAAAATACTTGGATATCAGTCCCTATAGATATAATACTTTAAGATTTCTCTTCAAATTGTGTTATTTATCTAAAACATTAAAACAGAATAAACATTTTGATTGATATGCAGTTTATTTCATTATATAAATTCAATTTATGAATTTATTTCTTTTTTCATATCATTTATTCTAATTGTCATATTGGTAGATTAGTATTTTAGTTTAGTTTTATTATGAGGAGTTCTTTGCACAACCTGTTAACAAATTGTTACTTTGCACCAGACAGAAACTAAAAAGTGGTTTCTATTTGTCTGCGCTTTCATTTTTATTATCCTTGTTGTCTTGCAATGTTTGCACATGTTTGCGCTTAATGTGTGTGTTTTAGGTAGAACTGTGGTCTTGGAGGAATGTTGTTTTGTTTCACTACGTACAGTGATACCTGTATATGGTTGAAATGAATAATAATAAAAATAATTAAAAAATAAAAAATAAAAGCCAACTTGAACTTGAACTAACATGATTTATCTAGTAAATTCAATAGAAACAATAGTTTAAAGAGTCTGTTTTCCCATTTATTAAAAAGTTTTACCTTTAAAATAAATAAATTATTGATTTACTTTAATATTTACATATAAAATATCACTTTAGCAGAGGCCACAGAGATGGATGCTACCTACGGCCACCAAATGTGTAAGAACAATTGTAACTACCATTACATAAGTCTTTAAACATTAAACATATGTGTGCCCTTTTTCAATAAGGCTGTTCTTACAAAGAGTTTATAAAAGGTTTAAAATAAATCTATTAATTGCTATTGATTATGTCATAATAATTAATAAGTATCTTTAACAAAGGCAACAAAGAGCTGATGAAGTGGACAAATATTAAGTGGCCTGAGGGACGAGGACAATGTCAGTTACCAGCAAGATCTCAACTTTAACAGGGCAGATGAATGTGAGTTTACTACATGGCAATTTGCTATTACTCATTTTATTTATTTACTCCTCATAAATGGTTTTAATGCATTCGTTACCTGATTAATAACCATTACTGTTAATAGTCATATGTAACATAACTATCACTGAGCTAGTAAGAGAAAGGCACAGTCATCTGCGGCTAATAAGAGTCCACTCATCCGCTTAACTGGCTCTGCACATTTTCCATGATACACAAAGGACAATATGTATTTCCGCCAAACTGACACAGGCGGTCGGGGCCTTAAATGGCTTCAGTAGCATAGTGTTACTGAAAATATAGATTTATAGACTAACCACAGGTCACCTAACCTCGTATTGAGCTGCTCTGGTCAGAATGCAACCATGCAAGGTTAATAAGTTCCGACACTGAAATGGAAATGGAAGCTTATCACTAAAGGCCATCAAGTGATGTGAGGACAACCTCTGCACACAAAGTTATTTCAAGTTGGCACAAGAAACTGTGTAACAAGCTTGGGAGCTTAAACACTTAACAGGTAACTGAGCTGTTTACAATCACAAATCTAGAGGTTTCGCTGATATATGAAAAGCATTCCTCTGAAAGTTAAACCTGGCACAACATATGCCAATGCAATACTTACACCTGCACTACTGCTGTGAAAGGTTCAAGCATTTCCTTATTTGTACTGTTCGAACCTATCAAAACCAACCTGTCGACAACTGCATAACAGCGATATCCTTTTCCTCTGGTTAGAAAACAGAGCAACCACTCACAATAAGCAGCAAATGTCAAATTATGCAATGAAATGAATAGCAGACGTCAAAGGGTGTATGACTAAAAATAGCTAGAATGTCAATAAAACTGCAATAACATGAAAATTCCTTCCAACATTTAATTATTCACTAGCTATATTTTCTGGATTTCTTTTCCCCTCATACTGTATTGCTTTATAACGCAGCTAATCCACCTGGAACACCAAAGAAAGTTAGAATGAGCACTGCAGAAATGATTTAGAGGGTATCCATATGTTGTGTGGTTGGATATGAACATATTTGGATTAAAATGTAATAAAATTCAGTGGCAAAAGCACAAAATTAGCTAAAATGCTCCCAAATTTTCAAAGTGTTTGCATTGTTGTAGCAGGTCGCTCTCACCTGGTACGCCACCATGTTGAGGAAATAGTTGTAGACACCACTGCGGTTTATTGCCTGAGCAGTCGACATGGCTGCTTATTTAATTAGCTCCGTCAGAAGAACGTCCTCATTAACCCCTAGAAGTGTAATCTACAAAACTTGACCAAAAGAATCTCATAAAGGCAAAGCCTTCCTCTTCTGTTCATCCACTTTTTCTCGCTGAGGCCAACTGTAGTCCTTGCAACATGGATCCCCTGCTGTGCATATGCTCATCCTTCCATCCGTAGTCAAACACAAAACGAACAGTCGTTGTATATCCTGTTAACTGGCCGGTGGCTGTGAGCAGTGCCAGCAGAATGTGTGAGAGAGGCTGGGTGCCCAATGACCCTCCCTCCTGTTCTCTTCCCTCGCTTTACCCAGGGAGATTAGCCAGCCAGGGTGGAGGGGGTGTGCTCCGTGTGTTAGTCCATCTGTCCTTCCCTTCCCCCAGGGCCCACGCGACTGTCCCGGCCAGGGCCACAGTGCACTCGCCCTGCGGCAAAAAACACTGGCTCGCCTGGAGGTGTAATCGGTTTAGGTCAAATAATGTAATTACTCGCAATGCTGTGATTTCACTGCGGTCTTGGGAATGCCTTTACGCCCCCCTGTCTCAGTTAGGTGACACATAGGTCTGTTCGAGCCGCCAAAGAGGCCACATGCATAATCCCGTCATTATACCTCGACCCAGAAAGAGAAAGAGAGGGAGGATGAGAGAGCTAGATAGAATGAGGAGTACATTAAGCTTCACATTCCTCTGCATACAAAGCGAGACAAACCAGACAACACACGAAAGCGTCCACTTCATAAATATCTACTTAAAATGCCCTAATATGAAGCCAATCTGCTTGTTTTGAACTGATGTCACAAAAAAAACAATCCGTTTACAAATATCACAGATGCCTATTCAGCCAAAAGCACTTTATTCATGGTGAAGTAATAATGAGTGTTTCAGCCTAGGCTGCTTTTTAAATAAGGTGTAATGAAGAGGTGGGCAACCATGATTTAGAAACCCTATTTCTCCCAGATGTTCTAGGAGTCTCCTGCATATTGATAATACCTGTAAATTACAAACACCATTTATTAAAGCAGTTTTTGTAAAATGGTGCTGGACAGACAGAGTGGTAGACAGAGCAGGACAGTTATTCTGGGCATACTTTAAAGTCAACCTCTCAATTACTGAAATCATTATAATTTATTTTATTTATCTTATTTTACTGAAGTCATTAAAAATCACAGTTTACCTTTGTAGTTTTTGTTACCTTTGTATTTTATTACCTTGTATTTTTTATTACCTTTGTATTTTTATTACCTTTGTATTTTTATTACCTTGTATTTTTATTACCTTTGTATTTTTATTACCTTGTATTTTTATTACCTTTGTATTTTTATTACCTTGTATTTTTTTTACCTTGTATTTGTATTACCTTTGTATTTTTATTACCTTGTATTTGTATTACCTTTGTATTTTTATCATAAGATGTATGTTATTTTATGTCACTACATAAGCAAGTTCCTTAGGTACAATAAAGCTTTTCTGATTCTGATTCTGATTCTCTTTTCTATTGGGTGAGTTATTCATGGTGGGATAAGAGTCACTCTATCTCCTCCTACATGATGAGGCCAAACTTCCTACAGACTTGTATAAAGTTGGGGTAGAACACAAAAACAAATACAAGAATTAAACTGAATAATGTCTGTGAATAGTTTCAGTATGTGATCTTATACATTCATAATGAAATTTATTTATACACCCTTGTGTGTTGACACACCATTGCTGAGAGAACCAAACCTTGTGCTTCCAAAATATTACCTTTTTTCAATTTCAATTCTGAATGGAAGTTGGAGTTCAATTTGTTTTAAATTTTTTAAAGATGCTCATTTCTATTAAAAATAACCTTAAACCTAATCCTACACTTGACCTTAGCTCTGCTGAGTTACACCAGGTTGTTAACAATTTGAGCATCTGCAGCTAATTTATAGAGATTCATTTTTTGGATTTTGTATTATTTTTAATAATTTCTGCTGCCCCATTTCTTATGGCATTTGAATACATTGCAAAGGGCCGCTGGTATTTTCAAATTCTGTAAAAAATGTGTTTTTATATGGTAATACCGTGCGTGTTGTGTGCCTCTCGTCAGTCATAGGCCTTTGGGTATATCTGGGTCAGTGTGTGTGAGTGAGTGGAGATGTGCACTGGGATTATCCTGGAGTTTTTTAGTGCTCGTCTCAGCCTGGATGACCTTCCCTCTGCCGTAGTTTGACACACTAATCCAAAATGCAGGGACTAGCCAACAGGCCCAGTTGGACTCCCTTCACTTTTGCAGAGAACACAAGTGCAGTACACACGTAAACAAAGTTGTCTTCATGTGTGTAGATACCGTAGAATGAGTTATGATGGTCTGGCATACAAATAAAAGCTGATTTCTAGAGAATGAGTGACTTGTGATTATTAATTAAAAAATAATATAAAGATCACTAGAAAATGAAAAAAGCTGATACAGTAAATGTTTCTCTTAGTCTAGCACAAGACCTACAAATATTTGTCAGAAGTGTAGACCATTGCTGGGGTATTACATTTTAAATCCATCTTGGTCCTTGGTGATGTAAAAGTAATGCATGGTTGAGAGACCCTCCCCATTGCCCCATCACTGGCGTTCGCAGTAAAATGTAAAAATAGTACATATTCTTTAAGAAATTTGAATGCTTCGCTTAAATATAGTAAATGTACCTCTGCAAAAGCACTAGATACTGTAAGTACTACTAGGGACACCCTAGCTAACAAGTGGAAATGGACTTAACTGGTTAAATCAGAATGATTAAAAAAAATATTATTACAATTTTAAGGGAAATAAATAATACTGCTGTTCGATATTGTCTATAATACTTTTACTGAAATTGTGTTTTACTGTAGGATTATATAGGACTAAAGGATGTGATTGATTTTCCTTGTATTGTATTTGTAAATGTATTTATGTATTTTTATTCATAATTAAAAATAACAAATGATCAAAACAGCAAACTATACTAACCATTCATCAGTTCCAAGAAACCTTGAGTAAATCAGAGCTCCCCAGTAAATACTGTCAGTTCCAACAAACACAGTGTTCCAAACCCTGACTTGCTTAATATCGTTACGTAATCCAGTCAATGAGATGCAGCGATTGTTACACTTCATTACAATACATGAGTTTCACGCTTCTTTCAAAGAATAAAATGCATCATAATTCAGAAACAATCCTACTTTTCACCTTTTAATTGTTAGTAAAGAACAAAATGTTCACAACTCTGAGGAAACAAAGAAGGAACAACCCATTTCTATTCATATTCAAAACAGCAACATAACAGCACCAGACTAAGACCTTTGGTAAAACGATCACGTCAACAGATGTCATACTAAGAAATTCCTGTTTAATTTAAGGTCTCTAATCCACAGCCATGAACTTCTCTAAACCAATTAGTGTCTTTTAAAGTAAACGGGTTGTACACACAACAGGCCTTCACTCTCTCTCTCTCGCTGTGAAAAGTGGGATGGCTGGAGGCCCTGTATCTGGCAGATAATTGGGGGCTGTGTGAAAGAGAGGGACACTGGCCACACTGTTTGGAGAAAAGCACAGTTGTCAACGTACAATGCAAATCACAGCAGCCCTGAAACAAAGGTTTAAGCTATAGTTTTTTAATGGGCTTTTGAAGAACCCATTGAGGGAAAACATATCCGCAGTAAGAAAGAAATTGTAGGCCCAGTCTGAACGGCATGCAATTCAATCACTCAGCTGTTCTTTTACCGAGCTGGTTTAGGGGGATCCAACATTTGGCAATGCCTAGATTACAGATAATTGAATTATAATTTGAATTTCAAATCTTAGAAAGTATTTTTAAAAATGAATAATATCAGCTGCACACTTTCAAAAAACATTATCTACGTTTTTGAAAGCATATCTTTATACAAACTATAAAAAAATAAATTAGAATTAAAATTACACAAATGTTATCTATTAGCTTACTTGTTTATTCTGTATTGTTTTATTTCATTCAAGTTCGTGCTGCAATATGGGCCGATGGTTAAAGTGTATTGTTGAGTTATCATAACTTGCCATGCTCTGCGAGAATAAAATCATATATACTACTAATATATTACTATACTATATACAATTATATATACAAAAAGAGTGATATAAGGGTTACAATAAAGAAAACATGGACACTGTTTGTATGGGCCATTTGGGCTATGGGCTCTTAAAGTAAATGATGTGAAAATCCACATGAACATCCATATTCAGAGAAGTACATTATATAGTGAAAAATAACATTTATACACCCGATAAACATATTTGCAGTTTTAACTTAAAGTAAATGAAATTGAACCTGAAACAGTAAGTTAGCAAGACAATAAACGATGCTGTGATATCTTACTTGGGCCCAGCAACAACGGCAGCACATCACTCCCACAGTGAAAACCAGCTCTCGGAGGAAAGCTCCAGGTCAGTCATACAGCAAGATGAAGAGGTTGGTGATGATGATGATGTTGGGGTAACCGCGCGTGTTGAGCTCTTGAATCATTCCTCAAGTGCCACATAGAATTCGCACATTCGCCAACACATGGGCCAGACTTAACACCTGCTCAGACTGGACAGTAGGTGTTGTCTTTCAAGCTGGAAAGGTTTCCTTTTTGTTAAGCTGATTAGGGTTAAGTTGGAGGATTGGTTTGCCAGGCAGGAGGCGGGAAAACCCTCCTTGTGTCTGTGAAAGGGTAGGAACTCATTACCCTGCTGGACGAAGGTTCCAGCATTAACAAATTGTAAACCTCTTAAGAGACAGAAATAGTAACATCACTCATTTTTAGGAACATCTCAAATTATTATCTTTCTGAAGTGAAATTATCTGTGTTTTTGAAGCATATCTACTTGCAAAAACATAACAATAATAAATAAATAAATAAATAAATAAATAAATAAATAAATAAATAAATAAATAAATAAATAAATAAACAAACAAACCAATGTATCTTCTTCCAGTTGGTGCTGCAATGTGGGCAATGGTTAAAGTGTAATATTGAGGTATCATAACTCGTATGAAATTGCATAAGTAGAGATATAAGGGTTCTAATAAAGATATTATGGACTAATATATAATAAACCCCTGACTAAAGCACTGACTGTACTGTAGTTACACTGAATACAACAGTATTGCACAGGATTAAATGATGATTTTTTTATAATGTGCCAATAAATGTGTTAGACAGGTTTAACAGTTGTATTAGCAATGGGCCCATTATGTTATGGAAAGCTGCATGCAAAATTATCCATAAACACAATGATATGTTTTTTGCCCAAATAATTCTAGAAACTTACACCAACTTGAATTGAACTGGCACCTTTCAAAAATTCACTGCTTCCTCTTCTACAGTGAATGACATTATGGGATGATAGAGGGTATGCACATAACATCACAGTAGGTGGAGGACACTAAGGTTACACCCACTGAGAGACAGAAAGACTTTTATTTTACTGAGAAGCAGTGATAGCTTTCGGCTCGAATGCTGCAACACATATTAACCACTTATAAAACGGGTCACTATCTGTCTATTAACATCTGTCAAGGTCTTTCTGTTTTAGAACAACATTTCTTGCTTTATATATATATATTTTCTGATTACATTGTGCATTATATGCACCTGTGAAGCTTTTAGGACAGGCAGTGGGTTATATGAAGTAACTTCAGCAAAGGGCCGGAGAGTCAGTGAGGTGGTTTTGACTGGGTTGCCGTTTGGGATAGGGTTACTATGTGAGAGAGGAGTCAGGTGGATTAAAAGGAGACATTGCAGCAAACTCAGAAACTCATATCTTCTTCAATGCTGCTACCTATTGTGTAATAATTCAGTCTGAAGTCTTTATTTTAACTCTTTGCCATAAAAATGATTCACAATTACAAATCATTTATAGATTAATATATACATGTTTCTGCATAAAAAAAAATAAGAGATCTGTTTAGAAAAACTGTTTAGGGAAGTTATTAAATACCCCTGGTTTCATTCACCACCAGTGAAAAAAAATCTGTTCTTCTCTCTACAATAAACCATTTGACATCACACCCACTTTGAAAGAGTTGAAAAAAAGTTTGAAATTGTTTATTTCACTACAATTTAGTCATGCTTAAATTTAGGTTTGGATATCACCATTATTACGATAAGACAAACATTTCATTTTACAATTACAGACCATATATATATATACACAGTATAGACAGACTGCCTGTCCAAAAAGCTTTACAGGTGCATATAATGCACAATATAATCAGAAAAGCATATACACTACTCACAATAAGTTAGGGATTTTGTGAGACACAACTGAACACATTTTACTAGGAGACCTTGTACCCCCTCGAACTTGCCCCAGTATGGGGTAGTCATATTTTTTGTCTAGTTTACAAGGCTTTCTCCTTACTTCTAAAGAATATCACCCATCTGACAACCATTGTTTCACATTATACACCTGTCCTAATTAGTCTGGGTATTCTTTTACATCCTATTATATTTTGTCACTTGACTGTGGTTTAGTAATGGTCTTATTCACTGGGGATTTACTTCACCTGCTTCTTCCAGGTTTACGATAATGCTTATCTAACTCCATTACCATTCATCCTGTCTCTCTCTGTCTCTCTCTCTGACTGTATAATAGGCTGTATCTTTACTTTTTTCCTGGACTTATTTGTTCTTTATTACCCTTAGTAGCTCTCTGAAACCTTCCTTTTCAAGAACACAACCACAAGTCTTACAACCTAAGTTAGATTATACATTTTATTGCAGCCCTGTTTGACATTATGCTTTTGAAAACATTCCTGAATAATTCAATTCTGTTCAGTTGGGAAGAAACCTTGGGAGGAACCTTGACTCAGAAGGGAAACCCATCTTCCTCTGGTTGACCCTGCATAGCAATAATAAACAAAGAGAAAAGCAAATAAGAGTGTCAGTTTATAGAGGTGGCATCTAAAAGCAAATAGTTTGGAGCTACATATCTAGAATATGCATTTGAAGCATATGAAACAAATGGAGAAAATCTGTGGTAGTTGAACTAGTCTGGAGTTAGTTAGCTGGAGGCCCCAGTGATGGATGATCTGGTCAAAGGTACAAGAGGGGCAGCCATTTGTACTGTACATCTGGGCTGTGATGACTGTCGATCAGAAAACTAAACCAAGGTCTTTCACTGCCATACAAGATGAAACAGAATACACATCGAGACTTATTGTGTAATCATAAGCTTATTCCAAGTTGCAGGTGGTCTTTGTATGAGTACTTCTGTCTCGTCACAGTTGAGTAGAAGGACATTAAGACATTTCCTAGTCTTCCTCTCTCCCAAGGAGAGGTGTCAAAAGCTACACTATGGTCAAGCAAAACATGTAAGGGGACATAACTTTGATTAAACGCTAGCAATAATTTACTATCTTTACCAGTGCTGTCTCTGCACTGTGATGAGGCCTAAACTCTGACCAGAACATATTGTGAATGTTCTTCCTATGAACGTATAAGCATATCAGCTGTGCTATGGCCTTTTCTAGTATCTTAGAGATTGAAATTGGTCTGAGGTCAGACAGTTGGCACATGGCCATTATTAAGAAAATAATTAATTATTTTTACAAACACTTTGATTGATTTTGCCAATATTTGTCTGGGGGAAAAGGTGTCGGTAATAAATCTAATGAACAAGGTGTGGTGGAAAAGGTGATAAGTGGATCCTGGAGTTGGAAATGATCAAATTTATTAGACGCTTTGTCAATAAGCAAACAAAAGCAGTCAGGTGCTAAGCAGAGAGTGCAAAAGTGTTATTTTTTGTGAAGATAAGATTTAAGAGAATTGAAAAGATTTAAGTGAATAAGACATCAATAAGCGAAGCATGCATTTCTACTCTTTTTGAGGTTTCAGCAAAAACTTTATTACTGAGTAAGAGGACAAAGCATTATTTTTGTGGAACAGACATTCCTACATTTATGCAATTGAAGAAAAGATAAGATGCTGTAATGCCCATGAATAAAGTCTCCGTTTTACTCTGTTTAGTTAGCAAATTGTAGGAGTGGCTAAATCTACAGAAACTGCACTTCTAATGTCTCAGAGAAATTTTGCTCAGCCATTTCAGCGAAGGTGTCCTCTATTCTAATTCTACTTGATCTTTAATAACTATCTAGAGTTCTAATAAGCTATATAAACAGTCAGATTCTCCTGACCACCCTAATCTACCTTGGAATATCTGGTTCTGCCTGGGAACGGTTTGCATCCTATCTAGAAGATCGCACTAATGAGGCGTCATGGAATGGATCTATGTCGACATCTATGTCGACAAAACTCTACTGGTGTTCCACAGGGCTCTGTACTTGGCCCTTTACTGTTTTCTTTATAAACCACACTCTTGGCAACATTATATCCTCACATGGTTTCTCATACCACCGTTATACTGAACTCACTCTCTTTTACTCACATCGCAAACTGGATTGCTGCATGCCTGAACAAAATCTCCTAGATGACAGCACATCATCTGAAACTAAATCCAAGCAAAATGAAATTTCTGTACGTTCCAATTCTCATATACTTCTGCACTTTACTAGTTACCTGTGGCTGCCTGATTCAAATTTAAAATGCTAACACTTACCTCGAAAGCCAACTCACCTCCAATTTATTAACTAAAAAACAGGCATCAAGATGCCATATAGAACTGCAGAGTCTCTTCCTATCTTCAGATGACATCTGAAGACGTACCTCTTCAAAGAGAACATTGGTCAATAACATATCATACATTTCCCAGACTTCCAACATAAAGAAAAGATTGAGGCAGCTAACAAAAGTGCAGTATGATGGGACCATGCTTAGTGGTACCTCAGTGGTACAAGGGGAAGGTCCAAACCATGAAGCCACCACTGTCTTGCAACTTTACTCCCAATTGAAGCGATTAGTGTAAGTCCTTTCTGCAAGCGTGCAGACTTCTGTCAGACCCACTAGCTTTGCAGTCTGAGCAGAATAATTATTTGGAAGTGAAACCCAGTATTTGTACTTCTTGACCTGTAATTTCATGCAGCTGGATCTCTTGATGCAGAGCCACACTCCTGTGAGGTTGGGATAGAGGCAGGGCTTTTGGTATTCACAATGTCTTTGTTGTTTTTTGGTCCTGGTTTATTTAGTTTTATTTTGGTGTATTTTTAGGATCATTGTCCTATTGTAGAAGCCATCCTCTTTTCAGTTTCAACCTTTTTAAAGATGGTGAGATGTTTGCTTCCAGAATTTCTATTTAGTGAAATCCATTCTTTCCCCCACTCATGCAATGTTTTTTTGTGGCACTGGCTGCAACACAACACCAACATACCTTTGCTGATTGTGGCCAAAGAGTTCTATTTTAACTTCATCAGTCCACAGCACTTGTTTCCAAAACACATCAGGCT
>JBBIGC010000041.1:21648887-21676575 GCA_037576955.1 Lepidarchus adonis | reverse complement strand
GGAGTTGAATATAAGAGGAAGAAAGCGATTCTCTCACTGAACAGAGAAGTGGGGAGTTGAATATAAGAGGAAGAAAGCGATTCTCTCACTGAACAGAGAAGTGGGGAGTTGAATATAAGAGGAAGAAAGCGAGCCTCTAAATGTGTTCAGCTGTTGATGTGTTGAGGTTTATTTTCTGTAAAATATGACACAAAAAAAGGGAAATTCAAGCTTTCCTCCCTGTATTTTCCCTGTAAATTCACAATTTGCATATTTGAGTTATTTTCTCTTATTTTGAAAATTTTCAAAGGGCCCATTTGGGGCCACATGTGTTTTTTCATTTTTTCTTTTTTCTTTTTTCACTAAGTTGAAGTTATTTAATGCAGCTTGAATATTGTGAAGAGACAATGGCCACTACAGTGTTTTTCTTTGTTATAGGTTAAATAAAAATAAAATAAAATGAATAAAATAAACAAAATGTATTTGATATAGCAAATAGTGTTCTTTTTTTAAGTTGCCGGGTCGATGGGACACTGGGAGGCAGAGTGTGCAGGGGAGGGAGGGGCTGCAACCTGCCAACTACCCCAATGAGATGTTCCACTTTGGGTGCGCCACAAGCCCAAAACCCCCCCCCCCCCCCCCCCCCCAAAAAAACAAAAAAAAACTCACTCCAAGCAAAATTCAAAACTTGAGAGCCCTGATTACAATATTAATAAAACCTTTGTGAGTTGATCATTTATAATATAAATTCAGAGATGGACAATTCAGAAAGGACAAATTGTCTGCACAGACAAATACACTGTGGGTTTGAGTGAGATCCAAGACGCTGGTTAGAGTTAGTAATAATTAAAAAAATAATACAAATCCAAGCAACAGTAAATATATTGTAGTGGTTTCTCCCAGTGGGGAAGAACGGCCAAGAACACTCGCACACAGGCTTAAGCTTTTGAACAGGCCTGTCAGATTTATTACTAGTCTTGATAAAGACCAACCTGTACTGGTGCGTCCCCTAGTGTATATCGATACATTTTCAGTTTGGTGTGTCCACATCTTTTTACATTCTGCTTTCTGCCATTATGCAATCTTATAAATAATAGGTTTGTGGGCCCCTTGTAGACTATTTAGATACAAATGAGCATCCACACAGGTTTACCTGATACAAATGCACCAGTAAGAATGAGGTGGAAAACTTGATTTGTTGTGTCTGAATAGAGTGTGACACTAAAGACAAAATTTGTAAAGACAGCATAAAATATCCATCTATCTGACTGACTGACTGTGCCTGTCTGTCATTTAAATCTGCTAGAATTCCAACGACATCATTCATTTAATTTTTTACTAGTGAAAGCTGTTTTTTATAGAAGTACAAACTATTCCTCCCTGAACCAGTGGCATGCTAAAATATAGATGCTTTAAGTAAAACATTTGTAATTTATTATAAAAACACTTATTTGTAATATTTACACCGTATTAAAATGCGTTCTTGGTTTTAATTTCTGACATACTATTTTGTAAATAAGAAGCTACAACCGGTTTTAATGCACCGACGTGTTACTCTCATTTCCCCTCGGCTCTTTTTATTCCACACCCTTTCGTTCCGGATCCATAGCGACACAAACATGGCGGCTGAGGGAGATGTAGATTTGGACCTGGAGGCCGAAGAGAACTGCACTGGGAAGCCGACGGAGAAACCACGCAAACACGACAGTGGGGCTGCCGATTTAGAAAGAGTAACTGATTATGCAGAAGAAAAAGAAATCTCGAGTTCGGACTTGGAAACGGTGAGTTGGGTGTGTGGTCCATTGAGCCTCGCTAGCCTTGTTAGCTGGTCACCCATGTGCGGATAGAGAGCAGGTTTGCAGACTCACTCTGCCTTCGTTTCATTTTTATCCAGTCTAAATGCGGACATGAGTGATACTTCTCCCCATATTTGCGCGATGATTTTATTTACTATAGGTAAGTTGTCAGGTAAAACTGCTGAGTTTATTTTTAGCATCGAGTCTTGCTAAGTTGCTATCTGGCTAGTTTTGGTAGCATGCGGTGAAGGCTACTGTTTACTGATGTTCCTCACATCAGGACAAGCATTACAAATAAATGATTACATAATACATAAAGAGGATCTCAAATAAATTATTACCTAGCACATAAAGAGGATATCAGTGTCTGAGGTGAAAAAGGACAACAAAACAGCCAGTTTACTGTTCAACAATTTATATAGTTATTGTATTTTTGCATTATTTCTGTGATGTATAGTTTGGATTAAAAAAAAAAGAATGAATAAATAAATGAAACTGGATAAATACGGTTCAGGCATTAAAATAATTGTTTCATTGATGAATTTTGAAGGCTATGTCAGTCATTGGTGACAGGAGATCCAGGGAACAAAAGGCGAAACAGGAAAGGTAAAGAGATTTGCTTGCTCTTATTGTATTTTATGACTTTACATTCATCATGTAATTATACATTTGCTTGTTTTCTGCAGAGAAAAAGAATTGGCCAAAGTCACGATCAAGAAGGAAGATGTAGAGCTCATTGTAAGTATGAAGTGTAGTTGAATGTCAAATACAGAAAAATAAGGAATTGGTTCTGTTGAAATCTAAAGGATGATTTTGTTAAACAGATGGGAGAGATGGAGATTCCCAGAGGTGTGGCAGAGCGCAGTTTGAGGGAGCACATGGGCAACGTAGTCGAGGCACTGATTGCACTGACCAACTGAACTCATGACCAGTAACATGGACGCCTTGAACTGCTTCCTTCTCCAGTGACCCCATTCCACATCTTACTGCATTTTATCTGTAATAAAATACCTTTCCTATTTAGTAGTACAATTCATCTCCCCCTCTGGACTTTTGTAACATCTCCCTGAAATAGAATTTTGATTAAGCCTTTTTGTATGAATTTTCAGTGTGTGAAATGACAGAGGAATATCTTGGACTTCTACCTGTCTGTAATTTATTAACAATAACAATGGTATTCGATTTTTACACATTTCTGAGCAGAAGGATAAATTCCTGTAAAGAAATTCCTAAGATTTACAAAACTAAAATGCAATAAACAAAGATTAATTGCCACACTGTAACTGGTAGTTTCAGCTTCAGTATATCACAAAGAAAAATACACTATTGAGGGGGCAAAGGTGTAAAAGCAGTTCTTATTTTAGCTGTAGCTTTTAGATGTTCAGAAAGGAACTCATGTCTTTCTCTTCTGTACTGTTGGACGGTCAAACACATCTCTCACTCCCCCTGCCTTCTGTTTGAAGAACTTGCTGTTCTGTGCGCTTTCCTGTGCCCAGGCCGAGTCGAACGAGGTTGTGTCCTGGTCCACCAAGTGTGTGTACTTTGTGCGTCCTGAACGACCAAAATTCTTGACCTGAAATAATGAAAGTATTTTGAATACATGTTCTTTCTTCCCAATTCTAAAATAACAGATTATCTACAAACTTAAACATACAATTCATAATACTCACTGCCCCCTTCAAACATGCAGAAAGGGCACAGCAAAAGCTACAGAATCAGATCAGTATCTTACTCTATTCCAATACACTGAGCAAAAACAGTGATCCTAAACTTGGGAGTGACACTAATGCTAACCTATGTGGATTATACTTTTATAACATAAAATGTCACCAGCATGCACAATCCATCTGCCTAACAATAGTGGTAAAGAAGCAAAGCATGAACCAAGGCCTTGCATTGAACAGCGCATCATTTCATTCTACATCCCTATTGCTTAGGTGCAAGTTGCAGCAGCAGCCACGTTGACGGGTGGTTGTGCTAAATTTCTTGACTGTTAGAAGTCTGGTCACAAGGCATTGACAAAGGCCGTCTTTGAACCTCTGTTTTAGAGCCACATCCAAATATTTTATGCTGATCATCTTTTTCCGGAACAACCCATTGTCCTTGTGTTACTACTACACTGATACTATGACTCAAAATGTCAGAAACATGTAAGTCATGCTAAAAAAGAAAGCTTAAAGGGGCTTCTTCTACATAGTGGTATAAAAGAGAAAGCTCAAATTCTACATAATGAGGCATTATACTATTGTGAACATGCGCATATTTAGATTTTAATGGGCCATGTTGGATGTTGTCTCTTCAAGCATTGCAAATGAAGTTGAAAATTGTTACAGAAAAACAAAGAGGTCAAACTAACCTGCATAACTTTAGGTAGAATTGTTTTGTTGAAGTGGTCTTCAAGAGTTGGAGCGCTGAAGTCTCTTTTGTACACATCCTGCTCTTCATTCTAAGGGTCAGATAAGGTTAAGAAAGAATTAATTTATGAGCAGAATGCATCAACTTTCCTAGCTCATCTTTTAGCTTCACTCACCATGAAGAATGCTCCTCTGTGGTAATACTTCTGCAGGAACTTGTATTTGCCTTTGGTTGCTTTATTGGTAATGAGTTTCCCACTGTTGCGAAGTTCAGCTCTACGTTCTTCTTCCGTGAGACTGTGGAATCTTTCAATTTCCGATTTCTCCTTCTCCAATCTAGCGATCACATATATGATACTTATGTAAATAAGCAAGTGAGATTTGCATGATCACATAACAGTAAAAATGGTTGCTTGCCTTGCCATTTTAAAAACACTACATTAAAAAGTTGCTTACGCTTCACGAGCTTCTCTGTCCCTCTTGATTCGCTTCAGCTCTCTGACTTTCCAGGCCTCATACTCTTCTTCCTCATTTTCCCCATCGGTGTCGAGTGCATCCAGAGCAGCTAAAGTGCGCCTGTTCTCTTCAAACTCCTTCTTGGCCTCCTCTTCTACAATCTTGAGTGTGTACCGACGCCTCTCCTCTGCCTGTTTCTTTGCCTCTGCTTCCAGCTCTTTCTGCTTCTGCTCTTCAGCTTCACGTTCAGCTACAGTCACTCTGTCCTTCCTGACAGGGAAATAATGTCACATGTTAGAGACAAGCTGAACGGTAGTTCTTCCCCCCCCAAAAACAATTTAACGCCTTTGAGGAAATTCCTTTTTAAACAGAAAAAACATTTTAAACAATATACAATAAATAAGCACAACCAAAAGTTTACCCACTTGCGAATAAAAACAGGCTTTAACCGTGGTTCCGTTTCATCCTCACTGTCTGTGTATTCCTCATACTCTGACTCAGACTCTGATTCTTCTCCAGACTTTCCCTCTTCCTCCACCTCCATGATCTCCATCTCTTCATTCTTTCTTTCCTGGGCTCGCTGACGCATCATCGCTCGCCGCCGCTCAATCTCCTGCAAAGACAATTCATGGAACAATGTTTGGAGAGTTTGATGCAGAAGGAAACATTGAAGATATTTTGAACATAAGCAAAGGCATAAGAAAGTCACTGGAATATTATCTTAATATTGCAGGACAGTACTGAAATTAGCCAAGGTTTGAATCAGCAGACTCGAGGCACAGTATCTACAATGGGTCAATTTATTATCCTGATTATGGCAAATAATCATAATAATGTTTTGTAGTTGAATGTAAATAACATCAAGCAGGTATCTGCTCTGTAATGCTGATGTTCTATCTGGAACAAAATGTTGCATAATTATGCAAGACACACAGGACACTAAACAACCAGTTGTCAATGAAAAATGTAACACATTGTATGTTTAATTTTTTTTTCCCCATCTACAATTTTTTTAATTCCCGTTTGGCCGATTAGAAAGTGCATAATAATTTTCGTGTTCCCATGTTGGCTAATAGGAAGTACTGGGAATGTACTCCTGTTACATTTTACATCAATCCCAAAAAAGTGTTTTTAGATTTCACTGTAAGGAAATCACAATCTGAAATCAGAACAAACAAACAAAAACAAACAAACAAAAAGTAATATTTTACATGAACACAACCTACTACTCACCTCATCATCCACCTCTTCTTCTTCTTCTTCCTCCTCTTCTTCTTCATCTTCACTGCTTTCTTCACGCTCAGGATGCCAGGTTCCCTCATCTGAATCTTCACTGCTCTCAGCAATCAGTTCTGGTTCAGCAATTTGTCTGTGTCGTGCAAGTCTTTGGAAAAATAATCATACACACTTCATATCTGGCACCTGAGTACAAAAGGAACAAACACTGACGAAGACAATTATATATATTCTCAAAAAATTTAAGAAACACTTTGAAGACACATCACATCTAAATGGGATAAAAAAAATTGTGTTAGAGATCGACATTGCTAATACTGAGTTATGCGTTACGTTTGAAGGGATGCCACATTTTTGATGGAAATAAAAATGATCAACCTACAGAAGGCTGAATTCTAACTGCCGCCCTCTGAACCTGACTGACCAGATCAATATCCCAGAAGTTCACCTGCCTTGATGCTGTACTTTGATTAAAAACTATTCCTTAAAATAAATGTTTGAGCTGTATAAACACACACAAGATACCTTTCTTCAACATCTTCAGATTCACGGTTCAAAAGACGTCGAAGACGAGGATCTGATACATCCTCCTCTTCCATCTCCATCTCCGGTTCAGCCTCTTTGCCTTTCTTAACAAACTGGAAATCCTCTTCCTCTTCATCTGAAGACTCCATTGGGGCATAATCTGGACGCTTTCCTGACACATAACGCTTCACTTTCACCTTCTCCATAGAGATTTCACCTGTTGGAATGAAGAAATTATATTATAACTATATACATTTTACTATTCATGTTATACATATATAAATTATTTAAATATTACATATTTAAAATGTAATACTTCACACTATGCAAATGTAAATTTCACTCAGTATCATTGGAGTTTGCTGCTGATCATAACTAATTACACACACTTTATTACATTTGGATTTATAGTAAACCCTCAAAACACTTGTCATTTGATAACTCAAAACCTTAAATATGTCATTTAACAGTGACAGAACACAGTCCTTTCAGAGAAGTGGGATCTGATTATTAAATGCAAAAGAAAATATCACTGGTGTGAACAATTTTTAATCCACTGTAACGATCTACTACTATAAAGTGAACCATTAGCAAAACTCTGACATCGACAACGTCTTATAATACATTTTCGTTTTACTTTTTTCAACATTAATAAGTTTTCAATATAAAGAGTTCGTTTAGTCATGCAAATGGACATCTTTAGCTTCGCAGCTAACATTAGCGTGTTCCTTAACCGACCTTTCTCATTTCGGACTGGTACAGCTCCCGCCGTGGATTGGATCGGCGGCTGCTTCGCATTGAGGGCATTTTGTCCAGACATGTTGGACAGTTGAAGTGGTCCTGAAAAACAGTGTCAATATATAAAAATATTTCAAAGGTTCGCTACGTTTGTTGTATATCGTCAACGGTACAGAAAGTACATCAACAAATCGTTTCCCTACGGAAACACGATTCCAACTAAAACGTTCCTACCCTCGGCATGCAGCTTCCTGTTTATTGCTGGGCGGCTGGTATGAGGTGTTTTAGCGCCACCTGCTGAACTGGAGAGAAAATCAGCGCGCCATTATTTCTGCTCAGTATTCCTGTACTACGCCACATTAAAATCAAGATACACATATTCGATTTAATATATTTCCACATCACAAAAAATCCAATTCTGATTGTTAATACAAAAGCTTTGCCGCCACATATTATTAAAATTTTTTAATGGATCTTTTGTTTATCCTTATAATTTGTATGTTACATTATTTAATTTTTTGCAAGGTCTTGCGAGAGGTTCTTGTTTTTCAGTAGTCAGTACCTACCAAAAGAGATCCCTGGAAAGACAACCAGTGAACCCGTGTCAGGATCATGGATGCCAAAAGCTCAGTGATGTCCATGGCAAGGAAAGGATGTCCTGCCCCACATAAAGGCCAGCGTAACGCAAATTGCTAAAAAAAGAGTTAATCCTGATAATTAAAAAATAAACAAGGTGACAGAACATTGGACCTCACTGTGTACGGAGTGCCTTCTGACCCTGTTCCTATTATGAGCATGTGCACATGTAAGTGTCAGAACTGGACCATGGACCAGTTGTGCATGTGTGAGACTTACTTGGGGTCACGGCACCAGAATAAACAATGAGAAGAAGTCAAGCCAGTGAAGAAGTGTGAAATGTTATGCTACTTTCTGGCATTCATGTGGATGAATTTTTGAGAAGTTCCACTGACACAAACTTTATTGCAGATTAAGTACACATCGTTTTTTTTTTTTTTTTTTAGAAACATTTTTAGAAAGAGTTCAAGACACTGACTTGGCCTCCAAATTCCCCAGATCTTCTCAGGTCTATTCAAGCATCTTTCAGAAACATGGAGGCCCCATATTACAGCGTACACAATACTTTTCTGCCAAATACCACAGCACACCTTTAGCAGTCTTTTGGAGTCCATGCTTCAACAGGCCAGAGATGTTCTGTTGGCTTGCTATAACACTAGGCAGGTGGTTTTAATGTTATGGCTCATTAGTGTGCATAATGTAATTAATTTGTAACCATTTTTTTGTTTCAGGCTTTTAGGTCCAGAGAAAAACAATAGCTCCCAGCTGCTCCAAATGTTTTTAAGCATTACAATTACAATAAAAAATGTACTTGGGTCAAACTTTTCTTTATTTAATCTATATTTAGAAATTAGTGGACATATACAGATATAAATCATGAAAAAAAAAACATCACCTGATTACTTTTTCTTATCAGTCGTTCCCTTATGCAATACTTGTCATCTTTAATTAGCAGAATAATCCATGAAAGTGCATGGACTGACCCATAAATATGATTAAATTAATAATAATAATAAAAAAAACCTGAATCTTACTGCCACCAAGAAATCAATGACTGTTTACAACAATGTAAAAGTGGCACAGTGTGAGATCTTTCTTTTAGTGGCATTACAACTCCACTCCTCTCTCACAGAAGAGCTGCTGTAGTTTTTCCTCAAGAGCAGAGTTGGTTCCATGAAGTCCTTTTACTACTTGAGCTGCCCATACAAAGTATTCCTGAACACGTTCTACTGTCCAGCCTGTAGATACAAAGATGCATGTAGGAGTCATTTCAAAGCAAGAAATGTGCTTTCTGGCAAAGTTCTGAAAAGCATGAGACATACCTGTGGGTGTGCAGCGATTAAGGTCCCGTAAATTATACAACTTGTCAGCCAGTTTGACCAGTTTGGCTTGGTGGCTGCATTGAGGTGCGTGTTCCACTTGCAGGCGTTTCCGCTCTTGTTTAGGTAGTGCTTTGTCATCGGTCACTTCTTGGACGATCCTCGAAACTGTGTTTCCAAACACAGCTTCTAGCTCTTCAACAGTTGTATCTGTATCTTCTACAGTGTCGTGAAGCAGTGCTGCCTGAATTACAGAAGAAATTCTTTAACACGTTAGCTAATGTCAAAAATACCTTACTAATGATGTGGAATTTACTTTAGTTTCCTTTAAATGATTTGAATGTTTAATAACCAGTAAATTAACAACTTTAAATGATGGGCATACTTGTAAAACTTCAATGTCTGTGATTCCACCTTCATGACTCAAGATCCTTGCCACTCCTGTGAGCAGTAAATTCGGTGACGTTTCCATGCCATACTCATTATATAACAATAACAAGCTAAAATATAATAATTATCCAGGAAGTTGGTTTAAGGGCAAGTTACCTATGGGGTGGTTGATGTACGGAGTCGCCTCTGGGTCTTTGCGGCGTTGATTTCGATGCTTCTCAGCAGCAAAGTTTATAGTCTCCATCAATATTACAGCATCTGAATTCATTGCTAAATCTGGAACACAATTAATAATCATTTAATTAACGGAAACTTGTATGTAATGTCACCTAGATTATTTCTTACATGCAGAATGTCCTACAGTTTTAATGCTGAATAACAGATGATCCTTCTTTAAACCTACATATAATGTTGATACTTCCATCACTGAATGAGAACACTAAGGAATCAAGTTACACATGCTTTCATTTTTAATGCAATAATGACATTCTTCTTCTTTTTGAATAAGTCTGTAAGGGGCGTGTCCTCGAAGTCATGGCCTTATCTGATTGGAGGGTGAACACGCAGTACTTTCCACATATACGGGCTAAAAGTAATTTCCCACATTTCTCACAATGGAATGAATGGAAATAACAGTTAAATATGAAAATTGTATAATTACCGAGCCATTAAAATACCAATGGAAACACACTGAAATGTTAAACTAACGTAAATGAAGGCAACTCTCACCTAGTCTCTCTGAAAACAAAACTGGAAACAGGCGCCCGTCTTATCGAGTTTAAACTTTCCGACTACCACCTACATGTGTAAAGACGTTATATTCAAATACCAGGTTAAATTAGTACTTATTTCAGCTGTTTGTCCATTTATTTTCGGAATCGTACTCAGGGAGGTGTCGCTGTTTTCGTGGCCAGTGTAGTGTGCGCTCATGTAATGCTTCCGTAGAGAAACACATGATTATTAATTCCGGTTTCTTCCGTGAGCGAGGAGGTAAGGTTTACATTAGGGAAAAAATTACATCATTTTATTTTAAGAGCCCTTTGTGTGTTTTACGACCGTCAGCTCGTTTTGGGATACAGTATAATACACATTATGATTTCTCAAGTCGACATTGTGCCAAATGCTGCATAATGTAAAAAAGTATTTCATCTGTCAAATCTGGCAGCAGTGCTAAGCTTGTGATGATGCTGATTTTTTAGTTTTGAGAAATGCTGGTCTATTTTGGCCTTTTGAAAACGTTTCAGATTTTAATTTTCGTTTGCATTTACTTCTACCTTGAAATAAAGACCACAGCTCGAAATGTGTTATGTATACCGTAAGAACCGGTAAAGTAAAGACACATTCTCATTAGCATTATATCTTATAGGCGAGATTTCTGGGACTAGTTGTCAACTACCACGAGTTACAGATGCAACATTATGCTGCATTTGGTCGATTAGTATATTAAGAATATTATATAAATAATTCTGCGTTTTAAAGGAGCAGTGAATGCTCTTCCTGGGTTGCTGTTTTGTTAATTGCAGTGCCTGATGGGAACTGTAGTTTGTTGAACTGCTGTCAACACTGTAACACTCATTGACAGGTGCTATTGTAATGACATAATGAATGTTACTCACTCTCTCATAGGCTTTAATGATTACACTGTTTGATGTATATAACAGTTTTCAAACAAGAACACACTGTTATACACTGACTGAAGTGATAGTAATCTATATTTATTATTATTTTACATAAACAGGCACAGACACTCTTATGGCACATACTGGCAGGAGAGATGCTCCTGAGCTTCCAGATTTTACCCTGCTTAAAAGACTGGCCAGGGACCAGCTCATCTTCCTACTGGAACAGGTACGATACTATTTCTGCTCCACAAATTCTACAAGTAGGTGAATGTGATTGTGAAAAGAGTGATTTTTTTCTTTGTCTTTAGTTGCCAGGGAAAAAGGACTTGTTTATTGATGCAGATCTGATGAGCCCACTGGACCGAATAGCCAATGTCACCACACTAAGGGTTGGGATACTTTGAAATAGGAGTTGATGCATATTCTTCTCCTTTAATGGGAAAATCTGTGAAAATGTAATGTCTTACAGTTGTTTTTGTGTTTAATATAGCAACATGAAGTGGACAAACTGTATAAGGTTGAGTTTAAAACAATTGTCAGTACTTCAGATCAGTAAGTATGTTTCTGCTACCACACATTCAAAAGATATAATGTTGTCAGCAGAAAGGCTTCAATAAATGTTCTTTTTTGCAGGTTGTGCTTTTTGGTGCGTCCTCGAATACAGACTGTGAAATGGATTGCAGGTTAGCTTTTCAGTTTAAATTGCATATGATCTTATATCAAAATAAAATGAAAGCTGTAGTTGAAAATTCATAAACAATGAACATTTTTGTAATTGTTGCAGATGTAGTTAACTTGGACAAAGCAGCTGGAAGATTCAGAAGATATAAGATCATATTTACCCCTCAAAAGGTGAGCTGTTAGGTTAGATCATTTAGTTATAATGAATTTATTCTGTATTTGCATATACTTTTATTGTTTCTGTCAGGAAAGCTTTATGCCTTCATTCATTTTTTTTTCTTGGTTTAAATTTTTTTACACAATTAGAAAACAATAGGTTTTACATTATGAGAACATTTCAAGACAAATGTTTCAAAAAGTTGTTGTTTAGGTCTTTTCTTTTAGATAGTTTTCTTATACAGGTGGCCGTCTAATTACGTCAGGGTTCGGTTCCTCTGAGTGTGACGTAACTCAAATTTTGACCTACGTCGGAACTCATGCATGTAATGATGCTGCAGAGGCTTTATTGGACAGCACTGTGCTTTATTAACAGCCGACAACATGCATAAACACTCTCAGAAATGCTCTTTTTAATGGCTTCAACATCCACCACAGCAGAAAACACAATGGAACACTTATGGAAAGACCACACTGATGGTGCCTTAGCACAGTGCACTATTAACCCCCCATCTCACCCACTAATGCACATGAACTCTTATTCAACACTAATGGTGAATAAAACATAAACAACACAACAAAAACAGTGAAAAACAGCACAACCCCTCATTCTTTCTCCCCCTCTCACACACTGCATGCACTGGCGCTCACATATTACCATAAAGAATTAAGTAGTGGTTCAACTGTATTCTACTACTGTATATGACAATAAATACGCACATAAAAAAAGGCCGGTTTCGTAAGTCAAGGACAACATAAGTTGAGAACCCCCTGTAATTTAAATTAGAACATTTGATCACATTCATTATCCATGTTGGAGATTACAAACATCACTCCAGCTCATCCAATAAGTGTTGAATGAAGCTCCATTACTCCAGAGGACACAATTCCAGTGTCCATTTGTACCCCTCTAGTTGGCACTTGGCATTGGGTATGGTGGCATGGCTGCCCAACTCCTGCGTCATCAACAGGCACCTTAAACTAGATAAACACGCTAATTAGAAGAGGTGTCCACGAACTTTTGAACACATTATGCATATCATAAATATGAAGCTATACTGTAGATATTAACAAATATTTATTCCTTGACGTGTTCTGATTTTTTGCAGTTTTATGCATGTGAAACAGTTTTGGAGGAGCAGGGGGTCTATGGGGGTAGGTGCTCTATACTGTATTCTCAAAGTTACTGAATTCACATGAATTTTAGTGGATCCTGATGGACCTTTTCTGCAGATGTGACGTTTGATGAGTGGGCTTTCTATCTCCTACCACTTGATGATGACATCATAAGCCTAGAACTGCCTGAATTCTTCAGAGATAATTTTCTGGTAATGTTGTGAATTCAGCTGAAGATATAGTAACTGAAAGCTACAAACACTTTTTACTTATAAGTGTAACGACACCCAGTGGAAGCTGTTTTGTCCAGTACACACACAGGCGAACAAATTTGTTGAATTAGTTAGTATCTTAGATTTGGTGATCTTCTCCTTAAAGACTTAAAATTCAGGAGAGGCTTATTGTCGAAACAAACAATATACACAGTACACAGTGTATTCATGCAGCCCCATGGTGCATTTATAAAGAAAATGTAAAGTAAAATATGTAAAAATATTGAAAATAGAGAGAATACATTTAAATATGAGTTTAAAGTAAATTACATAAATAAGCAATACATAAAAATATATAAGAAATACCTACAATTTTACACTATAAGCTTATTGTTGATGTTTTTACTAATTATTTCTTTAATTAATGTTTGAAATTTCTAGGAGGGTGATCAGCGTTGGGTGACCACTGCAGGAAGTGCGCTGCATATGGTGTACTCCCTGTATGGACCCTTCTCGAAGGTGTACGGCATTGGCCGTTGTGCTAAGGTGGGATGTGAAGAGCAAAAAGATTTCTTATTTTTGCTTTGTTACAAAATAGAAAGTATTAGTAACTACTTGTACATGTTTGTTGTTTTGACTTGCTATAGATGGTGTATGAGTCATGGAGGGAGCAGGTAGAGGATGGAGAGCAGAAAACCCACCAGCCGGAGATTGGAAATGTTTTCCTTATTGACAGAGGTGAACATGACAAATTAACTCATTTTTTAAATTTTTTACTAGAATTTCCGCAATTTAATGTAGTTTGATTTATTATGTTACATAGGACAAAAAACTGTAATGTCCGTCTAATTAAAGTCTTTATTTTTTGCACTTTAGATGTCGACTTTGTTACACCACTATGCTCTCAGGTTGTTTATGAGGGATTGGTAGATGACATTTTCAGGATTAAATGTGGTAAGCGGTGGTATGTTTTTATATTAGGGGTATAATGAATCCTACTATCAGTTTGGAGATGAATTTTGATCATTGATGTCCTTTCAGTTAGAGCCATTGAAGTCCCATTAGAATAAGTCCGGTAGAATAGATCTGGTAGGATGTAAGCAGATGCCTAGTTTAGAACATTGACAGTGGTTTCCACAAAAGATGGCAAATGAGAGATGTTATAAATGAGTGGCAAATGTTGCAGGTGTAAAGTTTTACATCAATGACACAGTTTTACATTTCCAAACACTGTTTCAAATGTTTTGTTAATACTCCATTATACCAATTTAAAATAAACTTTTTCAATGACGCCACGAACAATGTCCATTTTTATTGAATTTTCATCAATACTTTTTAACAGGAAGTGTGGAGTTCAGCCCTGAAGTCACCTCCTCTGAGAAGAGCATAAAAGTGATGCTTAACTCTCAAGATAAGGTAAAGACAAAGAAATACAGAAATACATCACTATAAATGAGCTCTTTGATAACTGTGTAATTAAGTGTTTTTTCTTCAGGTTTTTAATGAAATCAGAAACGAGCACTTCTCCAACGTATTTGGCTTTTTGAGTCAGAAAGCTAGAAATCTTCAAACCGCATATGATGTACGTCTGTCATTTTTTGAGAATATCTACAATCAAATTGAATGTTTTTGCTGAAAATGTTTGTTTTTCCTCACGCTGTTGGCTCTTATAATAGAAACGACGTGGGATGGACATCCAACAGATGAAGACATTTGTTGCAGAGGAGCTGAAGGGTCTAAAACAAGAGCACCGTCTTCTCAGTCTGCGTGAGTTACATTAACTCCATTTTGTGGCCATTTGACTGTGCCTCTCTGAGGGCTTGCTTAATGGATGGTCAGTCCAAGTAATTTTTTGAGTAGTGCATTAGTAGTGTCTTTAGTGTTTTGAAGGACAGGCATAAATATGTTTTTTGACTAATAATTGATTGTTACATCAGATATTGGAGCAAGTGAGTGCATAATGAAGAAGAAAACAAAGCAAGACTTCCAGGAGTTGCTGAAGACCGAACACTGTAAGAATTATTCATGTGAATTAACTATGCCGTTATTTTTACATTTTTTAATTTTTGTTAAGAAAGCAGACTATTTTTGCCTCTAGAATAAAATGCACTGTTTTTATTGCTGGACTCTTAGCTTTACTTGAAGGCTTTGAGGTTCGGGAAAGTATCTCCTTCATTGAAGAACACATTAATAGGCAGGTATGTCATCACAGTAGCAAAGAATAACCATATGAATCCCATACCACAAGTTTTTTTTTAATACTACTCCACAAATAGCAATAAATTAACTTTTTGCGTGACTATCACCTCACTAACACAGTTATATTGTTTCTTCCATAAGATATCAATGATTGACAGTCTAAGACTCCTTTGCCTATTGTCACTCACGGAAAACGGTGAGTCTTATGAATTCCTTCAAACGAATTGATGTTTTTTGTTGCTTTGAATTGTTACTAGAACTATATGTGCAATAAAACAAAAATATATCATGATATATCATTTTCCAGTTCCCAGTTGGTCAGTTTTTATGACTCTGAAATATGTGTCACATTCATTATAATAATCTTTCATGTCATCATAAATCTAACTCAGCTATTTTCAATCTTTTAATATTTGTTATTAATGTCATGGGTGATATTATCAGTAAGATCACCAAAACCATAATGATGTTTATACTCAAACGAGCTGATTTATCAGATATGCCTAATTACCCATGTGGCCATTTTGTCTCCTTCACTTACTGTTACAATTGCAGACTGTCGTCCAGCTATTCCCTTTATACCCTTTTCATCAGTTGTCAAGGCTTCCAAGACCAGAAGCCAGCAACAGTTATTTGAGTGGTGTATTGTTCCAGCATAGTGGTGAATATGCTAGAGGGATGTTATATTGAATATGTGATTCATAGATTGGATCATACACAACAGTGTCACTCCTGGGCTGAGAATAGACCATCAACCAAAAATAACCAGCCAATACTATCCCGGTGTAGCACTAGATGACTTACATAACTGTGCAGCATCAGATGAACCATAGTCAGTCATTTTACAACTGTAAGGTGGACGACAGATGGTGGACGACAGAATGGACACAGCAGCACTGCAGTGTGTGATCCTGTGCGGTACACAAACACACACTACGCCTCTACCATGTCAGTGTGTGTTATGATCCACATCTCAAATAATACCTCCTGACTGACCAAGATCTACAGTCTTTAGTTGTAAACTACAAAGAGCTCCAATGGTCAGTGGAATTGATAAAATGGCCAATGGGCAATTGATGAAATGAGTGTGGATGTAAGGTATGTGAATTTATACAGTATCTAGTCTTTACATGTAATGTTTTTGTTCTATAGGACTTCTCCCAAAAGATTATCGGTCTTTAAAGGCTCAGTACCTTCAGGTAAGAATTCTAGATACAGAGGTGGACCTTGAGTAACCGTTCTCTGTATAGTTCACTATTTTGCTCCAATTGGTTAGTACATTAACATAGATTACGACAGGGAAAAACTAAAAAAGTGAAAGTGACTTTTTGTCATTGTGAACACACCATCACACACAGGGAAATGTGACCTCTGCATTTACTCATCACACATACCGCCCCCACTTCACTGCTCCCTGGGCAGTGTTGATAGCTGCCTACTGCTCCACGTGTGACGGATTAAATGCAGATGTCGCATTGTGCACTTTCATTATTTGCATCTACGTCAGTGGTGCCTGGCTTGGGACTTGAACCTGCAACCTTCTGATCCCAGTCTTAACCACTAGGCCTCTAGACCACTAGGCCTAAAAAGCACAGGTCACTTGGATATATGTAAATGGTCCGGTCCAGTTTGGTTATTAATAAGGTCTGAAACATTTGATGCCTGTTTGTTAAGTTAATTTATTGTGGTCTGCCCTCTTGTGTTTAGAGTTATGGTATTGACCACCTGCTCACCTTTGCCAACCTGAAGCAACTTGGACTGCTGGTGGAGCAGCAACCTGGTGAAACACTAACAGTCATGGAAAGCAAAGTGGGCAAGTTAGTCAATGACAAGACTGCTGGTAAGCTATGTGACAATTTCTGTGATATATCTGAATGTATCTCTCTCACTCTTGCACTGTCTCACTTATTCACACACATAATCTCTTTAAAAAAGGCCAAGATGGCTCTTTGCAGCTGTGTTGTGAGTAAAGTAAAAGTGACTATTCTCATTGTGAACACATTATCACACACAGTGTACCACAACGAAATGTGTTTTTTTAAATTTGACTCTACATTTGTCATTTTTCTGAACAATTTTGTTTTAACTGCTATTTTTAAAATAAAATGTGCCATAACTTTTGCACAGTATACATTTTATTTATTCCCAATATGTTAAATTCAGCTAATATAGTCATTTATATAAGTGTGTTCTCTTTTAATTTTGCATAGAAAATTAATTTAACATGTTATTTGACCAGGGTTGCCTAAACTTTGATTATAGTATAATTATATGCAGCATATACACAATAGTTGTATAATAATAGGCTGTTGATACATTCACACATTTTTTCAGGAAAGCTGACTGACGCTTTCTCCTCTTTGGCCAAGAAGAGCAATTTCCGAGCGCTGAGTAAAAGGCTGATGCTGGTATGTAACGTTATAGACCTCTGCTTCTGTATTTATGAGCAAGCACTTTCCTAAACATTGTGTTTTCCTTTATATGATCCTTTATAATCACAGATACCCAAGTCTGGGGAGGAGTATGACCTCCGTGTTCCACGAGACATGGCCTACATCTTCAGTGGGGCTTATATTCCCTTGAGCTGCAAACTGATTGAACAGGTCAGTGTTCCCAAAACAAATTATTTTTACAGTCAACTCACTTTTTTAGGATTAAAGATGTTTCACTTTTTCTTTTTGCAGGTTTTAGAGAGAGATGGCTGGACAGGGCTTGAGGAGGTCACGCGAATGTTAAATGGACATGAATTTTCTGTAACAGGTCCTGAATATCAAATTTCTTGCAAAACACTTTTTAGAGACATTTGAGACTTTGAGATAGTTGCTACTATTGATTTTAGCTATAGGAAGTTATGGATAATAGTATGTCATACAATTTCAGAAACCGGCAGTGGTATACAAAGTTTAAACACTCATTTTGTTCAATATTTTGCTGATTTTCTGAGTGAAAAAGGGTAACACACCCTACAAATTTCAGTTTTCAGTATCTATTTACTCACTCATTTTTCGAGACACTTATCCTTGTCATGGTTATGAGGTACTAGAACCTACTCTAGTGTGTATAGAGCAAAAGGCAGAGAAATCCTCTGGACAGGTCTCTGATATATTGCAGGGTGGCACAGTGAGAACACGCAAACTCCACATAGTAAAGGACCCAGAGTTTCTATTTAGTTAAACATTAAAACATTAAAAACTAAATATATATGCCTAATCTTTTGAACAGGCCACATTTTATGTTTTATTCTCTCCCAATATGTTAAATTCAAGTGTGTTCCCAATAATTGTGTAAAAAAGTGCTCGTAGTAGAGCGTTTGTACTTATTTCACATAAAAATAAATTGAAATGTCATTTGATAAGAGTGCCTAAACTCTTGTAAAATTAAATATTTTATCATATATTTATAATATAGTTAGCTCCATTGCAAAACTATACTGGACGCTACTTGAAAAACCTGTAATACTGTCACTTACCTTATTACATTTTCTGCCATCTTTCAGGAGGTACAAATGGTACTGAAGCAAGAATCAAAACAGATCCTCAAAGGGTTATTCTTGTGATGTTCCTTGGAGGATGCACATACTCTGAAATTTCTGCCTTGCGCTTCTTAGGTAGAGAGAAAGGTAAGGATGAGTCAGTAGATCTACTGTTGAATGAACAGCTCTGAATCATCAACGCTAACAAAACTCTTTCCTACGAAAGGTTATAAATTTATCGTGCTGACCACAGCTGTCACAAACAGTGGCAGAATGCTGGAGGCTCTACTGGATAATCACACTTAAACCTTCACCAGTGCTTCCGTTCACAAAATAACAAGTAACGTAAGGACAAGTGTGGCGTGTCTACAGGACGTCACTGAGAAGAACGTTCCAGAGGGACATGGATATCATTACTGACAAACTGCACTACATATTGCCATTTCAGTGAATTATGCATATAAATATGGGACATGACAGTGTATGAATCGAAAAACTCACCGCACGCTCCGTTGCCAAAAACCTGTTGTCGAATTTTTTTTCATGGTCTGTTTCAAAAGTGATAAATAAATGTATATTTCATTTTTAATGTATGCTTTATGGAAGTTTGTAAATATTGTATATTACCTGGTAAGAAATTAAAGATGCCATTCAAGCTTTATTACTTACAGTAATTAGCTGCTGACATAGAAGAGGTGCTGACTTTGATATTGTTTGACATTGAGAACGAGGGAGATGCTGTGAAGCCCTGTTTGGGACATTCTTCTCAATTAAATAAGTTTTTTCATTTAGGTGTGAGGACTGGATCCTAATGCATGGGACAGGGATTCTAAAGTGTGGTCACTACTTAGTAAGGGATGCTAAGATATTCTTATGCAAGGCCATGGTTAAGTAAGGGAACATGTTTATAGGTGGAAACACAGAAAGGGGATACTTAAAGTGTGATTATTAAGCCATGCTTATTAGTTTCAAGATTCAAGAGATTTATTGTCATGTGTACAGTGTACAGGTACATGTACAATGAAATTCCTACTTGAAAGCCTTATTGCAGACTATGCATTATACACAATATGCACACAGGAGAGGTGGGAAGAGACAGAAGGAGAATGGGGAAGAAAAAAAATACTTAATGCTGTGAGATGCTCTGTTTGTGCTACAATGCAATGCTGTACATTTATGACCATCAACAGCCAGAGCTGCATAGTCCGAATATACAGTAATCCCCTCTCTTTTCGTTGTGTAGTTAGTGTTAGTGTCTGATTTTGGTTTCTTACTTGTTTCAGGTCCCCCACTCGTTTTTACACACTTTCTTTAGAAGTAAATAAACTGTTAGCCGCTAACTAGGTGACAGCTTGTCTGAAAATTTGCACTAGCGTGCGGTTGACCGAGCATGCGCGGTGACGTTTGTTACAAACGATGACGCTGGATTGGTTGTGCTGTATGTCAATCAACTGCCAAACGCCACAGTGGGGCTGGATGATTGGCTCCGTCTGTACTGCAATGTTTTCTGTGCTCGTGGTTCACTTGTGTTTACTGCGTGGTCTGATAGACAGGGCACCGCGATTGACTATCGACGCCTTCAAGATCGACCGGTAGCTCGCGATCGACGTATTAAGCACCCCATGCTTTAGAGGCCTTTAAGGGCTGAAATAAAGTGGCCACTATGTCCCATATTGAGCAGTGCTCTCTTGTCAAGTCTCCATCATTTTCCCTCAAATGATTTTCATTTCTCCTGCCTAGTAAGTTGTGTCCACCATTTTACATTAGGATATTTTCTAAATTATGAGATCCTAAGCTACTCACCTTGTCACTTATTACTAACGATGTTTTAATAGAAGAAAGCATTTTCCCCCTTAAATCTCTGCTAAATTTTTCTCATATTTCTCAGGAAATTAACTAAGGTGCTGATATGTCCTTATCAACAGTTAGACGCACTAGCTATGTTTACTTCTCTAATTACATTTTCTGAAAGTCATATGGTCAATATAACTTTTATATTTTATTTTGCTGTTGTTTAGTGAACCCTTCTCTTCATGAATTAATACTTTAATGGGGTATAGTAATTTAGCCAATTCCCTACATAGGGGCCTGCCCATTTTTTGTGTGAATACAATGACCTTAAGCATTATGAAAGAGGACATGTGTGACCTATGCAGAGTCAATCACTGAGCTACAAAAACTGTAGTAAATCAATACTTTTGGGTCCCCTTGCATCATATTTAGCTTTTTGACACTGAATAATACAATAAAAGTTGGACAGATCCCCAGTGACCTTACTGTTGTGATTTTGGTAATATGTACATTCTGAAATATAATGTGAATAGAATCATGCATTACAAATGGAGATGTATAGACAGACATCAGGGTGTGTGGTGCGTGTTTCAATTGTACATGTTGGTCCAGTAAAGGCAATTTTAAGGAATTACCCCCAGGATCAATAAAGTGTTTTTTATTCTGATTGTAAAAACGGAGGCCTCCCTGCACCATGATCCCAACTGCGACTGCAATGATTGTCATCCTCCCTAAATAATTACCCCACTGGGTGTGGTAAGTGAGTGAACTCGGCCGAAGAGCTAGATCTCATGTCTAGGGCGCAAGCCGAGTGACCGTTTATTGCGTCATTGAAGAAAATAATCCAGAGTTTGAACACTCCCTCGCGCACGCGCAGTTTCATTTCTCACTGGCCAATCAGAGACCGAGACACATATTTTGACGCGTGTTTTGAATCAGGCAAAAACGTCCGTGCGCGAGCGGGTGGGTCGTAACCCAGTCTTTCGCCCAACAATTTATTAGTATTTATTTAAAAACCTAAAACGTTAAAATAAGGAACGCCGGAACCTTAGGATGAGGAAAAGGTTAGTACTTAAACGCACACGATTTTAGTTGTACTGCTTTGTTCTTTCACGTCACGTCGGTATAACCAACGTGAGCAGCGTGTCGTGTAATGTCCTCTCTCTAACAGCATACACAGCTAAGCATTCTGTGTGGTTTGTGTTGATTTAGCTTTTTGTGTTAATGGAAAATACATTTAACGTTTTACGTATTATACGTTGCTTTCCCTGCGGTTTTTTAGCAGGGCACTGAGAGTCAACGTTGCCTGTTTGTGTTCTCTGTACAATAGATTATTATGAGTAACTTATTTTTACGTTATTGAAGTTCCAAAATACCTAAAATTTGCTTAAAGATGCAGCATCTACCTAAATATTGTATTTGGAGTCAAATCTAGCCAAAACTACAGGTGAAAGGTTAACTAGTGCACATAACCTGTCTGTGTCATTCATTCTTTAACTGTCTGAAAGTTAATATACTTATAAAGGTAAGGCTTATATAATTAGCTTAATTTTCCATTTTGATTTCAGTGAGGTGATTGCAGCTGAGTCAGTGGCCTGTCTGAATAAAGCATTGTGCCACTTGAAGGACATATGGGAGGAGATTGGAATTCCGGAGGAGCAGAGGCTGGAGAGAACAAATGTGGTTAAAAACCATATAAAGGTAAGTAATGTGATGTGCTTATTAGTTTTGTGGATGACGTCACTTAAGGCTTCTGAACTGTGAATATAATTGTGCATGTAAGGGTCTTCTGGACATGATGATAGCAGAGGAGGAGAATCTGAGGAAGCGGTTGATGTCCAGTATTGAGACATGCCGCAAAGAACTGAGCAAATTGTGCTTGGAGTTGCAGCTCCCTTCATTTCAGGCAAGTGTCTCTTCAGTGTGGATGTAAAGGCTAATAGTGTAACAACGTAAGAATACTGTTCTTCAACTTGAAATCCCCACATTCTTTGGAAATTCATAATCTATAGCAGATAATATCATTAAACGATTCAAAGAAGCAGGAAAAAGCATGCACAAGAGGCAAGCATAAAAACCAGCACTGGATGTTCTTTCGTTTTTTGGGTGGCACTGTATTAAAAACAGACAGGATTTTGTACTGTAATTTGCTGCATGCTCCAGCCTATAGAGGAGATGGACCACCTGATTTGTTATCAGTGCACAGTTCAAAAACCAGCTGGTCTGGGGGTTTATTAATGCACATGGCATGGGTAGCTTGTATGTCCTGGAATGCACCATTAATGCTGTCATGCAGTTGTATTTTTTGCATATTTCAGCAAGACAAATTGCATTCTACATGCCTTCTGTAATAGAAAAGTCTGGGTGCTAAAATGGCAATCCTGCTGTACAATTATGTAACTAATTGAAAAGGTTTCATGTATAATGAAAAGAAATATGACAAAGGAGATCCTGAACTGTTCGACAGCTTAAATGCTATATCTGTCAAGACTGAACATACACTTTCAAAACTCCAGCATTTGGTCTCCTCAGTTCTCAAATGTTTGCAGAATATTGTTAAAAGAGGTGACAAAACGCAGCACTAAACATGCCCCATCCCCAGCTTTCACCAAATTTTAAATGAACATATACATTTCAAAAACAATAACAATTTTATTTTAAAAATTATGTTGTCTTTATAGTATTTAGAATAAATATTACTTAATATAATCACAAATCTTTTTTTCTCTCAAAATATTATATTTTGACTTATTGTGACTTGAAGTTAGTTGGCAATGTTACTTCAGCACTACACCATAGCAAAGTTCAAACTCCAAACATGTTTGGCTAAGTGAAAATTAGGCATTTAATTTTTGTTAAGATATTCCTTTAAATTATCTCTTTGTCTTTTTAGGAGGAAAAGAGAAACACAATGCTCCAGCAGGAGAAGGATATTCGAACAAGCCTTGAGGTTATGTTGAAGGAGAAGAGTCAGAGAATGCAAACTCTTAAAGCACTAATAGAGCAGGATCAGGATCTCTGTGATATTCTTTGCTCTGAGCCATTCTCTATTTCTGCCAGCTCAGTTCCATCCCTTGAGCAACTGGAAATCTTCAGACACCACATAGTCAAACTCCAAGAGGAAAAGGTGGATCATTCATTTATTTACAGCATCTATTTACACTATCAGTCAAAAGTTTGGACTTGACATTGAATTGAGTGTGTCCAAACTTTTGACTGGTAGTGTACAGTAAGCCTATTCTGAATAGAATTAATCCTGAACCGTAGAATATAATTATTAATCTCAAGACTTTGTTTGATACCATGAAACTAATGTGTAATCCTGTAGGTATGAAGTTATTGTCCCACATACAGGTGGTTTATGGGTAAATTTCTTACATTTTTAGTTAAAATATCTTTTGTGTCTGTTCTCCAGGAACAAAGACACAGCAAGTTTGTAGAATTAAAGAAAAAGATAATACTGTGCATGGATGATCTGGATCAATTACCTGAAACGAGTTTTGAAAAGGATATTGTGTGCGAGGATGAGGAAGCTTTTTGCCTTTCCAAAGAGAATATTGAATCCCTTAAAGTTCTCCTTCACCAAGTAAGGACATTATTCTCAGATAATCATACTTACGGCAAATGATCAGCATAAATAAAATGTAACAAACTGCAAAATCTAAAACCTGTAATATTAAACTGTTCTAGCTGGAGAGCAGGAAAGCTGAGAATGAGCGCATCTGTGCATCATATCGTGAGAAGATCAAGGAACTTTGGGACGGGTTACAGATCTCCCAGGAAGATCGAGATGCTATTTCTGAGCACATGGAGTTTTCCAAGAAAAAGAACATAGAAGCTGTAAGTAAATATCACATTAAAAACTAATTATGCACAAAATTCAGCAAATGTTTTCTATAGTCTTGGAAATACTGCCAAAGAGTTTTGTGCATGTGGGATTTATTTGTGTTGCATGTCTTTGTTAGTTGCAAGCAGAAGTCAACCGTCTTGAAGAAATAAAACTTAAGAATATAATAGCTGTCACTTTGGCTATTCGGAATGATATTGCTGTGTTCTGGGAGAAGTGCTTTTATAGCCCTGATCAGCGCCAGGCTTTTGTACCATATTATGATGGTAAGTATAAATATTTGAATCATGATCGCTAGTGGTTTTTAAGTACTGTATGCCAAAATGTATATACTTGTATCTCCAAATTGGGTGCTTTACAAGAGAAGGGAACATGTTTTGTTTATTTTGGGTCATTTTTATTGGTCCATTCATTGTGTTTTTTTCCCTCATTCTGCTGTCTAAAATTATGTTAAATTTAAAAAAGAGAAATGTATACTTTCTTTTAAGATAATTTTAGCCAAGACCTTCTGAGCTTACACGATGCTGAGATCCTGCAGCTAAAACGGCATTATGAAGATCATAAAGAACTTTTTGAAGGTGTTCACAAATGGGAGGAGAGTTGGAAGCTTTTTTTGGAGCTTGAAGTAAGTTGAATAATTAAGAGTTGGTTGCTGAAAACGGATGTATACTGATGCTGTTGTTTAGAGTAAGCTTTTTGAATGTCATTCACTTATTCATTCTTTCTTTCATTCAAGAAAAAGGCTACAGATCCTTCCAGATTCACAAACCGAGGTGGAAACCTTCTGAAGGAAGAGAAACAAAGGTCTGACCTCCTTAAGAGCCTTCCCAAGGTAATTGTCCTATTTTGCCTAAACCTGAGCTTTAGTTAAACTAAGTAAAAGTAACTCAATGAGTGATACTGTTTCTCCAATTTAGCTGGAAAAGAAACTGAAGGCTGAGATTGAGCTGTGGGAGCAAGAGCAAGAAACCGAGTTTTTGGTCCAAGGTCAGAAGTTTATGCAGTTTGTTTCTGAGCAGTGGGAGCTACATCGACTTGAGAAGGAGCGGGAGAAACAAGAAAGAGTATGTGTTTTTTGTATGTATATCATGGAAAATGAAGTAAAAGGCTGTAATTACCATGTTTAACTGCTTAACATTAACCATATACCAAGAAGTACTTAGGTAAGCTTCATTATGTAGGTTTATGGCACTAGAACTTGTTGTTTAGCAAATTATTAGTGGAACATTTTTAAAACTTGGATACCAATTTCCTTTGTATTAGCAACTGAAAAAGAACAAACAAACAGAGGAGGATATGCTGTATGGCACTGCAGTTCGCACACCAACAAAACGCAGATTCCTGGGGAGCATGACGCCTTGCAAGGCACGAAAGGTAAAACATGCCAGTTTTACTTTTTATGAAATCAAATTGATTTTTTAATTTTATGCTTTTTTGCTTATTAATTTCTTTTATTTCTGCCTTACATTTGCAAATTCAGTCATTGCTTGAGTTGATTCATTACCTTCAGTGGATATAAAAAGTGTATACACACCTGCCAGTTTTTTTGGTGTAAAATTAGGGGTATGAGTTTATCAGCATTGCAGATCTTGACTCTTTCTTGCAAAGGCAAATCTGTCAGATTGCTTGAATCTGTCATGCACAAACGCCTTCAGGTCACCCCTTAGATTTTCTATTGGCTTTAGGTCTGGGCTCTGGCTGGGTCATTGCATTATTGTATATTATATTGATTCTTGGGGTCATTGCCATGTTGAAATTCCTTTTCACCTTAAGCTTTCCATTAGTATTTGGAATTCCCTCCATGACTGAGTAAGCCCCTGTTCCAGCAGAAGAACAGCAACCCCAAATCATGACATTGCCACCACCATGCTCCACCATAGATATGGTGTTCTAATGCAAAGTGGTTTTGTGTCAAACATAGCTTTTGAATAATAAAAAAAAACAATAAAAAATTTCCACATGCTTTTTGTTTTGAGGTGTTTTTCTTTGTTAGAAAAGAAAATCTTGCAACTCTACCCCATAGTCCAGATAAATAGAGAATACAGGAAATAGTTGTCACATGTAGTACACAACGAGTACTTGGCAGAAATTCCTGCAGCTCCTTCAGTGTTGCTGTAGGTCTCTTGGCAGCCTCCCTGACCAGTTTTCATCTTGTCTGTAAATCTTTTTTGGAGGAATGTCCAGTTCATGGCAATGTAACTGTTGTTCTATATTTTCTCTCTTTTTTGATTACTGTCTTCACTGTGATCCATGGTATATCCAATGCTGTGGATTTTTTTGTACTGTTCTCCTGATGGACACCGTGGCTTTTGCTGTAGCAGGCAACTTCTCAGTAAAGTTCTTGAAAATCTTACTAGGACAGCCAAACTTTATTTGGAATAAATCCAAGTTTCTTTAATTGATGGCAGGTGTGTACCCAAGAAGAATGACCGGTGTTTCAACAAGTATTAGTTTTAGGGAGTACACACTTTTGCAGGTAGCTTATTGTATGTTATAGGTCACATTAAAGATGGTAATTTTTTTGTAATGATTTATTGCGGACTCATTTTTGTATCACAAAAGCCTGACATTTTAACAAGGGTGTGTGCACTTTTTTTTATAATTTCCATTATATCACATTTACAAACCAGATTCCAAAAAAGTTGGGACACTGTACAAATTGTGAATAAAACTAGAATGCTATGAAGTGGAAGTTTCATATTTCAATATTTTATTCAGAATACAACATAGATGCCATCATGTATCAATGTGTCATTTTAAGGGAAAAATTTGTTGATTTTAAATTTCACGTCATCAACACATCTCAAAGTTGGGACAAGGCCATGTTCACCACTGTGTGGAATCCCCTCTTCTTTTTATAACAGTCTTGGGGACTGAGGAGACAAGTTGCTGAAGTTTAGGAATAGGAATGACTCATTCGTTTCTAATACAGGCTTCTAGTTGTTTAACTGTCTTAGGTCTTTGTCGCATCTTCCTCTTTATGATGTGCCAAATGTTTTCTATGGGTGAAAGATCTGGACGGCAGACTGGCATTTCAGTACCCGGATCTTCTCCTACGCAGCCATGATGTTGTGATTAATGCAGTATGTGGTCTGGCATTGTCGTGCTGGAAAATGCAAGGTCTTCCCTGAAAGAGACGACGTCTGGTTGTTCTAGAACATGGACATACCTTTCAGCATTGATGGTGCCATTCCAGATGTGTAAGCTGCCCATGCCACACGCA
>JBBIGC010000041.1:21616934-21628974 GCA_037576955.1 Lepidarchus adonis | reverse complement strand
ATTTAAGATTTTTTAGATATTTGGATTGAAAACAGGACAAAACTGCTAAGTTAGAAAATCATTTTTTGCAGTGTAGTTGGACTTACCAGAAGTTGCCAAAGGAAGGACGACTACTGTATCAGTGATGAGCTCATTGGTGCATGTGGGGAATGAACGCTAAACTGTGAAACTATGATCATAATGACAAGAGATTCTAAATATTAAATGCATTTTATTATATTGCTGTTTGGTCAAAATTGTTTTCCTTACCCCATAAAATTTCCTTTTCAGTCATACAATTTTGTTACAACAGCAACAATATTGGATTGTAATTGATGCAGCAACAATGTCAATGCCTCTGGGTTTGCAGATCACATTCCAAGTGAAGCGCATGAGAAAACCTAAATCAGACACTTCAGAAGGCTGGGCAGGTGAGGAGGATTTCCCCCAGAGTGAATCCTTAGCAGGACAATCCATTCTGGAGATCAGTGGACCCACCATTCCTTCACCTGGACCATCAGGTATGCAATCATATGAACTGACAGTCTACTGTACTAGTTTAATATAAGATTTTCTTTGTTTTCGAGAATGCTTTGTACATATAAAAATACTGAATAGCTTTATAATGGCAGACCTACACTACCGTTCAAATGTTTATCAATTCCCTTAACAATATAAAGCCAATTTGGTTTCAGTTAAATGTATAAAATGAAATAATTTTTCCAGTCCTGTGCAATATCAGACTACTTAATATTTTAATGTTATGTATTTAACTATTCATGGAATTTTAAGATACTACATTGTATTCATAATAATGTAATCATTTATTATAGTATTTTAGTTATTATAATAATGCAAATAGTTTCAAACTTTTGGATGTGGTTTGTGTTTTGCAGGGAGGTGGAGAGATTACAGCAGTTTAGGATGGCCGGGGCCTGAAGAGTGTCAGCGCACACGCCGGGTAGACCTGACCACTGTGGCCAGCACTTGGCTGGCTGTATCTGCCAAGAATATTGAGTATGCCACACCACAAACTGAATTCACATCCTCATCTTTAGTCAGACTGTTCGTTTAAGTTTGCAATTACTCTTTCCACTCCTTCTTTCAGCATCACAGAGCATATAGACTTTGCCACCCCACTCCAGGAGCCTGCTGCAGAACCTGTGTGCAATGCTAACCTGCCTGCTAGCATGCATACACTAGACCATTTGGGAGGAGTGGCTAACCGTGGAAGCATTCACTACACAGGAGAGAGCCAGCTCAAAGAAGTGGGTTTTTATTCATTCTGTTTATCAGGCTGTAACATACTTCCTTTAATAATACATTGCAAAGTCTTCCTCTTACTTACCGTATAATGCTTATTGCTCAGGTGCTTCAAAACCTGGGAAAGGATAAATTCTTGTCACAGTCCTTTGAGCAAGTGGGCACACGCATTGCAAAGGTCTTGGAAAAGGTATGGAATTAAAATGGTGGTGCAGAAACAAAACTGATATTTTTTATTGGAGATTATGTCATTGGTAAATGGAGGAATATTATATGGTTTAAATCACTTCTATGTTCTGATAGAGCTGCATGGCAAGAAATACTTTGTCTATGGCATAATTTGTGTACAAATTGTATTTTTTGCATGACAGTGGGTTTGTCATTGTACATTAGAATCAGACCTCGTGGGTTCTGTCCAGCATGGCAGCACTGTACTGGAGAGTAAAAGGTCAGGGCAAGAAGGCCATCGACTGCCTGCGTCAGGCTCTAAACTATGCTCCTCACCACATGAAGGTACCTGTTCTCCTACTAATAATTATAATTACTGTCTACACAGCCCAGGTTATGTAAAAGATGTGGCTATTCTCAGAAATATGCCACTTTTGTATTATGTTGTATGGACTGTTGGCATAACTAAGCGGCAAAGCTATAAGGCATTTTTCACATGGAGTTTTGAAAACAAACATTAATACTAATGGCATCTTTTCTTTAGTGCTCATGTTTGTTCTTGCAGTTTGTTTGCTATTTTTGATTCTTGGAGCTTTAACGTGAAGCAGAGCCTTAAACACCGAGCACTGCTTTTAGTAATGGAGCATTCATGCTGTTTGTTGAATTTTATTTATTATAATTGTTTTTTATCCAGAGTCTAAGTCTAAGAAAATTGGTTAAATTGTGACTTTGTCATCATTACTAGTCAGATAATTTCCTTTATTTTTATTTTTTTTTTTACTTTTCCTTTGTTTTGGACTTGGTTAAAAGGTTCTAGTGCATTAAACGTGTGAAAAGAAATGAATCATAATCAGCTGCTTCTGAAGGCATTTTTGCTGCACTGCAGTGTGTCACTTGCACCAGCAACTCCCTTCTGTGTTTGTATATTTAAGCAAAACCATACAATTTTATTATAAGCATTATAATAGTTATTGTAATATCTTCTATCACATTTGGAGCAGCTGTCATATAATGTCATCTTCTCTTCTCCAGGATGTTCCTCTGATCAGCTTGGCTAACATCTTTCAGAATGCCCGCCTGTGGGAAGATGCGCTGACTGTGGCCCGCATGGCTGTGGAGATTGCACCTCATTTTGTTGTCAATCATTTTACACTCGCTAATGTCTACATAGCAATGGTGAGTTTGCATCACTGCTGGTCTTATTCTTTTATTCCTCCACTGACGTTTTTCCACACCAATCTCATTGTGTGCTTTTCCAGGAAGAGTTTGAGAAAGCAATGCGCTGGTATGAGTCCACTTTAAAGCTTCAGCCAGAGTTCGGACCAGCCAAAGATCGTCTTCGCACCATTCAGTGTTACCTCCTCACCAAGAGGGACAGACGAGCTCCATAAAGGCATGAGGGGGGGAAAGGGCTGCACGCACACACACTGTCTACACGCACATATACACATACCTACAGATACATGCAGCTTCATTTTAGAAAACATGTATGAAAGTCTGTCTATTTTGATCTTCACTTTTTCCCCATGTAAGACTCATCCATGGTAGAGGGGTGTAACCAGGCATGATTATCTGTATGTTGTTTAAAGGAAAAGGGTTATAGTGATTTATAGACAGCTTTTTACAGATTTTATGGTTTAAAAAAAGGTGTAGTGTTCCAGCTCAGCTGATAATAAGACACATGCCTGGTTTATGTCAAAAGTATGATGCTAATACATTCATAGCAAAGAAACAAATGTTGCAATTTGTATGATTAACACGTATTAGGCCCACAGATTAAAATAATGTGAACTAAGGAACGGTGAGCTGTCCGGTTAGCAGTTCATGTCCAGATGTTAGCTGACCAGGTGTTTCATGACATGAGGTAGTTAGATACTTAACAATACATAAAGGGAAAGCAGGATAACGCATGAAGTTTGCTTAAAACATTATAATTTGGACCTCACTGCTTAATAAAGGGAGTTACCAGATATTGATCTACAAAATTGTCTTGTAGAATAAATGATCTTGAACATAAATTGGTCACTGTGCTCAATACTACTGATTTTTCTGCCAGTATGGAATGACTTACAGCATTCTAACTGCACTTGCTTTAATAATAGTAGCAGGTTATAATAGGTTCATTCGAATTATTGAAGTTTTTCTGTTCATAAAAGAGAATATTTCTGTACTCGATATAGGACCTAAGTGGGACCTCAAAGTTACGCAAAGGTGTATACCAATACTGCGTATTGGTAGCTTATAGAATGTTAAATATTGACAAGGCACAATTCATTTCCTTTATTTTGTTAACTCTAAACCTTGAAACATCTCATTTGCAGTGTTGATAATAAGAGAAAAAATGACAACGGTGTTCTGCCATACGCTACCATCTGAGTATCTATTGTATTCGTAATATATTTGGAAATTCAAGACAGTTTTATTTGGTGCAGTATGTATGGAAGAATTTGGTTACATGTGGCTGCAGTTATGGGCATGAAATAATAATTTGATGTTTTTAATTGTTTTTATTGATGGTTATAACTATTTATTTTTTTAATCAAACTCATTTGCTGTAACACTACACACACATACATACACACATACGTGCATATCAATGTTTGTAAAATGTAACAACTATGAATTCTTCCTTTTCATCAAAACAATAAAAAGTTATGTCTTATTTTAATAAAAAAAGTAACTGATAAAAATAAATATATATGCATTATAAGCATTTTAAAGTAAAGCTGAATGGTGTTATTTAAGACTGGGTATGTCTTTTTTTTTTTATTGAATACTGTAATTTAAGATGGAATATCATTCTCTTGGGTTGGTAAACCTTGAAAATGAATAAAAATAAATTAAAGACAAGTTTTGTCTTGTAAATTGTATTTTACAGTTTAGCAGGTACTATGTGGTAAATTGTGTAATGCTGCCAGTTGGACTTTTTGTACATTATTGTGAATATTACTGAGCTCTTCTGTTTAAACAGAAGGTGGCAGCATAACTTTACTAGATAGATTGTTCTTTTGATGATGAATTATAAACCAACTTCTCCTCAGTTCTGAACTGTTTCATATTTGACATCATCTATTTCTCAACTCTGCTTTTATTCATTGTTAGGTTCATAAGCTGAGACCCAGTTATGCTTATACACAGCTTTATTTCTTAATAAAAGTTGCTCTTCATAGAAGGGTGGTACAAATATTTTCAAAATGCAATAAAAATTTCACTTGAACCTTTATTTAAATTATTTAAATTTAAAAATTTATTTAAAAAAGAAAAAAAATTCAATAATTTTAAAGACCGACAGTCGTATTTTCTAAATAATCACAAATTTAGCATTTGATGGTCGTATCACTCCATCTTGGGACACTTGGGGCATTGTAAACTTTTTAGCCTTAAACTCAAACATACTGATTAGTTATTTTGCCGTTGAATATGTAGAAGATTCTTGTTTAATATAAGACTTGTATATATATATATATATATATATCACCTTGATGGCAACATAAGTCTCTCTGAAATCCTAATATATGCCTTGAAATCAATGTTATCTTCACAAACGTGCAACTAACCCCCAGTTAGTGCCCTTCATAATTATTGGCACCCCTGGTTAACATGTGTTCTTTAGCTTCTAATAAATTCAGTTGTTTTCCAAATAATATAGGGCCACAATGAACGACTTAGTACAACAAAGGTTTTGCCAACAAAACCACACCTAATCTTCTATAATGATTCACAAGATGGGAGAATACAGAAAGAGGGATCTTCGACTTTCATCTTTGCACAATCTCTCTAAATCATCCAGCGACCTGGGTCCTCTCCTCTGCACTCTCCTCTTCAGCTCAGTCCACAGGTTCTCAATGGGGTTGAGGTCTGGGGACTGAGATGGGAGGAGCTTGATTATGTGTCTGGTGAACCATTTCTGTGTAGATTTGGCCACATGTTTAGGGTCATTATCTTACTGAAAGACCCAGTGACGACCCATCTTCAGCTTTCAGGCAGAGGCCACCGGATTTTGATTTAAAATGTCCTGGAATTTCAAAGCATTAATGATTCAATGCACCCTAACAAGGTTCCCAGAGCCTCTGAAAGAGAAACAGCCCCACAGCATCACTGATCCTCCCCCATACTTCACAGTGGGCGTGAGGTGCTTTTCTCCACACTGATTATTCAAAAAGTTATTTGGCCGGCCCGGCATTTAAAAGGGACAGGCGCTTGTTGGAGACGGGCTATTATTCTCCTCACAGACGCAATGGTGATGGTATTTACAGCCACAAAATGTCCTGCAGCTTCTCATTTATTTAGACAGAAGATAAAACATCACGACTAAAATCATCCCTCTGTCTGTTCGGCGGTGATACTTGTCTGTGATTGGCTGTTATTGTGGGAGGGGTTTAGCACCGAATGCAGTGATAAGTTTAAACAGAGCAGCTTAATATCCGTCAATAACTCTCAGATATTGCAACAGAAATAAGTAATTATGCTCGTTACACTCATATAACTGTCTTCAGAAATCAGAGGTTTGTTTTAAGCTGTTTTATACCTTTTAGCGAATAAATTCTGTTAAAACCCGGAGGTAGAAAGTGTTAGCTGCAGACGCGTGTGCCCGTGAACGTTTGCACAAAATGCAAACAGGTGATTTTATGAAAAATAATTATTTCTTAGGGATTTTTGTCCCCTTAAAATTCATTTGAGTTGAACTTTCAGTGTGAGTTTGCTTCTGCAATAAAATTGTAATTATGGAGGGCACTGTAGATGCTGACTTTTCGCTCGTAACGATCTCAATGGTCATTTTCATTTTCTTCTTTTCCTCCCCTCACCCTCAGCTAGAAAACAAAGCTAAAATGTGGACTCACTTGACCACAGCACATGGTTCCAGTCTTTTGGTCCATGTTAGATGAGCTTGGGTTACAAGAACGACCTCACTGTTCTATCTGCATTGAACTGATGATCTGCAAGTTGCATTTCTGGAGAGACAACATTAGCCAACAACAAAATTATGGTTGAATGTTTTTTTCCCCATGTTTTTCTGAAATATGTCCGAGCACAGGTGTCTGTATCTTTTTGTTTGTTTGTTTCTTTGGCTTTTTGTGTCACCAGAGGCCTTGTAGATCGTGCACATTCAACAGGAGTTTCTAATTTTGACCTTTATGCAGGAGATGTCTCAGAATTCTCTCAACCTTTTCACCATGTTTTGTTTAAATGTCTAAATTCTCTATAATCTTGAGTTGCAATGTGTTTATTTTGACTTTACTGCTACTTTGTGGCACAAATGGTTGAGCCCGGACTTTGAGACTGAGCCGTTGCCGGATGCTACTTTTATACTCCGTAATGATACTTCTGCTACTGATTAGACCGTTTAATAATAGAATAGAAAAGAATAGAATAAACCTTTATTGTCCCACGAATGAAAAATTAAGGAAAATTTATGAAAACCTACTTGAATTACTTGAATATTCTGTCAACTTTTCAACTCTTTCCCGACTTGTGTGGTGCAGCATTCAAATTCTACATTTGTGTCTATTTACAAGATGCTATTAAGTTGGTCAGTAAATCTGAAACATCTTGTATTTTTGTCCATTAAATAAAGCTTCACAATAACATCACAGATTTTTGTTTTTATTAAAATTTTTTAAAAGTATTCCAACTTTTCTGAAAATTGGAATTGATTAATATATTCTGGACTAGTTGCAATAGCCAGAACCTTAGGATCTGTGTTTTTTTTTTTTTATATATCCTTTCAGTTATTTATAATGTTGTGCATTCTGGATATATACCTTTTCAGACCAGTAGGTGGCTGTGTGCTTGGCAGAAGCTTCACTAGACTTTCACTAGGTGTTTCCCAAACAAGTGATCCATGGAAAACGCAAAATGCAGAGGCGCAGGCTGAGCCAGGATAAAGCCGTGTAACATGCAGTCCCTCTCATCGGCCATTATCCATCAGATGATCCTTTTGACGAAATGGCAGATGCGTGTTGTTTTCTAACGTCCACATCTTATGGCAAATAAAAGTATTTATGCATTTAGAATGAAGGGGGGTGGAATGTTTAATCACTGCACTTCCCTTTTTCCTAAAAAGCACCTTTCAGTCGAGCTTGGTTGTGGCATTGTAGGCTGGGTGGAGTCCCTGCCACATCCTCCCTCACTCGTACACAAAGCTCATCATTGTAGAATGTGCAAAAGAACCAGAAAGCCCCCCGCTGAATCGCCACCTGGACAGCCTGAAGAAAGAGGGGCATCATTCTTTTATTAGTGGTACAAATATGTTTTGGTCACCTAGCTTAGACTGTGTTTTGTTCATACCCTTTCAAAAAAGAAATTTCAAAATACCCCCCCTACCTCACCTTCTTACCCCCAGCCATAACCACCACTACCCCCCACCCCCGCGCGCTGAATTAATTTGATGCTATTTTTGAATGTCTATGTTTCTAAGGGATACCTAATGACGCAGTGACGTCAATGCGGGTCAATAGCACAGTGATAGGCTGGTGGAGGGGGAAGCTTTTGCTCTCCGCTAGGGGGCAGCACTAGTGTCTCCTCTGTGAAATGTCCCGATAACGCAAAACATGAAGGAAAGAAGTAATCTTTAAAATGAACTCTCCCGCTTTCATTATTATTATTATATATATATATATATATATAAAATCTCATGTCTCACACACTTCTTACAGACTATGAGTATGGTGCCTCTTCGAGTGTCGTTCTTAATTTTTAAACTTCACTTCTTCGTTGCCAAAACGCGCGTGCACACCCCATTGAGAGAAAAAAAGAAAACCTTGGGCGAATCTCGTGCACGCGGTGAACCCGGTGGTCTAGACGCGCGCGCTCTCGCGCATGCCCGTACACCCCGTCCAGTCTGTCTGTAGTCTTACTCAGACGCGCACACAAACTCGCGCGCGCACACACACACACGGTGGGACAGCGTCTGCGGCGTGACCAGACTGAAAGGTGAGTGCTGGCGGTTTGTGCGGGTGCGCGCGCGCAGTTCTCTGACCAGAGAGTTTTTAAAAACTTATCCACTGTTTATTGTAATCTGTGCTAGTTTCGCAGTGTAGGAATTTAGAGGTGGTTTGGTTGAGCTTCCTGTACAAACGGGAAACGGAGCAAGTTTAGCTCCCAGTTACTGCTGCTGTGTTTGGGGCAGGTTGCAGTGCAGTAGCTACTTCCGTGGCGGCAGGTGGTTTAGACTAGACAACTTCTAACAGGGTCTGCTTGTAGTGTGTGTGTGTGTGTGTGTACACATACTCGCTCTGCTTGTGCGTGTTGTATTGTTTTCAGTGATGAAGTGAATGTGGAGAGGAGAGCAGCTGAAAACTCACTGGCTTTAAGTTTTTCCTGTGCTTCAGTGAAGCTGCTTGTAGTCACGACTCATTCACAAGTCTACACTAGTCCTGGGCTTTATGAGAAGCAGTGTGCTTTAACTCAAACCAGCATTATGCTCACGTCCCCAGGATTCACATTTTATACAAGTATATTGTACATCACATACACACACATCTGTGATCAGATCGTCTGAACGAGGGCTGCACGATATGGAGAAAATATTAATATTGCAATTATACTACTACACATTGCAATTGCGATAAATTAAATAGAATTATATATTCTATTATTAAAAGGGTGTACAAATATTGTTAGTGTCAAATATGCACATCCAAACAGTCCATGTAAGTACTGAGTTTTTTGTGATCTCACAAAACCAATTCACATGTATCTCCTTATTCAGGGGACAGCAGTTTAGCCCCGCCCACCCATGCTGTTATAAGGAGTGTTTCAGCCCCATGCTGCTTTTTGAATGAGCTGCAGTACAGAGTAGTCAGTCCCAACAAAACCACTTGGAGTTGTGTTGCAGTTGTCTGTTATACTGGTATCACACAAGATGATGTATCATGGAGAACTAGTTGGCAACAACTCACCAGTTTAGTAAGTAATAAGATATGGAAAGCTGCCAACGTTTTTATGAATTTTAGATGGTTTGGTGGTGGTGGGTCCTGTGATCATACTGAGCACTTCTGTGAATGTTGCCAACTTTGCATATATTTTCACATACAGCTCAAATGGAAACCCACTTAAACCCTCTCCCACTACATACCATCACCACTAAACCCAGCTAAATTCATGAGCAACTTCAGCACCATGGACAGCAACCCCACCAGAAATTCCGTAGAGCAGCCACATTGGTTTTCTGAAGAATCTTTCAGTTGAGATTTTCAGAGAGCTGGTTCTTCAGTGAACTAAACTGCATATTCTAATGGGATTGAAGTAAGTATAAAAGAAGGATAAAAGAATGTAACACGAGTATAAGTTTGGTAATGACCTGATGAGTGCAGTCGTGCATGTTGGGAGCAGAAAAAAACACTGGGTGATGGGTGTTTTAAAGGTATATTTTGTGTGGCAAACACATTAGTATTACAAATATGTTAAATATTTCTCTATATACATAACTACTGGGTCCATTCTGCATGAAACAGTGCACTTGTATGTACTGAAACATTTGATACAGTTATAATTTTATATTATAAATAATACACTGATGGTAAAAAGGTAGAATCATGACCAAATTCTTAGTAATGACACTTGATGAACTCTAGTAGTGGATAGAACCTCCACCGTCCACCCGGCAGACAGGGAAACAGCCGTTTCATTTTGTACGCTACAGTAGTACTAGTACAAACTAGTAAGAGCAAAGAACCTGCACTGTTAAAGGGCCCAAATTATAAAGCTCTAGAGTTTGAAATGGACAATCTCTTTCATTCAGTCAATGTGACCATAACAGCTAGTCTTGCCCCATCCATTCACAGTGAAGCTGTTTCTGCCTGGATTGGGTTTTGAATGAAGCAGAGGTCATTTACGTCCATTAGTTTTAAAGGTACGGTTTTAAATACAGACTATTAAGGGGTAAAGCTGGGGAACGGTGATGTAAATATGATGTAAACCTGCAAAAAGATGGAACAGAATACAAGAACATTTGGGAATTGAACTCTAAAAAGAAGTGTTCATTGTGTCTTATTGTTATCCATTCTTGAAAAATAGTGGAACCCATTGCTATGACAAAGCTATTTTTTTAAAGAGCCATGGAAAGAGCCACTCAGACTTTCACAGGGTTCTTAGTCATTGTTCTACATAACCATTGCCTTTACTAAATAAAAACCCTCTTAAAACCCTATTTTTAAAGGATGATGATCATGGTATTGCATGATTTTGCGACGGACAATATGTATTGGTGACATGTTGGCGCGTTTGACCCAGAGAAGACCGGTCCATGTCGGTGGTCCTGAGCACTTAGTGCTTGTCACGTTTTCTCAGAGCTTTTGCAGCACGACAACTGTACATGTGTGCTGGATTTCTACGTGACTTTGGTGAAATACCAGCAAGTGTGCTAAGAATAGCAACACTGCATCTCCATTTAGAAGCTTGTTGTGGTCGGTGTGGCCATTCCTGGTCATGCATGAAAGGAGAGAGGGAGAGAGAGGGAGAGAGAGAGACAGCACATGGACATGAATGTTGAAAATAGAAAAGCAGAACCTGTTTTGTCGCTCTCGTGTAACACTGAAAGCATTTAACTGCACTTAAATGCATTTATCATGGTGTTCCCACTCCAACAGAACAGCCACCCAGACCAGTGAAGTCTTTAATCAGGGCATCAGAGAAGAAGAGGGGGGGGGGACCTAAACGTGACGTCAATGCTTAGGGGCTGACGCACCCTGGAAAAAAAAGGAGAACGAAATAAGGCGAAAAAAATATAATTTTTTGTTATTTTGTCCCCTCCACATAACCATCATTCATATGAAGTGGCTGAAATGAAAATTGGATGCATGGATGAATGGGGTGGAAGGAGGCGAGCGTGTCCCATTAAAATCTTAACACACGAAGGGATGGGAAAATGATGGAATTGGGGGGTGGGGGTGGACGGGACAGGACGGGAAAATTGGGGCAAGGCACAGTGGCGCGCGTGCCAGGCTCGCACTAGTGGCGCGAGGGGAAGTGCGTCTTCCTCGCGCTCGGGCTCGTTCGCTTCCAAACGCGTCTGAGGCGTAAGGCACGAAAGGAAGGGAGGCGACGTGAACGCGCATATCACGGCCAGCGAGGGAGACGTGAACGCGCATGTCACGGCGATCACGTAGAGGAGCGTTTGTGGGCTAAAAATAGTAACGGAGTTTGATCGTGATCTCGAAATAGAAGGGAGGGGTGGGTGGTGGTGGTGGTGGGGAGGGGGGTTCACCCTCAGAAAGAGGCCTCGTTTGGAGAGAGAAAACCCTGGAAACAGCGCGTGCTCCGTGCAGATACAGTTATGCGCGTGTCCTTCAAGATCTCCCTCAGTTATGAATTGAACGGAGCATATTTCTGGTGATATTAGAGCCCAGAAAACTCGAAGAACAAAGACTGCAGTGGAAATCTGATCCATACATTTTATTTACTCATGGTGACTGGGAATCACCCTTTCTACAAACCAGTGAATGAGGGTCCAACAGACAGAGCTCCTACAGCATGTGGGCGCCATTGAGCCTTTCACTTTAATGCCCTCGGCTGCAGAATGGAAACACACCAGTGTGAATGGAAATTGTTTTTTTTTTTTTTATTGTTGTATTTGGTTTTTATTCTTTTATGTCAGTGTACAGCACCTTGGTCAACTCTGTTGTTTTAA
>JBBIGC010000041.1:21577275-21590146 GCA_037576955.1 Lepidarchus adonis | reverse complement strand
GTCAAGAAGTCCAAGATCCAGTTGCAGAGAGGGGTGTTTATTCCCAGCAGGTCCAGCTTCCTGATCAGCTTCTGAGGTATGACAGTGTTGAATGCTGAACTGAAGTCAATAAACAGCATTCTGACATAAGTGTCTTTTTTATCCAGGTAGGAATGGGTGGGATGAAGGGCAGATGCAATGGCATCGTCTGTGGAGCGGTTTTGGTGGTAAGCAAACTGTAATGGTCACTGCTACAGGCCTGATGTGCTGGCTTGTAGCCTGTGTGGTCTGAATTCCCTGCCACATGCGCCTTGTGCCCTTTGAGCTTGTGAAGTGATTGTTGATTTTCTTTGTGTAGCTTCGCAGAGAACCAGGGTTTGTGGTTTGGCCGGGTGGTGACGGTATTGGAGACTGTGACATCCTCGACGCTAATGTAGCAGGTCCCTGAGGGTGTGTAATCCTCCAAGTCCAGCTGCATCTCTAAACATCTCCCAATCTGTGCAGTCAAAACAGTCCTGAAGGGCAGATATGGCCCCTTGTGGCCACGTTCTCACCTCTCTGACCTCTCTACTTGAGATAGGATTGATAAACAGGGCTGAGAAACAAGGATATGGGAAGGTGGTGTGGTGCAAAAACTTTGTCACATCTCAGATATGTAAATATAGTGATATTCATTCAAGTAGGCAACTAATCTCTGGTGAGAGTGAAAATAAAACCAGGAGCTTAGAGCTTCAAACGTATTAACTGGTTGAGTTATGGATGCAGATGAATGATAGATGATGTAAATGATATTGAGGACTGCTGCTCTTGCTTCAATGTAGCTCACACAACTTGTATTTAACAGCGCTACTTTGGTTTCTTCTTTTACATAGTGTTCAGTCGCATGACTGGCACGAGGCTCTGAAGGACAAAAATACCTTCAAACATGGCAAGAAACACTGGACACTCCACTGAAGTGCAGTGTTGGCCTATTAATTGTCCATCTTGTTCCAATTAATACTTAGATAATCTATCAACGGAAGAAAAAACCCCTGCAAGTTTTAGACTCTTTAGATAAATATACAGCAACCGCATCATTATTTAACTTACTTAAACCAGTGAAGTCTCTGCCAGAGCTCAGCTTCGGCGACACCTGCATACATCTTATGAAGAATCCCTCCCCTTATACTGCAGGTTGGAAAAAAGCTTACCAGTACAGCTTAAAGTATTTTTGAAGTAGATGGGTCAGTAATTGTGTTTATTATGTTTATATGTTTCCAAAAACTTATAATCAGTGTTAGTTAGGATGCAAATTTGTAAAAAAAAAACATTTTTCCCTTTCAGCAATCAGTTGTTTAGTCTTCCTTTCTTCCTTCCTTCTTTCCTTCCACAAAAACAGACAGTGCCAAAATGAGTGCATAAATCAGTGATAACAAAAAATACAATCAAAATGCTCAGTGTATACTTGAGTTTGATGAATTCTTCACTGCAAACACGTGCACTTTCATAGTTCTCATTCTTTTGTTCCCACCCCAGGGATGGCAGCACATCTAAAAGCAACAATCTGCAATCTACTTCTCTGTTTTCTTTCGCAGAGGGGATTCTGTAGAAGCATAACCCAGGCTCGTCTCCCCATTGGTTAGTACAGCAAAGTGGAAGAACAACAATCTGACATTTCCTCTAGATAAAAGCAAATGTCTAGAAGAATAAATGGTGGCCAGTAGAGGAAAGCCTTGTGTTCCATTCAGGTATTAAATCAAGATGTCACATCAAAGAAAAATACAGCTAATAATTAAAACTATATTCTGCTGTATATATATAGTGGTATATATATGTATGGTTATATTCAATATATATATTGAACATAGCCACAAGTTCTGCTGTTTTTTTTTTTTTATGATTTGATTTCAACTTCAACTTTCAACTTTAATAGATTTATAAAGCACCTTTAAAACAACAGAGTTGACCAAGGTGCTGTACACTGACATAAAAGAATAAAAACCAAATACAACAATAAAAAAAAAACCCAAATAAGACAATAAAACCAACATCTAAACTGATTTAAAAGCCAAGGAAAAGAAATAGGTTTTAAGAGCACTTTCTTTTCCTTGGCTTTCAAATCTGTTTAGATGTTGGTTTTATTGTCTTATTATTTATTTATTTCACAAAATGTTGAAGTGATCACCAATCAGAGTCAGTTTCTTGCGTGAAGATCATGGTCCTCACTATCCTTCTAGTTTTTAATAATGCATTAGACATAAATATATATACTGCCTGTCCAAAAAAAGTCACCACCTGGAAAATTTAAAAATAAAGCAAATAGGTAAAATCTCAAACCCGCTTTTACCTATTTGCTTCATTTGATTTATATGGGGAAATCAAATCATAAAATAAACAACAGCAGAACTTGTGGCTATGTTCAATAGTGAAAGGAAGACCATTTCCACATGCACAATGCTAAGGGATTGGAACTAAACAACTGTGTAGCCTTAGTTTAATCTCAATTATAGGCTTCAATTTGCTAGGGAGCATAAATATTGGGACTCTGGAGCAAAGGAAGAAGTGACCTTCTGCCTTTACTCTAGAGTCCCAATATTTATGCTCCCTAGCAAATTGAAGCCTGACGAGTCCAGATTTACCCTGTTTCAGAGTGATGGCACATCAGGGTAAGAAGATATGTGCATGTGATTCTCATATAATGAATAGTGCATACTGTACAAACCTGTGGGGTCAGGTCCAGTTTCAGCAACATTTTTTGACCAAAGAATGAAGTCAGCTGATCATCTGAATATACTCAGTGAACAGGTTTTTCCATCAGTAAATTTCTTCTTTCCTGATGGCACGGGCATATTTCAAGATGGCAATGCCAGAATTCATTAAATTAGTGGTTCAGGGAACATCAGACATCATTTACACACATGGACAGCCCACCACAGAGTTCAGACCTTAACCCCATTGAGAATCTTTTGGAAGTGGTGACACAAGATTTTACACAGTGGTCAGACTCTCCCATCATCTATACAACATCTTGGCGAAAAATTAATACAACCCTGGATGGAAATAAATGCAGTAATCAAAGCTAAAGGTTGGTCCAATAAATATCTGAGTATGTGACATTTTTGTATAGGCAGTGTATATACTATATATAATTGCAATTTAATATTAGAGCTAAACCATTAGATTACATTACATTAGATTTTACTCACTTCTGTTGCCAGTGGTTTAGACATTAATGGCTGTGTGCTGAGTTGTTTTAAGGTGACAGCAAATTTGCACTTACACAAGCTGTACACTGACTACTTTACATTGTATCGGTCTTATATCTTCAGTGTTTTCCAATGAAAACATAATAAAATATTTACAAAAAGTGAAGGATGAACTCACGTTCATCAGTGCAGAATGAATGCATTATTGCTGTGATGTAAGCAGGGTCACAGCCTCAGAAAAGAAGCTCTTCCTGAGTCTCAGATGCAGAGCAGTTGACATACCATACTGAGATGCAGTAGTACATTAGTAACCAGTGTCTTGCCTATTTGGATGACCTGTTTGGACAACAAGGTATTTGAAGCTGGACACATGCTCTACTACAGCGCTATTACTGTAGACAGGAGTGTAGATGTGGCTCATCCTAAATTGGCTGAAGTTGGCTAATTTCCAAGGTTTCCTTGGTGTTAAGGTTCCTTGGTTGTTATCCACCCACCATGCTGAACCTCATCTCCTCAGGCTGTCTTGCTATCACCTCTGGTCAGACCCACCATAGTGATGTCATCTGCAAATCTGATAATGGTGTTAGAATCATGCACAGGAATACAGTCATGGGTGCAAAAGGAGTATAACAGAGGGCTCAGCATGCAGCCTTGTGCACATCGCTTTTCAGGGTGAGAGTGGAAGAATATGTATGTTGTTAAGCTTAACAGAGAATTGTCTGTCAATCAAGAAGTACAAGGTCCAGTCGCAGAGTGATGTGCAATCTGGTAGAGCTTGGAGAACAGCTTGAAGGGGATCATTGTGGTGACCGAACCAGTTGTTCAAAGCATATGGCAATGATGGGTGTGAGTTCAACTGGGCGTAAGTCATTCATGACCGTGTTTCAGATATGCCAATTTGGTGGAGGACTTGAAGCTTGTGTGAACAATTGACTGGGCCAGTGACAGATTGAAAATGTCCATGAAGACCCCAACCTACTGCTCTGAACAGACTCCAAGCACACAGCTTGGTATTCCATCTGGACCAGCTGCCTTCTACACACTCACTCTGCCTGAAGTGACACAACCCTCAGAGGTGGAAAGTGAAAGAGGCAGCGCCCCAAGTGGAAGATCCATTTTGAAAGTCACTTCCTTGTTGCCTCGATTAAAGGGAGCATAGAAGAAGCTTGTCAGGTGTGCAGATCTGGATGGTCACAGTACTGGGTGGTTTGAAATCCAAGATTGTCTTAATGCCACATGTGATGGGGATGAGAGGAGATGAAGTGTTCTTTTCTGTTTGTATGCATGTTTGGACTGAGATTCCTCTTCTCAGGTTGGTCCTGGCTGAGCTGTAAGCCTCAAGGCTCCAGACCTGAAAGTTGTGTCTCTGGCCTTGAGCAGGAGGCGAACCTCTCTGTTTATCCAAGGTTTCTGATTGGGGAAAGCTTTAATGTGTTTTTGTGTTGTCACTCTGTCCACGCACTTGTTGATGATATTAATCATGTTTTATTAACCACCTTTATGGAAATGGAAATTGAAAGAGTACAATTCACAGGGGCTCAGATCACAGGAGCCGCAATTATAATTCTATCCTATATAGTTCAATATTGCCACACTTCACTTGGGAGAGTTTGATAATACTGAAATATAATAATAATGCATTGCTTTTAAATTAGATGCCTAGTATATTAGATTGAATACTCAACCCTCAAATCCAAAAGAGTGGATTTTTTGTTAATAGGAAGGGCTTGGTTGAAAAAATACATAATGAAAATAATTACATTTTTAATGCAATAGAAAAACAGATAAAAAAAATCACAATTAGATATTTTCCACAAATGAGTGAGTTCTAATTGTTATAACATACCAAAAAATATTCACAGTTAAATGATATTCAGTCCAGCTCTTATATTGTGATACAGTATTATCCTTGATAACTTGATGGTAAGCCTATCTCCAGTCTGAGCTAAGTGCACATTGTATCCTCAGTTAAAACATGTATTTTCTCAGGAAGGCCCAGGCTTATGTGTGAGTAGGAGCAGTTCATGCCGTGAGCTTAATTAATCGTATCAATTTTAGCAGACATGAAGATCCCAGAATAGGATGGTGGTGACTAAACTGCTTAATAATAGCCGTGACTAAGCATTAGGGGCGAAAAATACTAGCTACAGAGCAGTATCCCTCAGTTCCAGTGCTTAATGTCGACACATGCTGCACTCCTTTTAGTCAAGATTAAAAAACAGTAACAATAATACAAAGGTAAGCCTGTGAAAACGCTAGCACACAGACTATAATTTCAGCAAAAATGAACCAAGCATATTCTTACATGTACGCTCAATCATTTCCTAAGTAATAGGTTTGATGCATGTCTTGGTTCTGATCAGATAAAATGCTGTGACTGAGGAGCTAATAGAGTTAGACCCAGGCTTCATTTGCATGTTCCACACGATCAGGAATACAACATGGTGGTAATAAACAAAATAAAAGTCATTTTTGGCATCCAATTGTTCTTGATTAAGCTGCTCCCCTCAGATAGCACTAATCATGCCCTTTAGGTGAAGATAACGCTTCCTGAATGTTCGTGCAATCTGACTGATTTGAATTGTAAATTGACGATCGCAGCCGCTTTGCCCTAAGTGCAGAAGAAGGGCAGCTCAAGTCTGAACCGCTTCATAATTCAGGCCTCTGCTTTCCGCTCTCCGTTGGAAATGTGAGGAGATTTTAGACATCTCATTTGTGAAAACCTAAGTGCGAGGTCACGTGGCTTTGCTGAAATTGTTTGTCTTGTGTTTGTCTATGCAATTTTTGATATTAAATGCGAAGGATGTAACTTGTTTATGCAAAGCGCACTAATGCGCCTTGTTAACAGTTTCCAAAAAAGACTTGTACTGGGCTATGTCGGCCTTTGACCAGGCCTTATCTAACATGCAGATCCTGCCTTTCCAAACACAGGTAATTAGTTCAGTGTTTGCAAGGTTTTTAATGGCACTCTCCATGTTTGGCAAAGAAGTGTGTTTTGGCACAGAGTGGCTTTACTCTCAGCCATTTTCATCCCCTCTGTTCTTTTCTCCAAGGGGAAACTTAGCAAAAGTGGGCTGTCCTGAGGTGCCTCCATGTTCCTTGGACTTTGTCCATGCCTTTTTATGGGCATCTCATTTAGGGAAGCAGGTGTAAAATGCTTTTAGTTAATGGCTAATGCTAATGCTAATGGACGAAGCCTAAAAATGAGGTATCTTATTAGAGGACCTCTATCAAATTTTCTACAATCTAGGTGTCACATTCTGTAAGATGCATATTTAGCAGCAATGAATTTAAGGAGGATGAATTTAGAAATATGAATTATGAACTGTTAAGACTAAATTCCCCTTATCTCATTTGCTATTTTTTCAGGGTCTAGTGAAGGATTATACTTAGCGCAAGTAATCTTCTTATAAAACTCAAAGGTAAGTGACTCAAAAGAGATTCTGATCGAAACTTTTTTGTTTTGCTACAGGCACACTGGATTCCTCAATGTCACTCTTACACTACTGCTATTGCTGATACAGGCCAGTACATTATTCGAGATAAAGAGCATGGATTAGCAGACATTTTGCTTTGCCCTCCTTACCTCCATTGCCTCTCAAATTAAGTGCAAGGCTGATTCCTTTTCTGCTAAGACGACAAGATAATCAAATGCATAACAGGTAATTTAGTGGCAAAACGACCTTTCTCTGGCCCTGATAATTAGACTGGCAGATAAGGAGCGTGAGAGAGAGAGAGAGAGAGAGAGAGAGAGAGAGAGAGAGAGAGAGAGAGAGAGAGAGAGAGAGAGAGAGAGAGAAAGCACAGGACTCAATAACATTACTATGCATGAGAACAGACCACATCACAGTGGCCTGTCAAAGATTCACTTTTGTCTGGAAAGGACTAATCAGGGCCATCTGACTCCCTCTTCTGCGCACTCCGTTATCACATGGGCACTGCCGTTTACAGGAGTGACCACAGGTTTGAGTGTTACGACAGTCCCCTCAGATCAATCAACCTGACAAGGCCAATGGCAGCAAATTTGATATACACTGAGCTCTAATTATTCTGTTCTCTTTGTTGATCCACCATTTCATAGTGTAGTCCTCCCACTCCTTTTATTGAGAATATAAATTGGTAATGAATGGACTTGTATCATAAAATGACATTCTCTTATGCATATGAGGAGCAGGCTTTATTATCAGCTACCTTTGTACTTTAGTGCCAGTTCCCACATACAAATTCGGTTATTTGCCAAATAAAATAATTATGGGGTGTGGGGTGGGGGAGGGGGCTATTGTGGGGTGTTAGATAACGGGGTCTTTAACTCTAAAGTGGTGAATGTAGGGTCACAAACCATGTCAAGCCCTGTGACCACACTATAGGCTGACACACTGTAAGCTGTATTCTCATTCTCCAAAGTCGGACCTATAGCTCCTAGCTCCTAGAGATTCAGAATCTCTGATTCACCCAGATTTTCTGCCACCTAACACAAATGACCATTACTGCTGGCTGAAACTGGTTGAAACCGGTTCTGACCCTCCCATTCTGTTCTGAAAGAGAATACAAATAAAATTTCTACAACTTAAGTCAATTGAAACTCTGCGTTCCTCACCTCTTCCTCACCTTCTCTTGTCAGGAGAATCCCTCTTTCACAAAACTTCTACCTGTACTCTTTTGCTATTATTACTTTGACTAAATTTGTAATCACTCTCTTTTGAATAAAACCTTTGAAAATTAGTTGCCGACCTGACTTTTCTTGAAGAACATTGCCAAATCAGTCCACGTTCTTCTGTTTTCCAGTGATGTGTCAACAGGCAACCAAGATGAGCAGAGGTAAGACCAATAACTTTTTCTGTTGGCTCATGTTGCTTTCTGCACTTTCATCAAAAGCATGGAAAATGGAAGTTATGCTACCATCAAACACAGATATCAAATGACTAAGATTACTGTCGTTTATTTAATTGGGTTACATCACACTCCTTAAAATAGCATCATGTGTCCAATAATTTTTGTTTATTTAATCAGACCGCTCACTTCAGGTCAGATTTCACCTTCACTAAATATTTACTTCATCCCTCCTTTCATGCATCCTGACAGTCCCGCTATTTTCTGTTTATCAACTTTAAGCCGTATACCCGTAGGGCACAAATCACATCTGAGGCTCAAATTACACAAGACCTGACAGCTTGAGTCCATACAGAAATCTTATCGAAGGGAAATGCTGGGTTAAGACAATTTCAGGTAAAGAATATGAGGAACCGTTTGGCACAACTGTCATTAGTGGGCATTTGTAAATCATTTGTGTAAAATCATTTGCGTTTAAGGTGTTTGCCATGCGGGAGAGCAGAGTGGGTGGGTTCTGTCTTTTATCAACTGTGGCTTGTGGTGCTTGTGATTTCGCAGAACAGGAGAGTTTGGCGATCATGTTTTTTATCCGGGAGTTGAGGGTGTTTCCATCATGCTTGATGGTGCACAAAGCGTAGACCCCTGAACACCCACAATCCACTTGTATCTCTTGTTAGCTCTCCTTCTATTTCATGATGCAACCAAATTTGGAGGTTTCAACTCTGTCAGTGACTTTAACTTCAAGTGTCACCGACTTGTCATTTGACTCAGACTTACTCTTCAAATGATTTCAGTCTTAAGACACATGACATTTCAGCGCGACAAAAACCTGAAGAAACATTTCAGTTCTAATCTTGGTTTTGCTATTGCAGCTGTAAACACACAATTGAAGCGTATAACATGGACATTTGAAATTTTATAACAGCTTGTAACTTCATAGCCATAGCAATTAACTCCAGATGAGGTGGTAATCAAAACCAGTGTTACGACAGTATATGTTTTATGACCCAACACATTGGCCTAAAATACTGACTGACCAAAATGAAAGACCTAATCAAGGCTTTTGCTGAACCAAGAACCAATTCTGACTATGGTAAAAGGCAAATTTGCATTAAAATCTGAGGACTTTGATTGGGGCCTCTGAATAAAACTTTGCTTGGGGCCACAGAAGCACCAAATCTGTCCCTGTAGACAAAGATTTAAAAATAAATATTTATTTTTAATTACATTTTTTACTTTTTAAATTTAATTCAGTTCTGGTTCAAAAAATACAAAAGGATGTAAGTATGTTATTCTGTTTAAAAGCGTTATCACTATCCAAAAATCACAGATATTTAAAGAGAATCACAAATGCACTGCCACCATTAATGGCTGTGCAGTACCATTCGTTTACTATTGGTAAACTTAGTTTACTACTAAGTGGTGCACAGATGAATATGCCAGAGTACATGGAGCGCTATGGCACTTCTTGACCATGCTGTATGTATCTATAAACATCATAGGCTGAAATACTCTTGTCTTATTAAGTGCCAGCACTAATGCCCTGAAAATAGACCTGATAAGTGTGAAATGCGCAGTGTGAGGCCGCTAACCAGTGCAGCACATTACAAGCATGACTGCTGATTTGACTTGAGTGCTTTCTAGTTTTGTTTGTGAACATACCAAATGCTAGACCCCCACACACACACACCACACAGAACGCATACACTCCCCCCAACACACACTTTGCTGCCAGCTCTTCAGCCACTCACCCATCTGCCTTTTAGCCTACATCTCCACTTGCTCTAGTCAGCTCCTCTCTTGTGCTCAACTCCGGTTATATCTGATCCCCCCCTATTTATTAATAAAAGATATGCTCCTTTTAACAACACTGTTGTAATCCAATCACTTCCACTGCTGCTGTGGCTCCTCAATCCACATCTTGTGCTTTTGTGCAAGTGCGCGAGTGAGCGAGTGTGCTTTCTCTCGCTGAAGTTACATTGTATGCCCTGTGAGCGAGATGAAAATTATGTTTCTATGGCAACAAGTGCAGAATTGTTTGGAGGTCAGACACAAATACAAGGAGGATAGAGATTAGGGTATTAAAAGGGAATAACAAAAAGGCAGGTTTGCTTATGAATAATACATGAGCCATTGTGAAATCATTCACCAGGAATTAAATTTTTAAATTTGTAATTGTAAAAGTTTTGTCAAATCATGACTAAAGGTATATAGGTAATGAAGCTGCAACATGTTAGCAATAGAAATGTTCAGGTTTTCCGTATTGGCAAAAAAAAAGCCCTCTAAAAATAGTGCCCGATTTGATGGATGCCAGACTGTGCCCATAATTACACATTTTGCTATCACACATATCTCTATCTCTGTACAAGTGTCTGTATAGACCAGCAGCTATTAGACTGCTCATCAGCGCCCTTGTTCCTAGGCCCAATGGAGGCTGTGCCAGGTACATCAATATCAATGCTGAGCAAAGGCAATAACAAAAGCTCTTCTGACATTGGCATTAGTCTTCCAAATCACCCGTCCTGCCCCTCAGCATAAGGGTGTAATGTTTGTGATTTCTCTCGACAGCACAATTTAACACCCACAGTTCAGGCAAGGCCATTGCCCACGGCTCTGAGCGCCGCTGACCGACCTCCCTGAGCCATTAAAGCACAGAGAAAAGATGTGAAAAATGAATTCGATAGGTAAAAAAAACAGAGTAATTCTCACAAGAAAAAAAAGACAACAGCGAAGATGAAGTTGGTGCTCCATAACGAGCTGATGGGGTTGGAATACATTTTTCAAAAGGTTATAATTTATCTTATGGGGAAAAAACCTGCAGAGAGCTTTTGGAGGCAGCTTTGTTCATTTAAGATCTGTAATCTGTCGCTGATCTCGCATGTTTGCTGTTAAGTTTTTAAGAAAAAAAAAAAAACTGAAGGAAATCAAGCCAGCGTTCACATCCTGTCGGCCAGTGCTCATGGCTGAACCTTGAGGATGGTGAATCTTTTCAACAGGCCAATCGCTTTTCTCCTCTTATCTCACTCGGTAAATTGCTTGACATAAAATAATTCTGGGAAAGTGAATTATAGAGCTGTGTCAACAGCACATTTCTCTTAGTTAATCTTCACACAAACTAAAGTGTGACTCACAAAATGATTCTGATTAAAACTATAGCATTAGCCAGCTTGTACTAGACTGAGGTGCCCAGGTGTGGTCATGGAGGGCCAGTGTCAAGCACAGTTTGGCGATTTCCCCAATCAAACACCCCTGGTTCATAAGATAAGATAAGCTATTGTAAGATTATCCCACAAGTTTAAAATTCTCAATGTTACGGCAGAAAAAGTACTAAGAAAATCAATAAATAAGAAGAAGTTTCCTTTTAGAAAGAGGTAGACAAGCAGTGCACAGAAATAATAAGAGGCGTGTGTTGAGAAGTAACTTATTAATATTTACAGTTTTACAACTGACCTGCTTATTGCCAGGTTTTGTAAGTGTGTTTGAGGAGGAGAACTACACAACTGCACTAGATAATACATCACTGGGGCCTCCTGATCTTCATCTGTCTTCAGACTAGTTTAGCTATCATGGATAATCTCCATTGCTGCATGTTCTAGGCCTTTACTGATGCCACCTTTATAAACGTGTTCCTTATTACTGCCTGGTGTTGAAGGATGGATCCACATTCTGTATCTTGGTTTTCTTCTCCAAGCTTAGGGAGTTCTTACTTTCCTCTGACGCCTTTGGCTTGCTCATTAGTGGCTCAGCTCAAGCTGCTTTTTAAAAGCCTTGGTTGTTAAAAAACTGCTCTACAAATATTGAATTAGAATTCAAATTGAACTTTTTTTTGGCATATTGGATTCCTCATTATCAGTCTTAATGCATTGGCATATTGGAGGAAATGAAGGAAACCTGTACGGAAGGAAATCAAGTCTCGGTGGTAGAGCAAACTGAATCTATTGCCCGACAATTTACACTCAATATTTCAAAACAGAGAAGAGAACATCACTTGTTATGTTACATTTGTGTGCAATTTGGAAATTACTCCATTAATTACTTCAGTACACATTAGTCGTCTGCTAAAAATAAGCTTGATTTGTTCCCATTAAATATTAGTGCTGCTTTCAAATATGCATAGGTCTAACACTCTAAACAGGTATAAAGGATTCACAAGTTTTGTTTCTGCATTGTTGCTTGATTTATTTTATATGAGGTAAGCTAGGGTTGTTCAACTCAGGTTCTGGAGGCCCAATGTCCAAAATTGATTGCTGATTTCCCTGCTCTCTCAACTTGGCAATCTTACAATGTGTTTGAACAAGGCAAGCACCAAACTGTGCTGCTGGACATCGACCCTCCAGAAGCAGAGTTGAACCCTTGATTTATACTATATAGATCAGTTCACAGGCAAAAACCACTTAGAAACATTAGAAAATAGAGCTGTTTCTGTGTGTTTATGTATGAGCATATGTGTGTGTGTGTATGTGTGTGTGTATGTATGAGCATCCGATGTATGAGTTTCCATTTAAAGTGCTTATATGCAATGTTTCCTCTCTCTCTCTTATTCCTTATCATTTCATCAGCATATGGCACGTCACTGTATATTGTACACACATATATATATATGCTGTATATGTACTACATATTGTACATTGTATATAAACACATGTATAAAATAATATACACTATGTATAACTGTACATACATAGTATATTGTAATATATATTGTATACAGTGCAATATTGTACTGCATCACAAAAGCATACAGTATAGTATATTGTGTATGTTGTGTATACTTATACAATAAGTATTTGACACATCAGCATTTTTATCAGTAAGGGTATTTCAAAGTGGCTATTGACAAAAAAATTTCACCACATGTCAATATCAACTCAAGTCTT